>JANHMN010000001.1:117904259-118016372 GCA_030674055.1 Rhabdomys pumilio
GAAGAAGAAGAAGAAGAAGAAGAAGAAGAAGAAGAAGAAGAAGAAGAAGAAGAAGAAGAAGTAGAAGAGTAGACCCAAAGAACCCATTTCTTAATTCAAATTTCCCAACTCTCAAATGAGACAAAAGTTTTTTATAATGGACAATTTTCTCCAGGTTTGTCAAAATGGTATCTAGCTTATTTAAAATTGAATATTCTTGGTCATTTTCTAGACCTAGTGGCAGCCTGAACACAAGCATTTTCCTTGAGTTTTTAATTGGTCTGGAGAAAGTTGTTGGAATAGATAGACTCTGCTTCTGTTCAACGGAACTCTGGTCTAGAAAACTAGTTTCTTTGTTAGTATTGTTATTTTATTCTTTTTCTTTTGTGGTATGTGGATTGAACACAGGGCCTCACACATGCTAAACATGTACTCTACCACAGAGAAATATTCCTATCTGGTCATTTATTTTTGAATTCAAGACTAGATCTTACTAAATTGCAGTCTGGCCTTGAATGTGAGATCTTCCTGGCTTAGCTTCTTAAATATCTGGGATTACAGACCCATAGCACCATCCTGGGCTATGGTGGTATTTTAATAGAAGATTTATGAAAATACCCTTTCTCTTGCTAATATTGATCATTCTCAATTACATGTAATCAGTTAAGAGATATTTTTTAAGTTAAGGTAAGGTGGGGAAAGGGAATTAAAGAAAAAAAAATTCCTTGGGTATCATAACCATTTTCATATTGGATAAAAAATGTATACTTTCTTCCTCTGAGATATAAACACTCAGAAGACACAATCTGATTAATAGTCACCTGAGACAATAACAAAAATCTGTTTATCTTTCTCTCTGATAGCATGCCCATGTTCAAGAACCGCCTTTACCGTCTAACAGAGTCTAAATTGCATCTTCCATGACAGTGTTCTTTATTCAGATGCAGATAAGAATTATTTGAATATCTTTGGAGCATATTGGTAACCTGGTTCTAACTCCAGAAATTCTGATTTTAGTTGGATCACCACTTCCAGAAATGAACAAAAACAAGATTTATCCAAATTTTTATTATAAAAAGTTGTTTTGCTATTAGTAAAGGAGATAAATTGGAGAAAGTCATATGTGGAAAGTGGCGAGCCCGGCAAGCAGGCTGGAATGACACACAGACGGGAACCAACACAAGTCTGCACTCACAATTCCTAGTCACTAGCAATTCTGTGTACAGAGTCCTGTTGTCAGGTCTTGTGTGGTTGCTTCCCTTATCCTAGTGAGGTCTTTTGTTGCCTTATTTTAGGAAACACACACCCATGATGTACCTATCTATCTACACCAGTGTATGTTGGTCCTTTGTATGATTTCAAGCCTCATTCCCAGGCAATGAAGTGAAAAGTTCTCCCATTGAGAACTGAGAGTCTACCCTCAGCAGTCTTGGATGATTCAATTATAGGCTAATTCATCTCAAGAGAATGTTGCTATTTCTAAGAGACTTGCTCACTATTTGGCTTCCTCTTTTACAGCCAGATTCATCAATAGACGGAATAGTTTTTACCCCTACAAAAGGATATCTTACCTTTTGTTGTTTGCAGAGGAATCAACACAGGCCCTATGAAACATGGGATGACTAGAACCAATCGATGTCCTGGTGTTCTTTATGTTTTTCAAAAAGGCAGTGGCACCAGCAGGTTTTGTAGTCTTGGTTTTGTAGTCACCAGAACCGTCCACTTCAACTTTGCCAGCTCCTGACCATGCAGCCATTCTACCAGCACCCATTATCATAGCTATGGGTGCTCCATCATTTGTGGTGAAAAGCCAGTGCAAGTGCCTGGGACTAAATCCACTCAGACAGATATGCTCTTAATGGCATCAAGTCAAGGAATATTACCAGTCAGGTTCCGTCTTCTGACTTACTAAGTTGGAAAAATTAAATACATTTTATGCTTGAAAGATCGTTACATGTAATAATTTAAATATATAAATACACATAAATAGTAATACCAACAAATTAAATACACATCATACCAATAGTATAGGGTGTCCATTCAACAAAGAATTGACGTTATTTTTGTTTTTATCAGTGTTTGTGTCTTTTCAGGTCAGTTGACTGAGCAAATGTGTATGTAAATATTTTAGGTTTTTCAGTAGGTAATGTGGTCTCAGATCATTGAATTTAACCTACTCAGTGCATAATAACATATAGTATAATCATATCACATAAAGATTGAAACAGTGACGCCTAGGAGGACAGAAGGACAGGGATTAGGAAGACAAGCAGAGCAGATTATCCTTGAAACTCATTAGTTTCTGTGTTGTTTTTAGTATCACTCTTGTCCGTTTCATTTTCTCCCTGCTTTATTTCTTTATGTATTTGAAAAGAGAAGGGACTGACACATTTTAATATGCAAGTATTAGGAGTTAAACAAGACCAAAGAATCTCAATATGATAACATAAAACTCATTTGAAATCTATGAGCTGAAATTAAGATTGAGGTTTAATTATTTTAAATTTTGTTAATTTGAAGCTTTTATTAGATGTACTCTATAATGCGAGATTCTTATAATTTGATTAAAGATTATCACAAGAAATGTTTTTATAAAATGTGGTTGCTTAATTAAATCAATTTGTATCACAGATTAAGCTAAATGTGAGGAGATGCTGATCGTTCTACTGCAGTTGAGAACAGGGATAAACTAGCTCTTTAGAGAACTTGAGAGAAACTTTACTCTAAGTCAACTGAGTTTCACAGAAAGTAACATTTCCTAAAATAAACAATCGTTCAAACAATCTTCCATGACATCTGGAATCTAGGACGGTTCTTTCCAGTGTCTCTTGTTGATGTTATTAGCTATTTAGCTTAACTGAAGTATTCATTCTTAAACTAAATTTTTTCAGAAACGTTAATCTCTCAAAAATGGAAACTTGTGTTCACAAAGCGTGGCCTGGGTTGGCTGTGCTGCCATCTAGCCCCATCAGCTATGTCCACAGGAAAAGTGGGAGTGAGCACCTTTAACAAAGGGTTGATACAGCGTGGAAAAGAATGCAGATGCAATGTTTGATCTCTCACTCCCAGAATTCTTTTTTTCCTGACTTGCTATTTACTCTGAACACCTGTGAGAGGCTGTTCCAGAAGCTCAGTGAATGTCAAGATTAGTAAACTTTAGACTCTAGAATCCTGTGTGAAAGCCAGAGCCAGCATGAATATCCAGGACTTTTTCCCACAGTACCTTACAGATAATTGATATTAGTTCCCAGAACCCATCTCCAAGTCTTTTTAGTGGACTAAATTAGGTTAACAGACTTAGACCTGGAATCTCGAAACTAATTTAAATCCCCTTCCGGCTTTATCATCATTTTCTCGCAGCCCCGTTCATTTCTGGCTGCAACATCACTCTTCACTTGGAGAAATTGCAAGGTAGAGTTTAATAGTTTTCCTTTTCTCTTGGTCATTTGTTCATATTCTCTAGTTGGCCCCAGGCAATGTTATTCTTATTCTATCATTGGCTACTTGACTATCATTTTTTGTTCAGAAAATACCAGAGACAATTTTATTTTCAGCAGCATCTTTTACAAACGTCAGCCAACTCATTGTCTCTGAGTAACGACTCTCTTATTTTCTTTGTATTTTAATCCCCTGGTTATTTCTTTAAGAACATAATTTCTAAGACCAGGTTATCAGAGGATTAATTGCCTGTGCTATCATTCTGATTTTTCTAAATTTTATTTTATTATTTTTAATCTATATTCCAATACCTATGCAATAATGTATGAAATATTTTAACTTGCTTCTTACCATTCCAGGTACACTATCTGGTATAGTCCTTGTTCTATCTATGTGACTATTTGATTTCTTAAAATGGAATTAATCCAAATTAAGATATCACAGAATTTTATGTATTACATATTGAAGACATTGTTTCAAAATGTTAATATTGTTTGACTTTGATAAGATGTTAAAAATAGATATATTTGGGAAAATGAAATATATCATTACATTTTATTTGACTTATCACTTTTGCTTTTGTTTTGTTATCACAAAAAACCCTATTTTTCTGGAAAAATTACAGTTAAACCTGAGGCTCACATAATGTTTTTGTGGGAAGCATTGATTATACCAAAAACAAGGTGTGTTTGTTTATGGGTATTTTGACTAATATATGTCTCTGTAGTACTACTGTGGCTGGTGCCAGTGGAGGGTATCAGATCTCTTGAGACTGGTGTTACAGATGGTTTTGTGTGTCCAGGAAGGTTCTGAGAATGGTACCCAGGTCCTCTGGACAAACAATCAATACTCTTAAGCACCTTGCAATTTTCTGTCCCTGTATTTCCACCACACTTTAAATATCTTAATTAAGTGCATTAGTTTACTATTCCTGGTGGGAAAAAAAATGGGCACAAATATAATGACTTAAAACAAGCCAGATTTATTCTCTTATGGTTTGGAAACAGAAACCTGGAACAGACTGGTCAAGGCATGTTTCTTTCAAAGAATCCTCAGATTCTCAGAAAGTGACTCTCCATATTGGCTGTAGCCTCTTCAAAATCATCTCAAGGCATAGGAGTCACCTGAAAATTTCTCTTTGATACTTTCATTGATACTGTTATCCATCCTAGCTCTGATTTATCTGTGTTCCTCTATCACACATCTGTGATTATGCTGAATTCAGTCAAACAATTGAGTTGCTTCTTCTAGTCTTAAGACCCTTCATTGAAATATGCCCACAATTTTTTTTGTTGTTGTTGTACTGAGTGACATTCACAAAGAGTTTCAAATCCTGGCGTTCCCAATGGCGCATGGGTAGTTACAAGTTTCATATTACTCTTTATTTAACACATTTATATTTGTTTGTTGTTTACAATGTAAAGTTGTTATGTCAAATATGTTAATAACAATTTAATGAGCTTGTTAATAGCAAGAGACAAAGAAAAAGGCAAAAGTCCGAAGCAGCGTGGCACAAAACCTTCTCATTCATCAATGCCACAGACTTCATGCTGGCCTTAGGCCATTTCTGTTCTTACCTTTTCCTATGTGGTAAATGAAAATCTGTGGAATATACAGCAGCACCCGTGAGCTCCTCTTTATTGAGCTGTCATTGAAATATACTGTGAGTGTCTAATGCCTTGTGTGGGCTTCGGGAGCATGAGTTGCTACTCTGAGCTGTCTTCTTGTGGTCTCTCTAGATGTGGGAGTGAAGAGGATGTGGAGAGTGAAGGAGCAATAAGCCAGGAGTGGTTCTTTCACACCACCATATAGCAAAGAGATGTCTCAGTAACATGCAATTATCTATTTTAGTATTCTGTCAACATTGCTAATTTATAAAAAAAATTCTCAAACTCTGTTGATACGACATTTTTTGCATAATACACATAATCAAACACTTTGAAAATGTACTGTTTCCCTCTTTCCTTTCTTCTAAGCACAATTCAGAAATAAGGAGCTCAGATTACAGCTCCAACAGAAAAACACAATTTCTTAGCTTGAAGAGCCCTATAGGAGATTTTGGAAATGTTTATGGAAAAAAGTCAACAGCACTCAGACTATTTATTCCAAAGAGCATAAACTTTAGGATGGACAGTTCAAAGACTGAGCTTTGTTGTCATTGAATGTCATATGGTTTTGCAATTCTGTTTCATGACATTATTTTATTGTTTGTTTTCAAGTTGTTAGGTACGATTTTATTCATATACAGGCAAAAGGCTGACATTAAGCTCAAATTGAAAAGGTTTTCAAAAAATCTTTGAAACATATCTGATATCCTGTAATCTATTGCAAATAATTAAAAAATTATCATCTGACTAGTAATTGTATACTTGAAGAAAGGCAGAGATTCAAAGATAACAGAAGTAAGAAGTAGAAATCTGCTCATTAGCTGCCCTTTATAGACTTCTGTTACATATATTTTAGGGAATTGCAGAACTAAATATTTTAAGACAGGTAGATGATGCTTATTAAATCGCACATTGAATAAGAATGAGGACCCAGGGTAGTGCTGTGTTTTAATTAGCATAGAATTCTATGCAGAGGAGAAAGACTACCTATTCCTTGTCTGGGAGAGAAAGTGTTTGTCCTGAGATGTAACTTGATGTTTATTACCACCTTAAAACAGAAATTAATTCTAACAGGACTTGCTCATAGATCAAAATCCACAGATTTTTTGCTAATATTGGAAACATAAATTTATTAATGTTTTGTGAACACCCTAATGGCTGTTATTTGGTAGGATGTTATTCCAGAGTTATGCTTAATTATATATTATAATTATTAATTATATAATTATAATTATATCATATAAGTATAATTATATAATTATAATTATTAATTATATAATATATAGAATTATATATTATAATTATTCTGGATTATGAAACAATGATTTAGTTCTTTTAGATCCTCATACATGTTTATCCACATGTGAAGAGACACACACTTGTATGCACATTTAATTACAAGGCATGATCTAAGATTCAGTGTAAACATTATTCTATTTCATGAATAGTATATTAAAAACAAACTTTAAAAACGAGTTATCCCACAATGACATAAAATTAAATTAGTTATTATCAGCCAAAATCTTTAAAGTTGAATATCTATATGTTTAAAATTAAGTGTTTGCGCATAATACTAGTTCATTATAATACCAATAAATTATAAATAAATTATGAATCTTTCCAAGGGCAACATAACAGATTTTTAATTAGTAGCATAATAGTACCAATATTTGTAACATTTTCAAATTGGTCAAAAAGATTACTAACATTGTTTAGAAAGATCCAGATATATTTTCAGCTTTTGCCAGCTTCAGAGTTCTTTAAAAATATGTTTCATCCAGAAAGAGAAAGTTCACACTGGATCACTGCTGTGCATTTGAGTCAAGTACCTGGGCTACAGGGTGAGACGCTGGCTCAGAAAATAGCAGCAGCCGCAACAACAACAATAACAACAAAACACACACACACACACACACACACACACACACACACACACACACACATCTTATACCCTTAAATAACCTTGATGTAGTGATCTTATCTTAAATATGTAGGCTTCGTCATTATGCCTTGGTTTGCATTAGCTGTCTTCAGTGGTGAAACTTAAAGATGCATCTGGTATATTTAGCATCTAAGCAGGTGTGTTCTCTTAGTGCTTACCTTAAATATTCCACATCAGTCAAGTGTTTAAAGTAGTCTTTTCTAATTAGGCAGGATCATGTGCTGTGCGCAGCTACCAGCAGAAGGAGACAGGTTGTATGCAGCCATGTCTGCTGCAGTTGTAAGGTTGCACTGATTTTTATTTCATACCTTTTATAGTTCCAGATTGTCATTCCTTTAGATTTACATCTCAAACATGTAGTGGTAGTGTACAACAGAGGAATTTTGTAGAAAGACAGTGGAATGTTTCTCCTCTAGACTACTTTTGGTTTTTTTTGTTTTTGTTTTTGTTTTTTTTTTTGTTGTTTTTTGTTTTTTTTTGTTTTGTTTTGTTTTCTTTTTGTATACATGCTATTTACCTTTCTTACAGTGAGAACACTATCCAAAAATGTTTGGTAGTGGTCAGAACTTAAGCTATCTGACCTGATCATAGATTGTTTATGATTTGGAGGGAGCGAGGGGGAAAATAGGGTCAAAATATATTGTATGAAATTTTTCAAAAATAAGTGTCATTTTCACAAATTTGCAAAAACACCCATTATGGTTCTTTTTAGCGTAGCTCCTACATATTAAAATAGTGTCATCTCTCTTTTAGTAACACCTTGCTATTCACTTCTTCATATGACCCATTTGGCATTAATCTGTCAACAATGACTTTTCTGTTATGAGCAGAAATGACAGTAGGATGTGTCACCTTATCCCAGGTGTTTCTATGGCTGACATTTTGGTGGTATAGTCCAATTTGAGTTGCCCCAGCACTCAGGTCAGCTCATTTTAGCCTGTCCTCCCCACGAGAAATCATCCTAATTTTTCTTTTCTCCTCTTTTACCTTCGCTTTCTGAAGAGCTTAGCAAGCCATCCAATGTTGATATTAATTATTTTTATATAGCAATTGGCATCCTTGTTTGACCTATGAACTCATTCATTCACTAAACATTTGTTTCATAGTAGATACTAAATCAAGCGCACTTCTGTCTGCTTCTTAGAGACCAGCAGTTATGTGCACTTTTCCTTTCGTACCCTTCTTTTCTGTGTTCTACAGTTTTCTCCCACTTTTCCTGTCTCTCATTTTCTGTCACAGACGAAGCCTTCAGTTCAGTACCAACATCTAACACTTGTTTGGCATGGATGGCATAGTATTGCTAAAAATAGTTCAACTATCTATTTACATCCAAGAATTCAATGGTCAAGTCCTACTTAGGATTTGTAGTATTAGCCTTTACAAAGTGACTGCTCTCGGGACATTATTAAGGTTACTTCCAAAATGCAAGGAGTTTTGATAAACTGTTGCTCAAAAAAGCATGTCAGCCTCCTCAGATTTTATAAACATTCCATGTCCTACCTCCTCCCTGTCTGTTCTGTTGATATTAAATTGTCACCTCATTCACTGTTTAATTATCCCAAAAATGCTTTAGTTATTTCCAAGAACGTCTGAATGGTGGAAGTTGATTGCTTCTCAATTAACTAAAGCATCTTTCTCCAGCCCAGCTAGAGTAGAGGGTATGCATCTCACACTGCTTGTCACACCTGAGAAACTAGCTTTCTAAATGATGCCTAATATTTAGTGTCTTGTCTTTGGGTGGGTGCATATAATGCCAAGTGACTTTGAAATGAAATTTTCATTTCTTATCTGTCATATGGACAAATGTTCGGTGTGAATTCACATACACATTTGAAATGTTTTGGTAGAAAATTTTGTGTTGTAATTTTGCTTGTGTTTTCTCTGGCTTTGGTTCTCTGTAAGTGGTGAGACAAAGCATGATCCAGTGATCATCCCTCCTACCACTCCAGAGGCCCTAATGTATAATAGTGTTTATGAGATCAAAGGAAAATGAAAGAATGTTCTAGTTATGTGTTACCTGCTTCTCTATTTCTGCCACATTTTCTCCTGATTTTGATGGTGAATCTTGCCTGCTATCTGAAAATTCTATTATTTATCATATAAACAAATAACTCTGAATCCATTTCTACTTTCTAGAAATATAAAATAGTGCGATTTAAAGATTTCTTCATAGAGAACATTTAGAAAACTCTGAATTCTCTGTTGGCATTAACGCTATCCCTGATTTCCAGCTATACTACAGAGCTATAGTAATAAAAACTGTATGGTAGCAGCATAAAAACAGACATGTTGGGCAGTGGCATTGATCTGAAGGCCTAGGCATAAATTCACAGTTCTGTGAATGCCTGAGTTTTGATAAAGAGATCAGAAATATGTACTGGAAAAAAGAAAGCATTTTTAAACAAATGGTGCATCAGACTGGATTTCTCATAGAAGAATACAAATCAATCCATATTTATACCCTGTACAAAACTCAAATGGATCAAAAACCTCAACAGAAAACTAGATATGCTGAACCGGAGAGAAGAGAATGTGGGGAGTTGCCTTGAACATATTAGCAAGGGGACAAATTTCTAAACAGAACAACTATAGCACAGACACTAAGATCAACAATGAATAAATGCCACCTCATGAAACTGAAAATTTGTAAGGCAATGAACACTGTCAACAGGACAGATAGGCAGCCGACAGAATCAGAAGTGATTTTCACCAACTCCACATCTGACAGAGGTCCAATATCTAAAATATATAAATATCTCAAGAAACTAAATAATAAAAAATTAAATAATCCAAATTTTAAAATGGGATACATATCTAAACATAGAATTCTCAACAGAAGACTATCAAATAGTTGAGAAACACTTAAAGAAGTGCTCAATATCGTTAGCCATCAGGGAAATGCAAATAAAAACTACTTGGAGATTTCATCTTTAACCTGTCAAAATGGCTAAGGTCAATAATATAAATGAAAACCTCATGCTGCCGAGGAAGCAGAGCAAGGAGAACTCTCTCAGTGCTGATGTGAGTGCAAACTTGTACAGCCACTATAAAAACCAATATTGGGGTCCCTCAAAAACCTGGGAATCAATCTATCTCAAGACCCTGCTATACTGTTCTTGGACCTATAACCAAAGGATGTTCCATCTTACCACAAGGTTATTTGCTCAACAATATTCATTATGACTTTACTCATAATAGCCAGAAACTGGAAACAGAGTAGATTATTTCCCTCAACTGAAGAATGGATTCAGAAAAATGTAGCACATTTTCTGAAGAGGAAACTAGGTATGAGGAGTGGATCTGGGGTGGAGGACAGCTGGGGTGAACTTGGAGGAGTGGAGGGAAGGAAAAGTGTGGTTGGGATGCATTTAGAACTGTATGAAAAATCTCCTTTCAGTAAAAATAATTCTGAGCTTTTACATTTTTAAAATATTTACATTGACTTATGTTTTATGTCCATGTTTTTCTTTTTCACTAAATGAAAATGGTTTTCTTAACTTGCACTCAAAGTCATTAAGCTATTTCCCTCTGAAAGTTTTAACTTATAATTAAAAAATATACAATGCTATAAGGGTTCACAGAAATCACCTAGTCTAAGTATTTTATATTAATGAAATATTTCAGGTATAGAATTAATTTATATGTAAGAGTAGCTCAAGTTACAGCATGGGAAATAAAGTACCGTGGATTCAGGTGAGATGATCAGTATGCTGGTGGAGATTCATTAACTCAATCCTTCCCAGAGGAAATCATGGCACTGAATTTTTGCTTATTCTCTTACTCGGATAATAAACTGGGGCTACATACCCATGTTCCCCAAATTAATAGACCCACAATTTTCACATGCTTTTAAGATTCACTTATATTTATTTCTCATGTTTATGAGTCTGTTTATCTGAATGTATGTATGTGCATTATATGTGTGACTAGTGCCAATGGAGTGAAGAAAAAGGCACCAGACCTCTGAAATTCCTGATTAGTGTGAGCTTCCATGTGACTTTTGAGAATCAAAACCCATTTCTTTGAAGAAGCAGCAAATGATGTTAATCAATAAGTCATCTGTTTAGTATCATTATATTTAATACATAGATTTAGTGATTAATATCCATTAGACATCTCAGGCAATAGCAAATATTGTTGTCTATGTAATATTTTTAATATTTATCCATGGCAACTCAAGTAGCTAAGAGACTTTCATTTATTTCTGCTATACTTCTATTATTATAGCATGTTAGTATTCTATTCACTCAGAAGTAGTTAGACTACATACTTTTATATTTTAAAGCAATTCTGCAATGACAATGTCTAAGAACAGGAAGATAATTTTGTAGGCTGTGAGCTTATCTGGTGATTTTTATTTTAGGTGCTTTCTGAGCCCTCTGAACCTTCACCAGTTCTATTCTCCGTAGCTTCTTCACATCTTCATCATTAAGGAGGGCTACTAAGTTTGTGATTCTAGCCAATTCTGTGACTGTGAAGTGTGATCTTATCATCGTGCTGTGAATTTCTCTGAAGACCAGAGGTTACTGAGTGCCCTCTCAGACACTTATTGGGTAATTTGACTTCTCCATGGTCAAGTGCATGGTGTATTTTTGACTTGTATTCTTTAAAATATGCTGAAGAGAAATATATAAGAACTTTCTGGTTCATTTTTTTTGTCCTTTATGCTATCTTAAATAGAAACTAAGGTATGATGAGAAGCTAGAAATCTAATTTTTTTCATAAGCATGATGCCATGTCTAAATAATTCATATGCTTTTATTGTTTTCTAATGGCACCTTTTATTTACCCAATTTCCGTTCCATAAATGTATGCAGAGTTCTGGGATTTCTTATCTATTCCTCTGAACTAGTTTCTATGACTAAACTTTAACTGCAGCCATTCTGGATTCAAACAACAGTTCACATTGCAACTCCATGAATTTTGCTCCTTTTGTTTTAATTTTTACTCTTTTAAGCATTTTTTTTACTCTTTGCTTTTGATTACATATTTCAGAACTAACTTTTCAAGTTCTGTGAATAAACTGTAGTGATATTTTAATAATAATTTTATTTGTATTATAGATTAATTTATGATATTGAATCTTCCATCTAGAAGCATACGCATTTGTTGATTTATTTTGAATTTTCATAGATAAATTAACCATCGGCAAAAGTTACTGCTCAAAGTCACATAGCCAATTAACAGCAAAGCTAGTCATAGAAGAAATGTCTCCTGACTCTTTAACAGTTCACACACTTAAAGGCTTAATTATTTAGTCAGTTAAGAAAAATTTTCCAGTTTTTGCAGCTACGGAACCCATCAGCATGAAAGAGAATCCAACTTCTGTATTTTACCAGGCCCTTGATAATCAAAGTGTTCTCAGAGGGCTTGTTAAAATTGGAGAATCTCAGTGCTAAAGACCTAGAATCTTCATTTTTAAAAGATTGCTGGCTTATTGATAGACACTGTTTGCAAGACTATGCAGAATACTGCTTTGCAAAAGAGGCCTGAAATTCACAGCATTGATCCCTTTCTTTGGAACCTCTCAGAGCTCCTGGTGCTGATGCAAAGGCCTCTGAACTCTCAAGGTTTCAAGGAAGCATCATGGAGACCTGAGTCTTGATGGTTAGGTGTTGCCCTTTCCCTGCACTCAGAAACATTATGCTTGCTTTTCTAAACAGACATAAAAAATCTAAAATAATAGGTTGGAGAAATGGCTTCACAATGAGGGTACTTACTGCTTTTATAGATAACACAAATTCTAATACGCTTGCTGGATGGCTCACAAAAGCCTATCTCTCCGGCTCTAGGGTATCCAACAACTTCTCCTGCGCTCCACATGCATCTGCACACACACAGAGCTTACATATAAGCACATGCACACGTAAGTATATATGAGAAAAATGATAAAAACGCGTATATCCCAAACAAATCTCATTCCAAAATGAAAGCTGGCAGGATGGATTAATGGGTAAAAATGCTTGACATCAAGCCAGAAGATGTGATTTAGGCCCCCAGGGTCCATGAAATAGAGGGAACTGAACTGACTCCTGAAAGCTGTACTCTGTCTTCCGTACATAGGTTCTGGCATATGTACTTGCATGGTGCAAGTTTATGCATGCGTATACACACAGACAAAAAATAAATTTAATTGAAAATATTTAAAAATCCCAAATGATAAAATATTATCTAAATAATTCATATCATTTATTATACTTATTCAAAGGAAACAAAAGGTTAAATGGATTTCTGAAAACAATATATTTCAAGAACAGTACTTTGGGTGTGTGTGTGTGTGTGTGTGTGTGTGCGTGCGTGCGTGCGTGCGTTCTAACTACTAACTACAGGTGTTTAGAAAACAAATATATTTTTTTGAAATACAGTGCTTCCCTAAGTTGACACATTAGCTACTAAATGCTATTGGGGGAAAACTTTAAACGCTGAAGAATCAGAAAAACAGACCTTTAGTTTTTCAGTAAAAGGTAAAAGCCATCCTACCTACTTAGGCAGATTGATTTTATTAGTGTTAATCAGGGTTTAGCATCCCTGGTTACTATAACAGCAAGTTATCCCCAGATGCCAGGGGACCAGGGAGGGGGTGGAAAAGGTGAAGAGGGGATGGAGGAAAAAAAGTTAATTCCCTGCAATATCGCCTCGAGCCACTAGGGGTACCTTTGTATCATTTTTCATTCTGCACCGATTTGGAGTAGAAACCTGTATTAGGGGAAAACCAGGGTCCTCGGCATTTTTTTTTCTTTTCTTTTTTTTTGCAAGCGGTGCACCCAGAATCCAAAAGATTTTTTAAAAGAAAAGAAAGGAAGGAAGGAAGGAAGAAAAGGAAAGGAAAGAAAGAAACCACAGCCCCTGGGTAACCCGGATAGGGCTACGGAATCGTTCTACTGGACACCAGCACTGGGAAATCATTTTTGAGGTCAATTTCCAATCGAGATAAATCTATTGGATTAGTAGGATTATCTGATCGCAGCTCAAAGAAGTAACGTTGTTTGATCGTTTGTATTTCTTGCCTGATGGTCGGAATTACACGGATGCGGCTTTGGTTCTCCAGGATTCTGGATCGTGGCAGCATCTGGAGAGAAAAAAAGCATCAATCCACACGTTTAGGAAGTGTCCGTGGGTGAATAACGAGGGAGGGGGAGGTGGATATGGGGTTGTGGCTGCTTAAAGAAAAATAAATAAATAAATATATATATATAAAGGAAGCATCTTGAATTCTGAAACAAGAATTACCCAGTTCCAGAGGTTGAAAAGAAAGCATCTGCAAACTGGTAAATACTTTGACCATTTCGGCTTTAATTTGACTGGGAAGTGTTGTTAAAACTGTCTCCTTGAATAATTGGAAAAGGACTGGGAAACGATGAGGGGGCTCCCTCCATGGACGTGTCTTCCTGAGGGTAAGTTTTTGCCTCTTTGCTCGGGAGAGGGCTGCGGGTTTGGGTATCACTGTGCAGAAGGGGTTGCGGACGCGGCGCTGGAGAAATGGGGCGAGCAGACTGGAAGCCCACCTCGCGCATCTCCAAGGCATCGCGACCTCTCCGCCCGCACAGGGCTTCAAAACCTAGGTTTTTGTGGCATCAATGGGAAAGCCAAGCAGCCTTCTGCCTCTCAACTTTGCCTTGGGAAAAAAAAAATCTCTCAGCAGGGAGATTCCTCTTGGACCCAGCGATTTTTTCTCCTGGAGATACTTTAAGCCCGTGCTTTAGAAAATCCTGCTTGGGGGTTGGGGGAGAGCTCCGGTCGTCATTGTGCTGCCTCGGCCCAGTTTCCCAGACTGTCTAAGCTTCTTGGGGAATTTCGCTGGGGATGCAGTCAGCAAGAGGATGGCCTTATTCATAAGCTCCGACGTTCCCACCCTCTGTTTCTTTCTGCCCTTCCCCACCACCTCCTTCTTTCAGTCGGACACTAAAGGGTTACAGTCGCTGCATCTGATCCAGAGGAAAGAAGTAGGATTCTGCCACACAGGTTATCTTGTGACTGCCTTTTAGGACTTTGCATAATACAGTCCAACTTAACTTTCTTGAGTTAGACGAGCCTCTTTGCAGTATTTCAGCCTAGGGCCCAGACTGCACCAGGCATCCAGCCACCTTTGGGATTTTAGCCTGCTTCGCTGTGCTCCTGACTCCTAGCTTTTCTTTCCCAGTGAGCTGCGAGTGCTTGAGTTTCTAGCGATTTTCTTGCAACTGAATGTAGGTTAAAATATATTTTTTTCTTTCAGTTAAAGAAATTTTGTAGCTCTAAGGAAAAAAAAAAACTCATCTGTGCTCGCAGAAGGAAATCGATTGTGCCAGCGGTAATTAAAATTAATCTCTCAAATGCGTGAATATTAATTGACTTAGGGAAGTAAAAGTTGCTTTGGAATCCGAAAAAGATATTATTTTTCCTGAAGTTTGCAATCCACATAGCTCCAGAACATTTATATTTCCATAGTGATATATAATATACAAGCATTTATAAATTGTATAGAAGTGTCTAGAGATGGCTTAGATTGAGGAAACTCCCTCAAATCCCTTCACATTTCAGTCTATTTAGGTTGGCCTTTTCTATTTAAGGCTGAGCATTTGCTTTTAAACTAGCAACTGCTCAAATCACTGAAATAAAAATGAAGAAAGGTAATTGTCATGATATAAATCGTTGCATCTGGTATTATTTTAGTCTCCCAAAGCAAGCATTAGACATTTCTCCAGAATTTGTGTTGATACATTGTGAAATGTGTGAAGTCTGGACTCACCAAAAAGACAACTCTTCAATGTCATCTGAGCTCGTCTGCTCCCATCCTTACTTAGACAAACTTCAAATATCATTCTGGCTATGACTTACCAAATTCCCACCCCACTCCACCCCACCCCACCCCACCCTACACCCTGGATTCACCCATGTGTTTTTAAATTGAATTCTGAAGCTAGCATATGAAATTTGTATTTTAAAGACACAGTTGCCAAGTTGAAAAGTTTTGTGTCCCAGAAATTTTAAAGTGGATACTTGGCTGCTTCTTGTTTCTGTGGGCTTGAGTTAACTCTTTCTAAAACGATGGATTCCCAGGAAGAGTTTCTACAAGCTCCTTCGTTTTCTGCAGATGTTTATGAAGCTGGCTCTGCCACTTTTCCGTGCTTCTCTGTCACATGGTTTGTGTGATCTGGAAGGCAAAGAATGGATGGTCTGTGTGTGGTACATCCCAGCCACTGCTCCTAGCCACAGAGTCCAGGAATACTAAATATCTAAATAATAATACAAATAGTATTAACTTATAATACAATATCAATAAAGCATGTTTAATGGTAGGTGGGTTATATTTCTCTCTTTGGGCTAATTGAGAATACAGTTATTGAAATAAAGGCGATTAGAAATCCAAAATATTAGATGAGGGGTCCTTTAAAAATTTATTTATATATTATATTCCAAAATCAATAAAGTAGTGGTGATTGAAAATCTCAGACTAATGACAAGGATGAGTGATTTGACACACCTCTACAGTAGCTGAGAAATATTTCTCTGTCAAGAGTAGCTAATATTTTCTAAGGCTTCATTATGCTCTTTTTGAATGGTGAGAAAGAAAAGGCGCAGCTTTGACATTTTGTATAGTCTTCTTGGAGCGTTGATGATGTTTCTACAGTAAATCTCTAGACAACTTTCTGATAAACCTTGTAGGTAGTAAGTCCATGTTGACAGCCAATAGCAAAGGCTGTAGCCTATAGAGAACTTCCAAATTTATAGCTACACCCAGCTAATAGATACACGCTCAGCACAGGCTGACAAACAGAAAGGACAACTTATAGGACTGGTGAGTCACTACAGGGTACACTTGGTAAATTAGCTACATTTTGTTCTATTTTCTTCATGTGTTGTAATGATTTCTCAAAGGAACACAGTGTCCTTGATTGTTTCCTTCTAGTTTATATTAGAGTTTCACGAAATGTACAAATTTGGACCAGAAGGTTAAAAATTCACAATGCTGAAAAATTGCAAATACCATTTTTAATGTAAGTGAAAGATATAAGTATTGGATTCCCCAGAGCTACTGGTGTGCAGTACTGATATTGTATTCCCCTGGATGTTGCTATACTCTATATGGTCTAACTGGCCTAAAGTCCAGACATTACTAACAAAGTGGCTGTGGCTCTCATGGTTCTGACATGATTAACCACATTCACTGTGACTCCCCGTTTTTTAAAAGGATGAAATTCTACCTGCTATTTGGTGGAAGTGCACTGAGTGGGAGAGTTTACATTTCTGTATTATTGAAATTCAACATACATTATCTGTCGTACAAAACCTCTCTCTCTCTTTTTTTTTATTGGTACCTACAATAAAAAGCCCACCTTTACATGAATTGGAAATTTCAATGTTTAAACTTCAAAATTTGCAAGGTCCAGAAAATAAAAGATGGAATCAATGAATACCATCAACAAAAGTAGAACATACTTTTTATTATTTATTAATATAAAAGATAACATAATATCTTGGGGGTAGCTAGTTCTTATGACTCTGAGATTCCCAGCTATTTCCAAGACAAGTTCTTGAGTAGCAAGACATTGTTTTAAATGTACTTAGTCTAGTGGAGATGAAAGTGTGTTGCACTTCCTCCCCCAAAAAGAAATACAAAAGAGAGAAAAGTAAAGAAAACCTAAACTTATGTTCCCTTTTGGTAGTATATCTGTTTGGGGGAAAACTGCCAAGTGTAAGCTTAACTGAAGTCAGAGGAAACCAATAAATCACTCCAGGCATTTGAAATTATTAGACATTAAACTTTGGGGAGTTTTATTTGAATTCTTTTTATAGCAGTCAATATAATCTCTTCTGTGCCTATTCCCATTGCATGTAAGAGAGAAATTCTACTCAATGGAAAGGTGCTTTACTGCTGCCATTACTGCAGAGTTTATAGATGGGGGATGTATCAGCATGTGAGATTCAGCTGTAATGCTTCTTTTGTGTGAAACCTTATGGGCCTTGCAGGCACTCTCTCATCCTGACACTCATAAAACGTTCAAGTCTCTGTATTTATTATTTATTTTTTCCCTATGTATAGCCTTGAAATACTTCAATGTATGGATGTAGAACCAAGCATGGTAGTCAAGTGTGAATGTGTATAATGAGTTTTAATAACACACATTCTAGGAAATGATAAAGTTTAATTAGAAAAGACAAGTTAAGAAAAACATGAAATTTATTTTGGAACAAATACAAGTAAAGTTAATGTTAGAGATATAAAATAACGACAGTGATAAATCACAGCGAATAAAGTTTCCAGCTGAGACTGGACCTCCCAAATGCAGTTGTTAAGGTAGTATTCAGCTTTGAGTCCTGAAGCTTTTATGGAATTTGTGAAATACATACTATTTATTTAAAAATGATTTTACATTTTTGGTTTATATGGCAATACTAGCTATTATTTTAACTATGCAGAAACGAAATTTTTGAGCCTCCTTCTTCCTCCTCCTCTTCTTCTTCTTCTTCTTCTTCTTCTTCTTCTTCTTCTTCTTCTTCTTCTTCTTCTTCTTCTTCTTCGTCTTCTTCTTCTTCTTCTTCTTCTTCTTCTTCTTCTTCTTCTTCTTCCTCTTCTTCTTGGCTTTTTAAAAAGTTTATGAGCTTTTAATTTATATTTTGACCATATTTGTTCCTCTTCCCGAACTCCTCCCAAGTCAAGCATCTCCCATGCTGAGGAGTTGCTGTGATTTTCTTTGTGCTTTTATTCTTTGTTGGTTTTGTTTTGGTACTAATTTCTTTCTGAAAGGCAGTGGAATGTTGTTTGTTTTTTTTTTTTTCTGGACTTCTTTTTTTTTAATGATGCAGATGACATTCATGCCTTCCTCTTGGAGGTGCTCTGTCAGTTTGTCTGTTCCCATAATTTATTTATTTTTTCATGGTATATAAAACAAATAGACTCATCATTTGTTTGCATATATATACATATATATATATGTATGTATGTATTTGGTGGTGATAGTTGATGTATGGTCAGGAACTAAACATTGTAGGATATATAGAATATTGGTCTACTACTCTAAATGTGGGTTTCTTATATTTTCTCTTATCTAAAGAACACATACACTCTAAAGCAAAGAAGTGAGTGTTTCTCATTAGCTACTTTTGAAAACATTCTAATGTTGCAATGATTCCTCTTTCATATTAATATGTACCATCAATTGTATGTAATATTAGCAATTCCATTTCTGTTTTTGATATACTTAATGTATTTTAGACTTTCAGGAAAAAATATTGAACATACAAATTGTTAGGTTTCAAACTGCAAATGGCTGAGGTGTCTGTTTAACCTATCAAAATGGACCTGGCCACCAGGTTTTCCCTGTGCCTCAGCCCCTGCCTGTTACAGGGCCCCCCTGACTGGTATACCTTACCCCTATCCTGAACTCCCCAGGCCAGGGAACTGGGCTGTTCTTTCCAATATATAATCCAACCATTTTGCTTGCTACTGCTTTTTTGTATCTTTGGGTATCCTGACTGCCGCACCTGGATCCCCTTTCTCTCCTCATTCTGTACCTCTCTTTCCTGACATGGTACAGCTCTGTCTGGTCATGTCCACTCTGTGTTCTCCTGAAGGTTCCAGACTCTGGCTATACTCTCCTATACATCTACAATAAACTTCCTTCCCCATACCTGGGAGCAGTTGTATTTTCTTTTCTCTCTCTCTCTCTCTCTCTCTCTCTCTCTCTCTCTCTCTCTCTCTCTGCCTTCTTTCTTTCTTTCTTTCTTTCTTTCTTTCTTTCTTTCTTTCCATTTTTCATTCACAACTTACAGGTAAATTACATTTTCTATGACAAAATCGTGGTTAATTATTTCATTGTAGCTTATGAAACATTCACTATGCTTGCAAATTCATTCAGAGAATATCAACTTAATACAAGTCAAGTTGTGCTCATCAGTTGCCTAAAAATTCCCCTTTGGAAAACAAAGCATCCTCAGAGAATCCTGAGCAATAAACACTGTTTCCTGCGTACAACATTGACCAACAGCTTGTCGCGCTCTCCGCACCTGAAAGCAATCCTTTAGCTACTCAGTTGTTAATCTGAAAGGCATACAGGTTCACTTCAGCAGCCATTATGTTTTGCGTCAGTGGATCTGTCATTTTTGATTTAAATCTGTATTACGTAGCTGTCCAAAACGTTACACACAAGTGACAATGTTATCTATCCTTTTCTTATGGGTAAAAACATCACCAGCTTCTTGACTTCTTCAATTGTGCAAGTGTCCTAATGCACATGTTCTGAGGATGCCAAAGCTCTCTACAGTGTAGAGCTGTAGTCTTTAATAATGACGTCCCAGGATGAAACCCCTTTCCATATTCAAGTGACCTCATAATATCAGTGTCCACAACCTTCACAATGGTAAAGACTTGAGCTTCTCCTCTGCATGTAGAGCTGTCAACTAATTATAGTTTATTTTAAAATAAAACATATAGCTTTTAAAATAATTTCATGAATATATGCATAATATTACATTTTTTATGACAAAATCATATGATATATTATAATTTTATTCACTAGCTTATTTTCCAATTTGTTTTATCCATTTTTCCTGTTGGAGGCCAAGAAGACCACCATGAGTGGCCTATTAAAAAAGACTGGATTTAATATATAATTCACATTTTTCTAGCTTCCATAGATTGCCATTGATGAGTCATTGCACTATCTAGCTTGTCCCATTCTGTTATAAGTTAGATGTGTTTTATTGGTGGTATATAAAACATATTTCTTAAGTTTCGTTTTGAACAGAGCAAGGAGTCCTTTAATGGCATTGGTTTAGTAATACTTTTAGTGGTAAACTATTGCTAATTATGTGTAATTGAAAGGTAGTTTTTTAGCACATGTTAACTCTGCTGGTTTTGACGATTTCATACATAACATAATGTATTTGGAGTCCTGTCTCTCCTCCCACTTATCTTCTCTTCATCTCTATCAACAAGTCCCAATCGTTTTCCCATGCTCATGGCTTTTGTTTTTGTTTTATGACCCATTTAATTTTAACAGGACCATCTGTCTCACTATTGGATCGGAAGCATCACTTGGAGCCGGGTGGGTTCATTGGTGGGCACAGCACTGGAGACAATTGCTCTCCTTCACATGGAGTGATCAGTTTAGCCGATATTTCAGCATGGATAGGTGTGCCCTACTTAACTACTGCTTCGTCTTCTCACTTTTGTTTTTGTTTTTTAAACCATGAAATCAGTTGCTATTTGAAGTTACAGACATTTAAAAGTAATGTACTGTGTCCTCCAAATTAAAAAAAAAAAAAAAACCTTTTGAAAATCCTAAATGTTTCAGTAATAATCACACTTAGCTTGTTTTAAGGATTAATTAAAAATTACTAATACAATAGAATTATTTCCATTCTTATAATTTATTGAAAGCATGTTATAATTCATTATACCAATGTGTATATTAAATTATTATTGATATCTGATTTGTTAATATGCTACACAAATGGCCCATGAACCAAGTAGTTTTTAAAATCTTGTGTTTGTGAGAAGTTCAAATGACATTGTAATACATTTGAAAACATGCCTGCATACAAAAAAGATTGCTCATGCAATATTTTTATCGTTTGAGTCACTGTTGAAACTGCATAAGGTCTGGAGGTACAGGCAGCCATTGTTGGTGTTTAGTGTCTTGTGTAAAAGAAGTTGGTGGTCTCACTCTAACTCCAGCTACAATTGCTCCATGAACAGTAGTCACTATAGTGTTTGCCAATTCCAGCAGAAGATGTGGACGAAAGGGGCACAGATTCGTAAGTACATTCTCTGTGCTAATCAGACTCGGAGGGGCCAAGGTTGACACCGCTGGCACAGAGCCACTCCAGCAACTCAGCATCACATCCCATCTGCCGAAGTGGTGGCTCTTCTCTAGTAGTGAAGGATTTCTTTTTAAGGAATGTTAATTAAGCAGGGCACCAGGAAGGAAAGGGTGATTTTCCATTCTTCCCAGGCACTCTACTCACTAGAAACAAAAATACGCTTCAATAGAAGATGGGAAATGCCACACTACTTTGGCTGTGCCAGTTTCTCTATAAGATACTGGAAAGCGTAATTAAGTTGCTTCTACAAGCGATGACTTGTGACCTACGGGTGGCCCGACCAGACAAGAGCATCAATTTAATATCACAGGAAGCAATCAGCTCTACCTGGCTGTCTCCTTTGAGCTCCTGAGTGGTTATTCTTCTTCTGGGAGATCACAGGGTCACCCATTGGTTTGAAAAACATGTCCTGCAGTATCTTACATATGCATCAAATCTGTTGCCCCTGACTTTTAAAAGACTCTCTGTCTCATCTCTGCTTGCTCCTTCACCTCATTCACTTTCTTGTTCATTTTGAAGTCAGGATTCCTAAATAGATTCTGGATCTTAAAATGAATATTTTGAGATGCTACCTCATAGTATGCTCCAAATAAATAGAAAGGAAAACTTCCTTTTGCACAGTTAACGATAATGCCTTTATCCATCCCTATAGAAAGAGTGAGCAGAGGGGCAAATGCTCTCCGACTTCAGCCAACAGGTGAAAAGGTATTTGTTCTAGAAATGTCCATAAGCATAATAAAGAAAAAAAGTGTAAGAATGTTGCTTCCATCTTCTTCCCTTTAGGTTGTCAGAAAATTTGGCATGGCTTCCTCAAATCCTCATTGTATTGAACAGTAATTCATCATCTGCATAGCAGTCTATGAGCCCCTCTGTTGAATGAAAAGAGATTCTCACTGAACTTTATCAAAGTTCTGTCTATTTTATCCCCCCTTGCTTGAATCTCTATAAGCTATGTAGAGAGATCAAGAATTCCAAACCCACAAACAAAAAGGAGAATGGTGTTAGCGGAGGGAACACAATAAGAGTCGGGGTGCTTCACTCACAAAGAACTTTGTGTAGTCCTGTAGAACCATGTCTGGTTATTAAAATCTGAAAATGCAAAAAGCATAAGCTCTGTTCTCAATGAGTAAGGCTAGGCTTATTACCATGCTGTTTTTAATGATTCTCTCATTTTTATTTTACTCAACATACTAATATTTAAATTGTTTGTTTTGAGATCAGAATATAATTACACTATTTGCACCGTCCTTTTCCTCCCACCAGATCCTCCCACATGCCCCTCATTAATCTTTCAAATCCATGACCTATTTACCTATTTTTATTACTTGTCATTACATATATATATATATATATATATATATATATATATATAGAGAGAGAGAGAGAGAGAGAGAGAGAGAGAGAGACATACAAATTCCTAAGTTCTTAACCCTTCTCCTTTGCAGTCTGAAGCACACATTTTATTGTTCTGCTGGTCTCTTTGGGAAGCCTCAGTCTCCATGGCATTTGCAGATCCAGTTGCATCTGTGTTACACAGTCTACCCTTTGACCTTAAACTGTAACTTTCTAGTCATCCTTAAGAAGTCCCATCCTGTAACTTATTCCAGACTCTCAAATATCTCATGATCACTGATGACTAAGAAGTAGTCTGAGTAACAGATGTGCATACGGTTTGCCTTTTCCTGTAGTGAGCTTTACTACTTTGTAGGTTCTTACGTTTCCAACCTTTATCAAGCCTCCTGGTCCCACCCCTATCACCAGATAGGAGAGAAAGAAAAATAGCAGAGAGAGGGGGAGAGAGAGAGAGAGAGAAAGAGAGAGAGAGAGAGAGAGATCCTTGAATCTATTTTTCTTCTTTGAACATGACTACTAGAAAATTATAACCAACCACCCTGAATGACCAGCACCCTATGAGTCTCTGGCATTTATATTCTTCTAAAAAATTCTCATAATTCAAAATATCACACAGTCTTTGAAACTGTCTACAGCTAGCAAAGCTCTACCTCTGCTAGAGCACGAGGCAAATCACAGTCAGCTGCTACAAAGCAGCTCCTATCTTTACATCATGAATTAAAATATAAACATATTCTTATAACATTTCTGTGGTTTTTTTTTTAAAGAAACCAAAATTCCAGAATTCCCCGTATATTACTCATTATACTCCAGCCTCTATGCGAAGCACAGCATTCCTGATTTCCTTTGCTTTTGCACTTAGTATTCACTGAATGTGAAGTTGAAGACAGAAACTGAGGAGACTCTGTGTGTGTGTGTGTTTGTGTGTGTGTGTGTGTGTGTGTGTGTGTGTGTGTGTGTGTGTGTGTGAAAGGGTACAATAGGGTTAGCTCCAAAAGGATGATAAATACTTGGATAGCTGGAGAAAAAGAGTTCTTTTTGTGGCTAGAAAGATCAAGGAAGAGAGAACTGACCTACTAGGCAGGCCTTGGGGGCTGCTAGCCAGGGCTCCTCCAGGCAAACAATGCTAGGGATTGGAGTCTCCAGAAGACGGAGTCAACCCCAAGCTCCTTTCTATTCCACCTGCTCTAAGATTCTTCCCCCCTCATTGTTTTCTGACAGAAGGCTTGCTCTCTTGTGTAAACTTTATTGTGTACTTAGGTAGAATTTGTTGGCAGACCTTAAGATACCTTCTTGAGTGGTTTTCAGGTTATTGCCAACGTTTTCTTTGTCTTTCTCAACAACTGATCTTCTTCAGTTTTTAAAAATATCACTGGAGAAGTAGATAGTAGAGATAGCCCAAGGAAAAAGCAGCAAAGAGAAGCACTTATGCTTCTCTACAGAGAAAGGAGACGGAAGATCACCCCACAACATTAGTGAAGCCTGCCAGTCTGCTCTTCCTCCTGGATAAAAGAGCTAAATGAAACCATGAGAGAGCAGATGAGCCGGTTAACCTTCCCAACATGTCTTCTCAGGGGTTTCAAGTCCGATCTGGTCTTGTCTTGTTGGCAAATGTTCCAGTGGCTTTTCTTCTGACGTGTATTTAACAAGATGTTACAGAGGGATAGTAATGAGCTTTACCTCATGATGCACAGGAGAGTTAAGTGAGATAATAAATTGTGATCCATGCTTTAGGTGGTCATTGAAAACACACTTGTTCCCACATCGTTGCCAGCCCCACCCTCAAGGTCTAAAGTAGAACAGACTATCCTAAAACTCACTATGGACTCAAGAGTGACTTTGAATTCTTGAAGTTTCTACTTTCTCCCCCAAATCTGGGCTTATAGGAGTGTAACACAATCCCCATCTGGCATTTAAATGGTCAAGCATTGGCCCAGCATCCTTCAGACTTTGTATGCATTGAGTGTCTTGAGGTTTGATAGTCACGGCTCAGAAAATACCTTCTTTAAACTCTGGGTTCTAATGTACTTCTTGGTTTTCCCCTTAAAGCCTAGTGGCATCGGTTTCCTCCACCTTCTGATATAAGTAATATCCACACTAGAATTACTCTTTCTTGTCATCATTGCTCCTTATAACTCTAGCATTCTTAGCCCCTGAGGCCACAGGCCTTACTTCACTATCTCCTTTTGCAGCCACTATAAATCGCTTCTGGATAAGGTTCCAATACCACACTGTTTGTAACCGCTCAAGATTATGCCTATTAATTAACCCCAGCATGCCGGTCCCCAGCTTTTTCTGTTTCCTTCCTGTTGGTGTCTCATGTGCTCTACACTCTTCAAATACTTAGCCGAAGTGAGCATATGGCTGCACTGAATTGGTCTCACTAGGGTGCACAGCTGAGCGCTCCGTATCAAACCCATTTTGACATATGTTCGGAGTTGGGCAGTTCTGTGCTTGTATCTTCAATCGGCCTTTTCTTGCATTTTTGGCCTTCCACTTGCTATCTAGCTAATTAAACCTTTGTTTGTTTGCTTGCTTGTTTGGGTTTTCTTGTCATTTCAAATAAGGATACCTAGTTTATAAGTCTGGTGTGAGGACTGACTGGGGTGGATACATATATGTGTTGAGGAAGGTTGTTTGGAAGTTGTTTGGTGATCTACCACCATATTCATGCTCAGTATCAGTTTTACAGAATTCTGGATGGCCCCCGCCGAGAGTCACACTTAATATGAAAGGAAACATGTTCCTTTTTTTCCTCCAACCCATTTACTCAAGGTTACAGTTGTCGTAACTTTGTGATGATTCAATTTATATTGGGAGAAGCAAACCCTCAAATGTATAAAACATATACATCTGCCTTCCCATAAATGTGTATATCACCAGACCGGGAATACACACAACTGGAATTACTCACATAAGGAAGACAAACCCAGTTTGTTTTAAAAGATTATCAATTCATGGTGGCAGCACTTTTCAATAGTCAAGGTACATGAATCTTTAGGGCAGAAAACACAGCTAATGGGATGGATGGGGTGGATGTCAATCCCTCATGAAGTTATATAACTAATGTCTTTAACGTTTTTCTCATGTGTTATTACGTCTGGCTAGGTATTTCTTGATTTTGATTGATTTATGTAGCTGGAAATGATCTTGTAGTAAAAGGAATGGTTTCATTTAATGACATTGTTCTTTACTTATGATGTGATTGCTATTATTTCTTTACATCTCTATTCATTTTTTGTGATAGATTTGTCCAGTCGTTTTTCAATCAAAGTCTGCTTTAACTGTAATGTGATAAAAGACAAATAACATTATCAAATTTTCTAAGTTCCGATGCATTAGCACACACTGACAATGAACAATAGCCACAAAGTGACTTCCGTGGAATATACTAACACCTGTGCCTTCCAAAGGACAACCCAGTGCTTAATGTTTCAGGGACTTTGTGGAAATACTGGGTTTAAATAAAATATGCATATCAGTAAAGCTTTAATTTTCTTCTAGTTTTCTGTATCAAAAACATTCACTTTCCTTTTCATGTATACTTGTCTTGATGTGAGACCTGGACAACTTACTTTGGCCGTCCTTGCTCCACAAGTCTGTCCATTTAAATTTCTATGAGTCAAGTAGATGATATCCCTCCCCCAGCAGGAATTATAATATAATAGATTTTCATCACTTGTTGATGAAATCTAAATAAAATCTAAGCAGTTAAGCATTTTAATGAAGGGCTTACATGACTTAGCTCCAGTATGCCTTGCCAACCATGTCTAGAGTTCATTCTCTCAGTTCTTGGCAAAGTAAAGTGTGGTCTCTTCACAAGAGGAATATTTCACCCATTTTTGTCCCATGTCAGGTTTTCTGTGTTACAGGGTCAATCAAGATTTTGAGAGATAAGATTGTCTGCAAGAAGTTTACTGGGACATTCCATGGGAACAGCTCCAACAGGAAGTAAGGGAATACCAATGAATTCCTCCTTCTATTAGTTCCTATGTGTAGCTTTGAGTATGAGAATGAGCCCTGAACATTCCAAGTTCACCTTCCCGAGAATCTGAACTGCCTCCAAGGATCACGAAGCCCACGGCATCCCCCAAGATTTATTATTCATTTCACTGGAGCATGTTCTCCACCTTCAGTCTGTATATATTCATCCTTGATGGCTCCTTCTCGATGTCTTGAGATCAGGAGGTCTCATAGGCCACTAGAGGCAGACCGTTTTCTTCTATTCATGTCAAACAACTTTAGACTATGGCAATGATCCTGCTTTTAAGTATTTACTATGAGAAATAGTTGCCCTCTAGTTTCTTTCTTTAAATATTTGGTGAGTAAAGGGACTTGGCTGTGCTCACTGAACAGCTTTATTACAGGCAAAGAACAAAGCACACAAAGGAAGAAAACGAAACGTATTGTGCAGATGTTTACGGTAGGTTTCAGCGTTCCTCCACTATAGGCATAATTGGTATCTTTGCATCTTGGCCACCACTAGTGAAAAATATGAAGCCAAAAATTTACTGATATTATGCTTCACTCTCAGTGATACCAGCCTGCCATTTGGTAGATTTGATCATTGACTGAAGCAGTTATAATTAAATTAATTAAATTATTACTTGGATTGAAATTCAGTAGAGGAAACTTTGGTTGCATAATAAAACAAATAAAAGCAAAGACTTTAAAAAGGCAAGGTAGATTCTAAATAGGTACTGCTATTCAAACAGACAGGATTCTACGTAATGATAGAGGTCTGCTCATGCTGGACCGCTTTCCCTATCTGTCATGTGTCCACTCAGCACATATTCAGTCATTTGCATTCACTGATTTATTGTGTGCATGTGGAGGTTACAGAACAACTGATGGAAGTCACCTAAATTCTTCTAATGTGTGTGTCCCTGCGATCCAACATAAACTATCAAGATCAGCAGCAAAAGCCTTTACTCACTGAGCCATCTCTCTGCTCATCTATCACATAAGAACCTGCAACAGAACCTCTTCTTTAATGTAATATAATTCTTGATAATATCACAGTCTACTTAGAAGCAACCAGCAGATATTTCTTAAATTTTCTGTAACATTTAATACATGAGCTTGCACCTTGTAGATTCTTAATAAATATTCACTGAGTGGATGAAATATCGTATGGATATTGTTATTCTTTACAGTCTTAAATAGTTTTAGTTTGCTTTTAACATGGGCTACCAAGAAATACTATAGTGGAGAAACCAGGTCTTTTCATGAACAAATGAAGGTTAGATGCTATACTGCGATTTAGGATGCTTTCTTGAATACTATTTATTATTTTTATATTGTCTTATTGAGATCATCCATGCCTCAACTTAGAGGAAGAAATAATAGAAAATTTCATGAGCAATGACTACCTAGCAGTGAACTGCAGAAACTTAGCCTCTCTTGGACTGATAGACTAATCTCCTCATAATATGGAATGTGTCTGCTCTAAGACTCATTTTGTTTTTAAATGCTAATTGTGTATATTCACTGTATTTGGTAATTTGCTAAATCAGGACACTTTCAATATAAGTATATATGTTACACATTGATCATTGTCTCCTAGGTATTTATATTCAATTATTTTACTCTATTCACTTAAAGGAATTGAGAACATAAAATATAGAGAATCCATCACGAACTTTTCATACATATGAACATTAGCCAACACTTTTAGATACTCAGGATTTATCAAATCTACTGTAATTAATTGTTGGCCTTTTAAAGTCTCACCATAGGCTATCCATTTTAATTAATTATTAGAATTAATTCCATTTATTCTCATTATTTAGTGTTGACAATTCACCTGTTACCATGTATTTAGACATTTGTTAATAATAAATAGTGTTGCTTTAAATCTTGAACTTTTTTGACTAACTATTTACTTTTGCTATTCATTTGAAATTTAATTTAAAAACCTATAATATCTGTCTATACTGATACTTTAGATCTTTTATTTCCATGGTTATATAGAATTTCAATTTCTGACTACTTTATGATTCATTTATATCCCTTTGCACACATTTGGTCTTTCATTGGTTTGAATGGTTTCTTATGTTGTTGTTGTTGTTGATAAGCACATTATTTACTTTCTGTTGCTGTGATAAAATGTTATGATCAGACACAAGTAATAAAAAAATGTTTATTTCAGGCTTACAGACTTAGAGGTGAATCCATAATGACAGGACAGAGACAGCAGCAGGCAGACCAAGCAACAAGCTGAGATATCTCATCTTCTAAAACAGAGAGCTTGAACTAGACATTGTGTGAAGCTATAAATGCTCAAAGCCCACCCTCAACTACATACTTATTCTAAGAAGGTTGCATCTCCATAACATCCCTGGGACAGTAAGTCTCCTAACCAAGTGTCTGAAAAAAAAGAGCCTATTAGAACACTTCACATTGATCACCGTAATACAAAATTATGTCATCATATACATTTTTATTTCAACATGATTGTGTGTGTGTCAGTAAACATACTGAAGGCAACCTCAGAGACACCAAATTGTATTGGTTTTCCATTAAGAAAAAAAATTCAAGACTTGCCTTTGAATTAGGTCCAACAAAAGCAAGCACAAGTTTGAATTCTCCACTTTTTCCCTCGTGTTTTCTGTCTGTCTGTAGTTTGTGGTTTCTGGCTTGTCTGTAGCCAATTTGTGGTATGTATCTGACATGTTTCTATTACCCGTGGTTGTCTTGTTTCTAATAAAGAACTTTGTTTTGGAATTATGAACAAGCAGCACAGAAAAACATCACACAGGGGAAGGAATAAGGGATAGTTTATAGGAGATTTTAATAGTTTACAGGAAGTTAAAGCTAATTTACCAATTATGAAGCAATAGCATAAGTAGTTTCCAAGTTTTGTGGCAATTGTTTGTTGCATAAAAACTTTTGAAGCCTGTTTATTATCCTCACCAAAGGATCACTATAACACACACACACACACACACACACACACACACACACACACACACACAGAGAGAGAGAGAGAGAGAGAGAGAGAGAGAGAGAGAGAGAGAGAGAGAGAGACTGCTCCTTGGATCAGGAGCATAGAAGAATGCATAACTCAAGATTAAAGGTGTGATTAGCTTAGAAAGTAAAAGTTGATTATATGGAAATTCATGGTACATAAGGGTGTTTGTCCCCTTGTTCTCTTAAAGGCAGATTAAACAAATAATCTGAATACTTAGCAGAGTACCAGGCCAACTGACCTCATGGTGTGTCAGTAACTTGGCTGTGAAGTACATAAAATGTTCCAGTCTATCTTAATATGAGAGGTGTTTTCATAAAATGATCACTACAATTCTGTATAATCAAGAGTATTGCTGTATTTAGTGTAAAGCAAAATTAATTAAAAATGGAATGCCACACAAAACAAACTAGATATCCAGTAAGATTAAGTTAAACCAAATAAAATTTATTTTTGTAAAGTTTTTAAGAGTATTCACTAGACCCCACATTTAAAAAGAATATACAATACCCAAACCATTTTTGGTAATTCAAGTTCAAACACTATGGGATTGTGTAGAGTTGTATGTATGTGTACATATGAATATGCATGAGTATATGGAGGCTGGAAGCTAGAACTTGATGTTGGGTATCTTCCTCCGTTGTCTTTTACGTTATTATTTGAGACAGAGTCGCTCACTGAAACTAAGATTATCAACTCAGGTAGTCTAGCTAGCCAATGAGCTACAGGTACTCTCTTGTCTCTGCTTCTCCATCTCTAGACTTACAGTGCATGACACTATGCAAGTGGTGAGAGTACTGTGTTTCCCAACTTGGGCCCTTTGCCCACTGTTCCAACTTTATAGCCCAACAATGAGTTTCCATAAATAATTATAAATTGAAAATAGTCCAGAAGAAATGGTCAAGAGGACAGCTTTTAGGTCAAATGGCCATGAACTGGCTCTTCTATTGATAAGCAGAGATGCTGGCCAACATTTAGCATTTGGACCTTGATAGCCTGTGAGTTGAGCCCATTTTCATAGGATTGTTTGAATAAAAAGTAAATATATTAAACCTAAAAACTTGACATCTACTTAAGAAACATTAATAATGGAAAGAAACTTCAAAATGTGTAATTTTAAAAAGCATATTACTTTCAAAGATCTCACTAAGACAAACCAGCTTTGTTTTATTATATTACCTGATCATAAAGATTATTAGAATAGTTATGTCTAGAAAATAATTTTAGATCAATACTATATTTCTCCATAATTGCACACATGCGACATGGGACATTTTGGGAGCTTCCAGAACAAAACTTGGGAAAATTAGAAAATTCTCCATGCTATGCAGATTTCTGATTCTTCCAATATTCTATTAAAACAGCATCTCAGTGAAACCCGGGAATCAGATTTATCTTAACACAATTAAGGAAGGTGAAGTCTTGTAAGTGCAAGGGGGAGTGTTATTTTAATAACCAACTATCTTAGACTATTAATGAGATAGCAATCTCAAACAGGAGAATGTCTGGAAATTGCTGTAATTGAAAATGATGCTGAAGAAAGTGGTTAACTAAGCGGTTCCAGGCCTCCTGTGGGATCTTTCCTTTATGTGTCAGAATAGTATTTCTTAACCCGAAAAGGCAAACAAGACTCAGCCCCACTGTACCCCCACATCCCATGATTCAAAGCAAGCATGGACAAAATACATTCTTTACAGACATTGATTCAGAGCATACATTGGTATAATACACTCTTTACAGACATGAGCTTTTGTCGCTAAATCTTCTGTCAATGCAGGAAGGCTGGAGCATGTGGAAGAAGGGCCTAAGCTTACCTTTTGTTTGTTAATGTGCTTTCACAGTCAAAGTACGAGAATTAACACAAACTGGAATATCCTTGAAGAAAGACATTTATCTTCTTATTTTCTCCGGGTGGTGGATTGTTGAGAAGCAAAGGACCATCAGCCTTACAAACAAATCTCCTACTGCCCTAAATAGTTATACAGTCTCCTTTACAACAACACAAAGTCGGGCAGTATCACTGACAGAGCAGCACTTCCTCAGGAATCTTGCTCTACTATAACAGGATAGAACCATCTCTAAGACAAATCAACATTCTCATTTCCACAGTAAGCACTTTAAAAGGTGGCTTGAGCAGGAAAAGACAAGATTGCTGAGCTGCATGCTCTGACAGTTGGTGCAAGATGAGCCTGCGGATTGCACTGCGCTGAGTATTACATCTTGTTTGGATGCAATTCCAATTGCACTGAATAAACAGCACGAGATGTTTGATGAGTGTTAATATGCAAGATGTCACAATTAGGTGTGATTGTTCTTTTAAATTACCCTGCTTCTTTTGTATTCTTCCTTTGATCTCTCACAGGGAGTGAGAAAAAAATTTGTAATTTAAAACATATTGACATTGACTCAAAAATTTATTTACACATTGTAAATTCATTGTGAGCTGAAACATATAGTTAGATGGGAAAATATCTTTGGTCTATAAAAAAAGATACGAATTTCTTTCTCTTTTGTATGTGCTGCATCACGGCACTTTCTTTGCTAAATTCTTGACATTAAGTTTAAAGAAATTTTCTTTAAATGATTTATCCTGTAAAATTTGAGAAATGTACAGGAACCTGAACTCACAAGGAGGTAAGATTAAAATATATTTGTTCTGTTTATTTATAAATATGGGTTTGTATACTTTTTTATTTATTTTTCAATGCATACAGTCATTCTAACAACTTGACCTACCATCATATACTGACAATTTTCAAAATAGGAGTCTGCGGTTTCTGCTTATGGGATTTTGATTCTGAGTAGGTTTGTTGATCAGTTCTTTAGTTACTTGAAATTATTAAATTATCGATAAAAAAGAAATTTTCATGTATAACCTATAGTGCTGGAAAAAACAGTGTAGCATAACATGTTTCAAAACTGTATTTGATAAAACATGTTTCTAAATCAGTATATGCAAAGTCAGCTGGCGAGGTGCTCTATAAGCTAACAGTAACCATTCTACCTGTAGTTGTACATCAAGTCATGACTTTCTGGTGGTGGTGCTCAACCTACCCAACTCTCACACCCTTGATGTGTGTCTATCCCTCGTAAAACATCTAGTTACCACACTGTTAACTTGTTCTTACTAATGATCTATTTTCATTTTGTTCTCTCTAGGATATAGACCCACAGCTAACTGGAGTTGATTTATTCGAGGGAAATCTACATCAATGGCCACTCTCACCACACTGCTACCATGGGAAACAGAATGGTCAATAGGAGATGCTCTGATGAATAGTGATGATTGAAGATGCTGCGTTCATGTGCGTGAAATCAATGAGAGCTACTTACTGCAGGAAGCGTGCTTTGAGCTTTCCTTAACAAGCTCATATTTGAGAAACTGGAGCTGCATTCCATCATTGTTCCATTTTTTTCCAGTGGATACAAATATATTTGCCTTGCTGTACCAGATAAATATACAACTAATGTGGGACCATGTCACTTCCCAGATGCATGTGGCCAAATTATGTTTGGAGAGCCATGATGGCATGTGTGGTCCACAGGGGATCGGGTGCCCCATTGACTCTCTGCTTGTTGGGATGTTTGCTACAGACTTTCCATGTACTCTCTCAAAAGTTGGATGATGTAGATCCATTGGTTACTACTAACTTTGGCAAGATAAGGGGGATTAAGAAAGAACTCAATAATGAAATTTTGGGGCCTGTCATTCAGTTTCTTGGGGTTCCATATGCCGCCCCACCAACAGGTGACCATCGTTTTCAGCCTCCGGAACCACCATCTCCCTGGTCTGATATCCGAAATGCCACTCAGTTTGCTCCTGTATGTCCCCAGAATATCATTGATGGCAGATTGCCTGAAGTTATGCTTCCTGTGTGGTTCACTAATAACTTGGATGTGGTTTCATCATATGTGCAAGACCAGAGTGAAGACTGTCTATACTTAAACATCTATGTCCCAACTGAAGATGGTGAGTTCATGGCAGGAACACAGGGAGATATATGTATTTATTTTCTATTCTAAATTCTAACAATATTAATTTACGTGTACTGGTAGTATGCATGGCTTTTCCTGTTGGCATGTAGACATATTTTATATGCTTGCATGCTGCTCCTTTTTGTTTTTGTGTGTCAGTGTATCTGTTCTTATTTTTTTCACTGTGCCTACTCATTTTCTTTCTTCCACAGCACGTATATTTAGGTAGAAATGGGCTCCTAGTTTCCATTTCCTACCAAATGACTCCTGAGAAGATGCATCAACGTTTCCTCATTGCATGTGCAGGCTCAACGAATTGGGGCTCTTTGGCACTCAGTAAAAGCAGGAGTGTACTAAGTTAGATAGTGGTGTTGCATGTGCCGGCGGTCTGTGATAGAGCGCCATGTTATTTTCTAGTCTTCTATTCATTTTTCAGTAAAAAGAATATCCAAGGAATGTGCCAGAAAACCCGGCAAGAAAATATGTAGAAAAGGAGGTATGTATGAAAGTGAAAATGAAAACGATGCATAAGTTTACAGAGGAAGAAAGATACTCTCCCAAAAGATGCCTTGCTGATACTGGGGAGTGAGTGTTAGGTGAATGATGGGTCAGGAGAGCCAGTGCAAGCTGAGCAGACAATACTGGGAAAGCTCCTTGCTGGAACCTGTGTTCTCCTTTGGGCAGTGGTTCTACGAATGTGATTTTTGCCGAGAGACTTTGCTCATAAAGAAAAAGATACCTCACTCTTTTGCTGCCTAAGGAACCCAAACAACACTGCCTTTACAGGTGGTCAGTTTTGGTCCCTGTACTCTTTCTGAACATGTAGAGATGTATGACCTTCTTCAAAATAATCGGTTCAGTCAAAACCTTTGCTTTATATTAGGATATTCGTAGATCCTCCTGCACACCTTATAGACTTTCTGACCATAACGGTCAATTGGCTACAGCTACAGGGCAGTTACTATTACTAGGTAATGGTGATTTTTCCCCAAGAGCCATTTTTATTTTTAGTCACTCTCCTAGAAGAAAATTAGATATTTTGTTCTTGCTGTGAAATATTTACAGTCTTCAAGTGTCTTTAACATTTATGTATTTATGTTAAACAATTTAAAACATGGGGAAGAACATGATTCAGAAGCTACAATTAAATCAACCTTCAAATCATCCTCTAGCCAGATTGAGCAAATGTGGATACTGACAGCTGCAAGCTCGGATGGAAATGCAGCGTGTCCACACTCCATTTTATATAACAGTCAGTAAATCACAGGAGTGTATGATTTCCTATGTCAGTAAATCTTCTAAGTGTTGTTTTGACCTTATTCATAACTTGATAAAAAATTTCAATCTTCCTACAGAAGTCATATTAATATTCCAGTGTTGTATATCCCATCTCTCTATGCTCGGGTCAGACCTCATTATGGCATCTTTGTGGAGAAGGAAGTATCTAAATGATTCTATTTTATGAGATTGCATTATATGGGAGACACTTAGGTTAACAAAATTATCAACCTTCCATCAGAAGTATTTGCTTTAAGTTGCTTGGGTGACATAGAGTTTGGTCTTTATTTTTTAAAAACTTCAGGCCATAGTTTGGGTCAAATGCATAGTATGCATAAGAAGATGTGGGGAGGAAAGAGAGTGCTTTTAAATGACTGAAGAAAAGCGTTCTTTTAATTTTTAAATGAGAATAAGAGCAGTGATTTACATGCCTTCGACTAATGTGTAATGCTGCAGAGGTTATTATTATGCAGCTTGTCAGTCATGTTTAATTAGCTAAGTGACTTTCGCCTCCTATCTCAAAGCTGTTGATTCACAAAGTCATAAATAAAGATGCTGTTGAAGAATGCATAAATAGAGCATAATGCATAAAAATATGTGTGATTAAGCAAAAAAAAGATAAGGACTCCAAAAGGTAAGATAGTAAGCAAGAAAATGACCTTTCTTCTCATAGGGCTTCATGAAGAAAAAAAAATAGCTTAGTAGTAAATTCTTTTTCTCTATCCCTTGGTTGTTGGTTCTGCATGCTTATCAGAGAGTTGGCAAAGGGTGGTGTAGGCTGGCCTGTTTACTTTGGCAACCTTTGAGCTAATTTATAATTAGATTGGGACAATGTCTACAGATGCCCACTGACTGTGTGCTGCTACTATGCAGTGCTAATTAAGCACTATTTAACAACCCCTTTGCTAGGAACTTAACACATCTTATAATTAAAGAAGACCTGCTCCTTCTTAGTTGATGATGTATTACCCTAAGTATGAATAACTAATAATTTAAGCATAATATTCTATACAACTAGCATGCTATAGAAATATAAACTAACCTTTTATATTTGAGTCTTAACGAAGTAATGAAAAGTTCCCCTAAACTTTTAGTTTTATATTTATTTTCTACAATGAAATGTTTATTTTAGTCAATTTTAAAAAATTATAAAACTACACATGCTGTCAAGCACCTGGCATCCCGGCACTTGGATGGTGGAGGAAGAGCAGGAAGTTATAAGTTTCAAATACAGCTGTGGCTATACTATACAATAAACTGGAGGCTAGCCTGTGTTCTATGTACCCTGGCCCAAAAACTACAGAAAAAAAATAAAAAATAAGGGAGAAAAAGAAGAAAATATCATTCTGTTTTAAGAAATTATTAGTAATTTCTTAACTATTTATGAATGTAGTAAATATACGCTATGCATGGACTATGAGTTCATGAGCAGTGTTGTAGAGGGTTCTCAACAATGGTTCAGATACTGAGTGATAGTTGTATTATACTTGGTACAAATGCTAGTTTTTGTCTTGTCATTATTTACCTCTTCTCTTTTAAATGTATAGCATCAATTGCAGAGGCAGATGTGCCTGTTTCCTGTGCCAATCCCACTATAGTCTGGGCATCTTGTATTCACTCAGAACTATTTCTTAATTGCCAATTATAAAGATGTAGTAATCAAGCGAGTTAGTAATAACTGAGACAGACAAAGAATTCTCTTCTCAGAGAGCTTACATTCAAATGACTTTGCAAAGAACAACACATTTTTGTTTCTTTGATCTGTACAAAAGGAAGAAAAATTTCTCCCTCCAGGAGATGTCACGTTATATTTTTAAAATACCTTTCACAACACTCTCCTCTGCATTTGAAGTTAGAAAATACATTTAAAAAATAACATCAAAGGGCTGCCTTTTGTTTTAAAAACAAGTCTCTGCTGCACATTTTAATGTATCTTTCTATATGTCCTATGATAGTTTTAGCTATATGTTAATTGCTTTCTAGATATTCTAGACATTGCCTTCAGAGTTCTATCCATTTAAAAATTGAAAAGAAAAATGAATTATTAAAATTTGATGCTGTTGCAGAACACTTGGACACATTAGTGACATAGAAGCAGGAGTTTTGCATGTGGAGAGGATCAGGTATTCACATATTTGAACCATTTAATCATTACAACAAAGTTATGAAAAAATTATACCATAGCTCTTGCCCATAGCATTTATTAGATAGAGTTAGGTTATGTTAAATCACTCCATGCAGGAAGCATGGCTTAGTCAGTAGAGTAATACAAGCACAAGGATCTGGATTCAGACTCCAAGGACCATAGAAAAGCCAGGCATGATGACATGTGTTTGCAGTCTTTCCTGGTAAGACAGAGGACCCTCCTGACCTCATTGGCCAATGAGTATAGTTCATCTTGATCTCCAGTGCTGGTCATCAGCTTTCATGCCCCTTCCTTTCACTTCCCCCCTCTCTCTCTCTTATGTTTTTCTTTCTTGCATATTCAAATATATCCAAAAATTTAAATTTTATCTAGTCACAATATTTTCACAAATTCAGACCTTAGACCAATTAACTTTGATCAAGCTAGTATAAACAACTAATTTGTAAAAGTATGTGCACAGTCCATTCTAATAACATTTTTATTTTTTTTTATTGGTGCTTTTTTTTCTAGAGTTATTTTTAAAACTTTTGGGTTTTTTTTTTCCTCCCTTTTCACACATATACCACTACATATTCTGGCCTCTCATTTCTCTTTCCCAATTCTCTCCTATTCCTATCAATCTCTCTCTCATCCAATAATACTCTTTCATCTATTTAATGCTTTGAGCTTTGTTTGCTCTCTCACAGATTTTAATATTATTCAATCTTATGCAGTTTTTTTTTTTACTGCCAAGGCTAACACCCCAGTATATTCATCTAGAAAGCTATGCAAAGGTAGTTTTAACTCATTTCAGTTTCCCTGTGTTTCTAGGTTTCTGCCTTGTGAAACTAACAAACAGTGAAGTGGTCAAATATCAGACAGTAAACACATAAAGAAGGAACAGGAGACTAGACTCTACGAACAAATTGATTGATTTCTGATTCTGTGGCAATGCTGCCTTACAGTCTGCTGGAAGTTGACTGTTATTTCCATAGCTCTCCGGAGATGAATACAGATTTTGATTTTTCTAGTTATGATATTTTGCGAATCCACTTCATTGCTCCTCTTTTTCATTACATGGACGTCTCTAGAGATGACTGTTACAATTCCTTACAGCTTAAGCATGTTCCTAATTTTCAAAAGTATTTGAGTTCTATGATTGCGGTGTTTACTTGAGGTCATTTTCAATGCAACCAAGAACACTTCTAGCAATTTTAGGGTTTATTTGGTTGGCTGTTTAATATAGGAGCTGAATTGACTTCCATCACATTGAGTTTTCATGATTTTAGTAAGAATTATATTCCAGAATCATATCCCTTCTGGAACCATATTTCTAAATTCTTCATTTATTTAACAAATATATATTGATTACTGGCTATGTAGGAATTATTGTCCTAAATTCAAAGACATCATTAGTCAACAGGAAGACAATTTTTTACTTGGACTCAGCTAATGAAAAATTTTACTTTAATTTAAATAGGAGTTAAGGGAAAAGAAGAAGCAGAGTAATGAGGAGAAGCTCTGTGGATGTGTGGAATGAAGGCAATTTTTTAAAGGATGCTTAAGATTGTCTCTATTTGACCTAAAGCTAGGGATCTGTCTTGTATGTTTCTTGAAGAGTTTGGAGTGCACATATGAGGGAGGGTTAATGAAGAAAAGCATTGAGATTCAAGAAGTTTGGACTTAATTTTAAAAAACAGAATAGTGGACACACTGAGAGAGGGTGGTAAGAGAATACTGAGACACATAGAGAACAAATAAACTACGAGTGCACCAAGACCTGAGAGTTACCTACTTAGAACAGGAGGAGAACAATGGAAATTGTAGTTTCTTTGTGTTTTGAAGATCATATTTACTGGTAAATTTCTTATAGGTTGTGACCAAGTCCTGATATATCCATAGGATATTCTATATTCCTAAGATTGAAAGGGAAGAATATAGATTTGTTTGGGGCTTAGCATAGTATGAAGATGTTGTTTAGTTTTTGCCATCATAAATTAGAGTTGATCATTACTCATCCACAGGTGAACATCAAGGAACCAGTGTTCTGACCATCAGCATGGACCATATTTAGAAAAGAGCTATATGCTGGGATTTTTAGAATTACTATTTTAGACATAGTAAAGGAAGCCAATAAAAATAGAGAAACAAAGACTCCAAGGTCTACAATACAAAAATATTCCAACATAAAAAAGACTGAGACAAAATTACATGTTGGCTGAGAGATGTGTTAGTCAGCTTTCCATTCCTATAACCAATTATCACATATTCACTTTAAGGGAAATTTTCATTTTGGTTCATGGTTTTGATCCATGGTTTCTTGGCTCCACTGCTTTTAGGTTGTGGTGAAGTGGTACATAATTGAGGAGTGTGAGAAAGAAAACTTGCATACCACATGAGGCTGAAAAACAATGCCAGTGTTTCTTCCATGACTAGGCCCCCTCCTTCTACCACACCCCACCTTCTTAAGTGTTTAGTGGCTACTAACAGTACCAGTGGCTGATGAGAAAGAAACCTTTAACACATGACATAGGGGAAGCATTGAAGACATAGAATATAGGAAGAAGCAAACCAAGATTGTGTTGTTATTGCTGGCTAAGATAAGAAATATAAGAATATCCACACAACGTGTGCACATCATCTCCACAAATGAGTCTCTGTGGAGTGATGCTATCTTACAGGAGGCACCAAACTAAGAGAATGAGAGGTGGTCATGAGGGCTTGTTTTAAGGAGTTTTGAAAACAGAGTTACTTTTGTAACTATATTAAGATTGATGAAATGAAGAATTACTTGGATATAGTAGATAAACAGATAATTTAGATGTACAGGAAGGATTGTAGAATTTCTGTAATAATATCACTGAATCAGTGAAAAAGGGGGTTTAGCACTGTCATTGAGAGGGTTGTACTAAAACGACTGTGTATCTGTAATTTAAGATAACATGGTAGAGGGGAGAGACATACTGTGAGTGCATAGGTAACAGTAGTGGTGGGATATATGCCCTTCTCTCTTTTCTCTATTCTAATTGACATGTGATGGCATGGGGAAGGTGGACAGAATTAACATTGGCAAGACTGTCCTATGGTATAGACTTATGGCCTTGTTCATCTATTCAATATTACCCCAATACTCTGACATGTTTATCCCAATGGAGAACAGCAGAGTCCACATATCTAGGCCAGAGATTCACAATGTTTTCATAACCAACTAGCCATGTTTCTTTTGAGGTGATATCTTCAGAATGAAGGTACTCAAAACAACAGAAACAGGTCTATGGCAGGTCTTTGCTTTGGGGATTATGCATTAAATAAAAAATAATATTGGTCGCCAGTATGCTACTATAAAGCTACCCTGTGTCAAAATAATTACAACCTTTGATTCATTCACTGTTAGAAGTTTAATGAAAATCAACCTTGAGCCATAAGTTTGATTCCATATTTGAGTTAATAGCAGATAAGCTTTCTGAAAGCTGAAAGGCAGCAGTTGGCGCTCTTACATGATGTCTTCAGAAAACATCAGTTATCCATTGTTTACTGACAGGCATGCCAGGCTTCCTGAAACAGGTGATTAAAAGCCATTGTTGGTGTCTAGGTTACTGTTTTCTGTGGAAAAGAAATGTTTTTGTTTTTGTTTTCTTGTTGTTGTTGTTGTTGTTGTTGTTGGTGGTGGTGTGTGTGTGTGTGTGTGTGTGTGTGTGTGTGTGTGTATGATTGTAGAAACTAGGCTTGAAATTCAGAAATTTTAAGACTTATATCACTAACAAATAGAGTTATGTCCCGAAGCAAATCCAATAAAGATGCTGCTGGCATCCCTTTCTTCTGAGCTTAAGCTTGCCTCCTGATGTGCACTTTCCCAGGCCATTCTGTGAGCCTCCCCACTATAAACACACCGTATCTATGGCTGTTCTGGCCACCACTGTAGTTGGGATTAGTGCTTTTGTCTTAAGTGATCTTTTTATGTTTATTACTCCTTTTCTTTTTGCCTAAGGTGGTAAATGTGTAGCAAATGGAGAGAGGACCAGAGTAACTTCGAATGCCTTGGTGATCATTGGCACCACACCAACCCACCTCAGGCTCAAGAACCTAAGCTCTAAACAAAAGAAGCACAGTTTCTTCCTTTCTTCCTTTTTTTTTTTTAACTTAAGGTTTTTCATGCTATATAGTTTGATCCTTTTTCCCCACATTAAGGTCTCCCAGATTTTCCTTCCCTCTGAATCTATCCAACTTTATATTTTTCTTTCTCTTTCTCTCAAAACAAAAATAAAAGTAAAAGGATAAAATGAAAACCAAAAACAAAGAAACAAAAAACCAAGAAGATAAAAAACCCAAAATAAAACAAATGTCTTTTTTCTTCCCTCCTTCCTTCCTCTTTCTTTCTTTCTTTCTTTCTTTCTTTCTTTCTTTCTTTCTTTCTTACTTACTTTCTTTCTTTCTTTTTTTTTTTTTTTTTTTTTTTTTTCTTTTTTTCTTTCTCTCTTTCTTGCCTTCTTTCAAACTTTACATGTTGAATTGGGTTTCTTACACACATATATGTTCACTTTATGTGGTCCTACTCTGGCCCTCTTTTAACTCCCTCACTCTTGCCATCTTCCTCCCAATCTTACAGATCCCTTTCTCACATTCATGCCTTGTTTTCTTTTCTTCTTTTTTCTTGTCTTTTCTTTGGTTTTCTCTCCTTGGTTTTCTCTCCCTTCTTTTTTGACTCTGACTTTAATCAGGACTTCAAACATAAGTTTGAAGCTATCTATTGGGTTTACTGTTGACACACAATTGAAAATAATGATTTTTCATCCTTCAGAACACTGCAGTAGCTAAAAGTTCAGCAGCAATGAATTGGGCTCCATTAACACGTCTCAGAGAGTAATTGGCTGTGACACAGTCTTGAGAGGCCCCAGTGCAGCTACTGAAGCCTGTAGCAGCCGTGTGATAACAAAAGCATGATTTTTAAACAGAGTTTTTAAATCATTTAATTTAAATTTACATTTTCTTTTCAGGTCTATATGTACACATGTGTGCAAGTTCATATATGCCCATGTGTGTATATGTGCCTGTGTATGCATGTGTTTTGAGGTCAGAAGTAACCTCCAGTGCTGTTTTTCTTCTGTTTTGAGACAGCATCTCTCACTGGCCAGAGCTTACTGAGTACACTATGCTGACCATCCAATGAGCTGCACAAATACTCTTACATTCATGTCCTTAGCACTGGTATTGTAAGTGAGTGCTACCAGACCTGCCTATTTTGCATGGTCTCTGGGGATCAAACTCAGGCATTAAGAAAATGTCAAGCACATTACCAACTGAGCCATCTTGGCAACCCTTTGGTTAATTTATTTTTAATTGCTATATAAAAAAAGTTTTAGATATTAGGGGAAGATTCATTTTGCTATAACATTTATATATATATATATTATATACATATAATATATGTGTATATGTATATATATATATATATATATATATATATATATATATGCATGGATAATCAAAAATTAATCACTTATGTTGGAAACACATGCTTTTCTTCTATCTTTTTAAAATGTAATCATTGCTAGCAGTCACCATATTAGGCAGCACATAGAGCTTCTTGTCCCTCTACCTGTAACTTGGTTCCCTTTGTCAATGTCTTACCATTTCTCTCTCTCATCTTTCTCCCAATAATGGGACCTACTGTTGTACCTTCAACTTCTTTGAGACCATCTCTTTTAGGTCATACATGATAGTCCCTCCGTGCAGCAATTATTTTCACATGACCCTGCACCGGTGCATACACTTTTTAATGCAGCAGTCCCTGAACTCGCTGTTATATCTGCTGTAACAACCTGCATCACAGATGAGAAAATGGCAGACCTAACATCAACTCACACCACAGATCTGAAGACAATAAACCAAAGATCAAGGAAGGAGTCCACAAAGTTGCTTTCCAGCACATGCTATAGAGGAATATTCTGGAGGCCAACAGTGGTCTCCAGCACCCTGTTCTGTGTGGAGGCATCAGTCCAGTCTCTACCTCTGCTGCCTTAGGACCTTCAGCTCTTTTCTCATGATCTTTATATAAGGCTTGCTAGCAATAGGCTTAGGGTTCATCCGAATCTAAGATGGCTTCATCTCATTTCCATTTATATAGCCCACCACTGCAATGATTTGCCTCCTTGAAATAATTGAGGGCTATAACTTGCATGGCTAGAAAAAATAATTTTTTTATTTGTCTCATAGTTTTGGAATTTACAAGTCTAAGATTAGTATATCAGAAGAGTTAGTATCTTCTGAGATTCTTTAAGATCTCTCTTTTGAAATGTAGATGGTCTTTTCCCCATATCTCTTCACAGTGTCATCTCTGTAACTATGTCTTTGTCATGTTCTTTTATTAATATTTGTCTGTGTTATATTAGTATTTGCTTTCATGTTGATGTGTGCACTATATTTGTCCCTGGTGCCTAAAGAGTCCAGAAGAGGGCATGAGATTCCTGGAACTAAATTATAAATCATTGTGATCTGCTATGTGTGCTGAGAACTGAACCTGGTTTCTCTGTAAGATCAGCAAGTGCTCTGAATGATCAAATTGTTCTTTCTTAATAATAACATTGGTCACACCGGACTGAATATTAAGCTCATAATCTCATCTTGACAAATTACATCTGTCATTACCCTATTTTCAGAGAGATTATTTTTGGAAGTACCTATGTTAAGAATTTAATCTGTATGTTTTGACAATGCATCACACAAAAGTTGTGGTCTAAGGTTCTAGATAACCTAAATTCTGTTTTTTAATATTTTAGCACATTTCATACATGAGTACTGTATTTATAACTTTTCTAGTCATATTTCTCTCCACTCCAACTTTTCCTGTGCCCCAACAACTCCCATTTGAATTTGTGACCTCTCTCATAATTATCACGTATGTGTGTTCATATACATGTATGTACGTGTGCATGTATGCATATGTAACCTACTGACTTCATGTAGTCTTGTTCGTATTTCCATGTCACCACTTAGAATTGGATGACCTATCAAGGGGGCTCAATTCTGGAGAAAACTAGTTCTCTCTCCCTTAGCAATAAGTCATTGTCTATAGCATTTATCCAGAAGTAGGGCCTTGTTAAATTTCCCTAGTCCATGCTGTCATGGCAACATCTTTGGTCATTATGCAACTCTTGCTCAGGTGGCCCTATTGTTGAGCCTTCTGAGTTCCTGTTCCCAGATGGTTTGAATTCTATGAAAACATCCAGGACAATGTTTTTGATAACCTGCTGTCCAGGATTAATTTTAAATTGTTCTATGACTAGTATATAGGTGAAGAAAAATGTGATCAGTATTAAATGACCTCTGTAAAGTCACATGACTTCAAGCATAGGGAAAGAAGGCTCCTGTGGAAATTAAAACTTAAAGTTTTAAAATTTGTTTTAAGCTATCATGTTTTTTTTTTTTTTTTTTTTTTTTAAATCATGGATGGCTACCTTGTCGAACTCCATATGCTTTTAAATAATTAAGAATTTGACTTTGTGTGTCAATACGATTCTAGTTTTCTTTTTATTTCTTGAATTGTAAATATTTTACTCAGTTGCTATATGAAAACAGTTTTAACAAAATTTAATTCTACAATGTTAAAGTGTAGTGATACTAATTTTGAATTCTGCTTCATTTTCACATTTGGACAATTGAAAATGTTTTTTTAAAGTAAGTTTTAAGAATTAGTTCTTTGATTACTTTAATGTTACTCATCTAGCAGGAGTATTGATAGTGTTTGAGGAAACTGATGACCGGCAATCATTTTTATTAATGCATGTAGAAGGTTACAAAAATCATATTGAAACAACAAGAAAGAGAAATAGCAACAGAAATGTCACTGCAACAGTCATTGCAGCATCCCCAAGGAGGATTCTGATTAATCAACAGTGACCATATTGGCTACACCTCAACCTGGAAATGAAGTAGAAGACTTTTCCTTTTCCTTTTAGACAGAGCTCTTCCAAGAGATGTGCCAAAAAGGAACTGTCAAGTGTCCTACACTCGGGATGATGATGAAGACAGGCTCCTCTCCCTTCTCATAAGAAAGAGTCCCCATCCTACTTTCTCAAGTCTTTCTGAATACTCTTTTACAGTGCTCTCCCAGAGCATCTTTGTGAGAGATGTCTGCAAAGAGGCACACCAGAAGCAAGCTATAAACTCTCCCTTGGAGCTAAATTCCTCTCAGTAGCTTCTGAAATGTTCCACTTGGGACAGCCATGTGCCAGCCAGTTCCTTTCTTGATATGCCCCGAGTTCTCACTGTCAAAGACATCCACATTCACCTATACTTTGAAAGTATGGAGATTCAGCAAGCATTCCTTAGTGTGCTTTTCTACAATGACACGCTGTCTTTTCTTCTTCCTATAGTACATTTTGTGACTTAAAATTTTTGCAAGTCATTTATTTAAAAAACTGACTTTATTAAATGAAAACTAAAATAATTATAAACTTGGATTCTGGTTTTGTAGCATAATACTGTTCTTTACCTGGATCTGAAAATATAGGGATGAAATTTTTATCTTGAAAACTAAATAGTTTGAGAGATTTTTGGCCATCCTTCACTTTACTAAACTATGTTTTAGGAGGAAAAGAGAAAAAAAGAGACTTTATAGAATATTTACTGGGGTCTTAGGTTGTCATTCATTGGAGATTTTTTTATTTTACAATTTAATTTAATTTTTTATACAATATATTTTGATAATATTCTTTCCCTTCCTCCAACTCTGCCCAGACTCTCTCCATTGGAAAACATTGATTTTCCTTTCCCAGTAAGTATATTGCAAATAACTTCTTGGCAACTGAGATAATTCTGTGTTCATTTCCCTTTTTCAGTGTTGGTATTTTGTCTAGTTGTAACTTGTGCAGGTCTTATGCATATTGTCACGGTCTCTTAGTGTTGTTGCTTCTGGATTCCAATTATATACCTTTCATGTATGTGTATATTTTCAGAAGCTTCGACAGTAAGATGTACCTATATGTTTTTTCAGAAAGCATTTAATGTTAACTGTCCCTCCTCATCATCCTCTTCTGTACTTAGTCCTCTGATTTTTAGTTTCTCCTTTAATTCTTTATAACATTATATTTTATCTCAACTTTTTTGAAAGATTCTGTACTTCCTCTCTGGTTCCTGCTAACTCCATGACCTCTGTAGTTATTTGGGTTGAGATACACATATCTAAAGCATAAGATTACCATCCAATAAAACAAACAAACAAACAAAAAAAAAACAAACCAGGCACTATTTATCTTTTCTGGTCTGAGTTATCTCACTGAGGATTATTGTATATAGCTCCATCTATTTATCAGCGAATTTCCCTTTTTTAAACATCTGAATAATATTCCATTGTGTAAAAGTATCACAGTTTCATCAACCATTCATCAGTTGATGGGTTTCTGAACTGTTTTCAATGTCTGGCTACTCTGAATAGTGTAATGATGAATAAAGATGAGCAAGTATCTGTAGTAAGATGTATAGGAGATTTTGACAGTAGTCAGAGAATATATGTTGATCTTGAATTCCCCGTTTTCTTTCTCTCCATTCCCTCTCTTAGCCAGATTCTCTAGTGGTCAAGGTGCCCCACTGACCAAAGCACTGAAGTCATAGGTTGCTTTTTATTGGAGATCTTGAACGTGATTAGAGAACTTTGGTTTATTGCCAAGGGGACAGGGAGTATTTTTTGTCCTCTTGCAGCACGCATTGCAAGGACCTTAGAGAATGTGTTGATTCCCATGTCAGTATTTCCAAGCATAGTTATCTTGATATGTATTAAAATAACCAAATGAGGGGAAAGCAGCTTTTGTGAAGAATAAAAATATAAAAAGTAATGAAGCTGATATTCGGTGCTGTGTTCCTATAACAAAACATTTAATTAAATTTTTAAATGTGAATGGAACACAAAATATGCACACCGGACTAAAACACATCAGGCGGAAACAAAAATGTAATTATATCAACCCTGCCTGCCTGAGCCTGCCTTACTTCCTCTGCCAGGAGGCAGAGGTTTAAAACTTTAAATCTATCCATTTTTAGCACAGCCTTTCCCATACCTGTGGCCATTTCTATAAAGCTCTGAGCACTTTGGCTACTGATCCTACAACTGCTGCTTGAGTGACTGTACGCTGTGGCGTCTGGATATTAATGAAGAGCTGTTGCTTTCCAGTTCTTTTTCTCATATGGGGAGGCCTTGGGTAGACCCCAAAGACACTGAGTTAAAAGAGCTTTCAACATCTACCTATGAGAGTGTTCTCTACCTCAGGAGAGAAGCATAGAGAGAACAAATGAGGTAAGAGGACTGGTGAGGAAGGAAAGAAGCCATTATAGGCTCATGAAGAAAGTAATCCGTGAGAGAGAGAGAGAGAGAGTGTGTGTGTGTGTGTGTGTGTGTGTGTGTGTGTGTGTGAGAGAGAGAGAGAGAGAGAGAGAGAGAGAGAGAGAAATAACATCAATGGCTACATATGTGTGTATATGTATGTTCATCAATGGACACTTCTGTGTGTGTGTGTGTTTGTGTGTGTACATCAATGGACATGTATTTGTGTGTGTTCATGTAGGTGATGAGGCCAGAGGTAAACTTCAAGTATCCTTCATTATATACCATCCACTTACACTTAAGCTGTCTCTCATTGACTTGGAACTTGCAAAGTAAGCTGTTCACATTTAAAAGACATTACCACTGAGGTTTCTTGTTGTCACTGGGTATTTCAACACAAAGTCCCCCAGGACAAGGATACTACAGGATTGACAACCCAGCCATCTCTGTGTGTGAAAAGGCTAGCAGATGTCTGTGGGAATCGTCTTACTGATTTCATATTAAAATATTTTGAACATTCACTAGATACATCTGTTTCTTTCATTGTGTATGTGTTACATGTAAGGGACCTTCCTTTCTTTTTCTGTCTCTAGATACATTCCTTCCTTTTAATGCTCTCTTGATCAGTTTCCAGCAGGACCATGTACCCTTTGTGACGTGCAGACCTGATTCACACTTGATATAACCCTGTAGTGTCTGGGAATGGGAAATGCTTCTGTACACAGCCCATGGACTGGCAACTAAATATACCCAGCCTACAGTGTTTTCCAGGGTTGTGTTCTGAATGGTTGATAGTGGTGGGGACACAGTCTTCCAACAACAACAACACATAACAAAAGCAAAAAACAAACACAAAATGAAACAACAGGAACAAAAACTAAAAGTAAAGCATAGAGGTGTTTGCACACTTTAACGCTACAGTGGCCAAACCTCTCTTCATGAGGGCGTCTCTCTGGGTTGGGATGCAGACTGTGTTTACCACTCTACACCTCAGAATATGTGATGACTCTCACTCATCCTATGTTCCTTCATCTTAACTATAGCCTCCATCATTTCTTCCCTTAAAGCCCATTACAAACCCACAACTACTCTTTTATTTATCTTTAAATTATTTGTCTTTCATTAAATATGAATATATACTTAAAAATTAAAATTTAAATTAGCAGGTTTCCTTATAGCACCATTGTAAACTCAGTTTTGTTTGACTTTCTCCCCATCTTGGCTTCATATCTCTGTGAAAACACTTCTTTCTCCGTGTTTCTCTTCCACTTTCATATCACATGATTCTATTATGCTTGCACCCTTGGCCATTTAAGTCGCTTTATTGTCCCCTCTCATGGGCCTTTTTTTGCTTTCCTGGTCTCTACATACATTCACTCCCACCTAAATGCACATATTAAAAAATTGGAAGCTAAGAATGATAGATTTTGTCCTTCTGATCCTCATTTAATATTTTTTCAGTTCCATTCACTTCTTCAAAATTTCATTTGTTATAGCTGAATAAATATCCATTGTACATAATAACCAAATTTTCATTATCCATTCAATTGTTGATAGACACTTAGTCTTACTCCATTTTCTTGTTATTTTGAACACAAAAGCAGTACATGCATATTCCTCTATAGAGAATCCATTGAGAGCTATATTTATCCTATGAAATCAATCATAATTTTTTTGCCTGAATCCCTTTGAGGATTCCATGATGCTTTTAAAATAAAAGAGACACAAGGATGAAAGGAATAGGAATTCCATAGGAAAAACAAGAGTTAACTAACCTCAAGCCTTGGGGCTCTCAGAGACTGAACCATCAACCAAGAACATATATAGGCTGGACCTAGGCCTCCCCACAAATATGTAGCAGATGTCTTCAAGTGAGTTCTGCACAACTGGAGCAGGGACTATCTCAAAAGCTGATGTCTGTACATGGGATATGTTCTTCTAGCTGGGCTGCCTTGCTTGGCCTCAGTGGAGGAGGAAGTATCAGGCTTTGCAGACTTGAGGTGCCAGGGTGGGGGTAAATCCAGGGGGCCTCTACCAACTCAAAGTAGAAGAGGGGAAATGGGGAAAGGATCGTGGGGGGTGACTTGGAGGGAGCAGTAAGTAGGATGCAAAGAAAAGAATTAAAAACAAAACAAAACAAAACAAAACAAAACAAAACAAAACAAAACAAAAAAAACAGAGAACAGAACCACTTAGTACCAGGTCTCTAAGATATGGCAGGCTGATTCCTGTATATTTTTGCAGTCTCATGCCATGTATTTTCCCTTCTATATCTATTTTTACCCTGCTTGTCTTCTGATAAAGTCAAACTAGCTTCTACCTCAGAGCCTTTGTACATCCTTTGCACCAAAGCACATAATCTTCACCTCTTTTTGTGTCTTCCTCAGTCTTGTCAAGCTTTTATGCCTTGTCAGAGCAGCTTTTGCTGATCATACATGAACGTAACCTTGTTCTCTTGGACTGTATTTCTTTTCTCTCTCCTTGCTTATCACCTTTGTGACTTTTTACTCTGTTTATTCTGTTTGCCACAGAAGACCATTTCTCCCACTCACTATCATATACCCAGCACTAGGGGAGATATATCAAGTGTTCATTGAAAATGAGCAATGTATTCTGTTAGGACTTTCTAGTATCTGCATGCATTTGAGACACACTACAAGACCCTCTCCATCTCTCTCCAGATACAGTGAATCTTGGTGATTTCTACTTTGCAATCAATGCTTGTTTATGGTACAGTGCTTCCCAAACGAAGGAGATTTCAAAGCCAACTCCAGGATCCTTAACTAAGAAATAGCAGTGTTCAGTGGCTCGGTGTCTGACAGATAGAACCTGGCCTCCTCTGTGGAGGCCCTTGGGACCTGGTGGCTGCCAACAGCAGAGGCTCTTGGCTCTCTGCCTTGTATGTAAGAGCCAGCCTATTGCCGCTGTTCTGAATTTATATTTTAATACAGGATGCCAACAATACATTTGTTTAATAGGTGCAGCCGTACTGACTTTTCTGTATGGGGCTAGACATTTCACTTTCTTTTCTGACCTGCTGTTTTTATTTTCATTCCTCTCATCAACTCCAATTTTCATTACCTGATCAAAATACCCTTAATCCTAATTATTAATTTTTTTCTTTCTCCTCTTCCTTCCATCTAATACTATGACAGGCCTTGCCGCCATTTCACCAGGCCATTTTAGTTTATGGTATCACCCAGGTAGGGGCTGAGTGCTGTTCCAGATGGTCAGAGTTCAGCTCAATGTATCAGAGGACTTTTCTTTTATAAAATATATATTGTTTTTGTGTGTGAGTGTGTGTACTCTCATGCATGAGTTTCTGTGTGTCTACATGTATGTGCATTTAGGTGTGGATTTGTGTATGTATACATGAATGTGCATGTGCATGAGTGTGTGTGTGCCTCTGTGTGTATGTGTGTGTGCGTGTGCGTGTGCGTGTGCGTGTGCGTGTGTGTGTGTGTGTGTGTGAAAGGGCAAATTTTATGGCCAGCTTGTAGATATTCGAGAACCATTGATGGGACTTGGTTATATCCTTCCAGTATGAGGGTCATCAGGACAAGCTTCTGGTCTTGGGCTTAGTGGAAAGTGCCTTTTTCTGCCTAACCATCTTGGTATATGAGAAGGGACTTTGTACACAGCATGCATGAATGTACACATGTGATGGATGCCATTCGTTCACGCTCAGCCTTTTGTTGATCCACTCACCATTCCATTGTAGATGTCACCAGTGTGTGTTATTTGTCTTTTTCTTAGATAATTAGTAACAAGTTTTCCCAAAAAGGTCAGATTTTATTTAATAAATAGAAGCACACAGACAACAAGACTCTATTGTAGGTAGGGCACTATAGGCAGAGATTGGAAACCATGAGTGATTCAGGATCTGCTAAATAGTAATCAACTTAGATCCCTGAGAAAATGGATTTGCCAGTGTGTTTTAACGTTTAAAAATGAATCCTGGACACCTGTAGCTTGATGAGCATGTTTGGACACTTTTGACCTCAAAGTTCTCAATATGAAGTCAAAACAGACTTCACCATGTAATGGCTTACAGGTGTGTCTGGAAATACACTGTGGAGCTGTTAGAGAATAAGGTGTTACATTCCGCATAAGGCTAGCTTCATGGGCCAAGTATCTGTGCAACCAATGTAGTTCCAAAGTGCAGAATAGCCACTTAAGAGTCCACAGTCATCATCTTGAAGTTCATATTAGCTTTAACAAGGGATTATTTTGTTTTTATTTTGCACCGGCCCTAGCAGTTGTGCAGTGGGTTATGTTTCTTGTTTTGGCTGCTGGCATTTCATTCATTGTTCCTGTTAGATGAGAAGGAAATCATAGGACTAGAAACACAAGCAGTTATGCAGGTGTGGCTGAAATTGTTGATGCTATCATCTTACAGGCACAGAGAAGTGCCAGTTTCCCTATCTAGGAGTGTATCAGCATGCTGTGTAGCAGAAGAAAGTGCTGATGATGCTATAGAAACTTAGTGAAAGTAAAAGGTGTGTTTCCATTATACTTTTATTCTATTTGTTCATTTTCTGAACTGTTATTGAGTGCCTAGTCCTAAACACTGGATACACACAGCAAGAAGAGGCATCTGCTTTTATGTGAGAAAGATAGTGACCGCAGCTTTTATGCACACACCAGCCACATGCTAGGCATTGGTTTATAGGCTGTATGTGAGCTTACCTCATTCTCCCAAGGATTCTGTGAGATAGGATTCTTGCTGTTCCTTATGGTGGAGAGATGCAAAGCACAGATAACTCAACAGCTGGAAAACCAAGTGGCCAGGGCTCAGAGCCAGGAAGTCTAGCTTCACTGACTGCCCTTAGCCACTAAGTGTGACAAATGTTACAGTGCTGAGAGGGGAAGTAAGTAAAGTTTATATGTGCTTTCTATGCTGCCCCAGGGATGGAGTGGCAGCTGTGCCATGGATGGGAGCTGATGAGAAAAGATATTATCACAGTAATCATGCTGGAAACAGCATATGAAGGAAGAAGAAGAGGTCTGTCGTCTGAGAGACCAGTAGCTAGGGGTAAAGAGTAGCCCTGTGCTCCACTGAGAAGAGCATGTGATCAGTGAATGGATAAGGTGGGCCATGGCTAGTCAGCATTCAGCCTTTCCTTTCATAGATACTTGGAGTTGTTTATGTGATGGAAAGTCACTGAAGGATCTCAGTCAAGGCTTTGAAGGAATGAGTTTGCAGCTTATCATGTTCCGTCTAGCGACAGTATAAAATAATGGAGTCAAGGGAGACTTGTATCATGCAGAAACGTAGCAGAGGAGGTTGAGAGGAGGTCAGAGGGAGTCATTGCTATAACCTATTCTTGCTTGGACAAGTTTGAAAAGGAAGAGCAAGGTATACACAGTCAGCCATCCACAATGGAGAACTTGAAAGAAACTAAGACCAAATATTGAAATATAAATTATTAAAAGGAATTGAGAGGTGTATGATTTATTCAGATTTTTATTAATGAGTAGACAAAAACATTTTTTCAGAGCACAAGCAACTCATAGGAAAATAATTGGTTGAATTTAACATGCATCTTATGGAAACATTGACTTCGTTGGCAGTCTGCTTGCTGGTTGCTAAGCTACAGATCCAACATGATCAGAAGAGTGGCACTGAGGCAGATGCAAAGGCTCCCTTCAGTCCTTAGTAATCTAACATAAAGTCAGGATAAAAATAATCAATTATGTATATTGTAAGACTGATGAGAGACAATCATTACATAGGTTCCTAACAATTTCAGAGCTGAAAAGCTAAGGGGTAAACATGGATTTTTCTCAAAGGAATAATACTGGGATCAACTTTGAAGAAAGGTAGACTTTAAACAAGAGATAATGGAGAGTATCAGTCCAGTGAATATAGGCTCTAAAGTTCAAAAGATAATGGGAAGCATAAGTTGTGATGAAATAGAGGTGGTGCTCAAAAAGCAAACATGTAGAATTTCAAGATGAGTTGTCAGTGCAGCTAAGGATGAACTGATGGTTCTTCTGAAAGAAGATGTGTAAGGGCTGTACACCATCAGAAAACGGCAAGAAATGGGAACGGTCGAGTGTGGACTGCAGGAAAGGAGACATGATGATCCCATGGTTTACATGTAAAATTACAGAGAGTGAAAGGACAGGTGAAAAGTATTTTACAGAAGGCACAAGATCTGGAGAGTCGTTGGCTTGTTCGTGAATGGTGCATTGCTAATAGGTTGGAGCCGGAATGGCTGGGAAGAAAGGGATGCCGCTAGTTGGTTTACTTTCCTAGTCTAGACCAGAGACTGATGCATTTATTAAATTTTTAGTAAAATTGATTATGTAAATAAATTTGCCAGTCTAATGTGATGGTAGAAGGAAAGGTACTTTTTTTTATTGTGTATTTGAATAAAATATTTATATACATAATGCAAAGGAGGCTGTGAGAAATCCTGTGTTTGTTTTTACCAGCAAGGTTAAGACTAGATGATGCAGCTTCTGTATTAGGCATTCTCTTTTCCTGTCGTTGTGGAGCTGCAAATCTCTAGATTTTCTAAGGATAAATGAACAGGCTGCATAATACTACTTTCTACAAAGGCCACCCTCTGCCTTAAGCTCTGTGAGCATAATTCTCAGTGACAAGCCAAGATTGAGGAACACGCGCAAAGCCAATTGCACAGCTCTGCCTGTTTTTCTAGTTACTTAATGGCTTTCATCAGTGCGGTTTATTTGTGTGGAAGTAGAATGAACCCAAAGAGTCTGAAAGCAATCACAATGTGTGTCTTGCTGGAAAAGTACAAGTGGGACTTGGAAGACTCCTTGAGATCAAAAAATCCATGTACTTGTGAAAGAAAAATGGTAAATAGCGTAGTAAATGGAACAGAGTGTTGTCAAAAGCGCTGGAACAGCGGAGATACTTAGACTGATAGGTTGGTCACTTTGCTGCTGGCAGTTTGGAAGTAGAGGAAGATTACGTAGTCAGTAAAGGGAAAGGTTGTGGGAAGATGAATTTAAGTTTCCATGTGTGAGGTGACCACGTCAATGTCATGGGACTATTAATTTAATTGGCTGATTTCGCACAGTGAAGTCTCACAGGTGGGTTACAGCACTTGTGGTCTGCAGATTTATTGAGAAATAGCAATGGTAAAAAAAAAGATGGCGTCAATTTGCATAATAGGATCCAACCAGAATAATTATTTATTGTTTCACTTCTGGAAAAAAAAGGAAGAGATGATAGTTACTAACTGACCCAATTAGTAAACACGACAAGTTACCATATTTCCTGCCGGATAACAGATGCAGCAGATGCAGGCCTTGGGGAAGCTGCACACTGCCTTCCAGATCGTTGAACAATTGACTTCTTCAGTGCACTAATTACGCTGAAAGAGTTAATAGACCTTCTAAATGCATTTCCTACCCCAGGGAGTGTGAGTCCCAGGGAACCTCAGCTGAATGAAGAAGGAGGCCCTGATTATTCTGGAAAGCACCACTGCAACAGACTCCTGTTTCTTCACCTCCCCCCTGAAGAAAATCATGTGGTGTTTATTTCTCTCTGTCTCTGCTCTATATCCTAGGATGTGCTAGCCTGGTACACTTTCTTGTTGTCTCATCCAAAAGGCACCAAAGGGCTGACAATCGAACATTAGTAACTTCAAAAAATGATTGGTATATCTGGGGAACCTGATGTTTGGTGTGGACAATGTCCATTTGAGGGGAAAGGCACTGTGCTTTCTGTCAACACAGTATCCACAGGAAGATCTGTGCTTCTCAGGCTCCCTTACCTGGCTCTACTGGCGTTTGCTGAGTGACTTTCATCCAATCATTTTACCTCTTTTGACCTTGATTGTCATTTGTGTCAAAGGATAGCTTGGGTCATGTGAATTCCCGATCTCACCATCTTATGATCTAAGAGGAATAAAGAAATTGCAGTCACTAACGAGGTCAGTGTCTGTCTCGGTTTGTTTTTCTGCCGGGTTCACTGAACTGCCAAATATTCAAAAGAACGATGATTTTAAAGTCTGCAGTTCATGCATAGATTTAATGTAGCATGAGTTTGTTTCACTGCTTTCTACAGTTTAATGGCCGTCTTCAGTGTTGTCTTGTCATACTTCTGCTCCTGTTTTCTACCTTTCAAAAAACAGTAAAACTTTTGCAGAAACCAGCTTCTATATTCTCTGATGAACTAAGTAGACCTTTTACATTTTATACTAGATAGACTTTGAATACTCAGTTAAATAACTTAGACATGGCATAATATTGGGATTTCTTTGTCTGATCTGTCAGAGAAAAAAAAAAATTAAACTAGTTAGCCATACTGTGAAGGGTTTTAAAACCATGAATGCAAGACAGCTACAGCATGTGGTGAGGATGGCAGAAGCTCTTTTAATTAATGGACTTTATCCTAATAAAATGTAGAGTGCATTAGGAATCAATGTTAGTATTTGCTAGACTAATTTATAGCTCAGAGTCGTCTTTCTGCCTCCTTATTGCATCTTTTTAAACAGGAGGATGATGTGGTTTATAACCCACTTTTATATTTTATTCATTCTCTTTACATCTATATTGGTTCTGAGGGCTCCAGACAATCTATAAACAGCTTGTGAGAAGGGCATGTTAACTTGAACATCACACAACTGTCAGAGATTGCTGCTGAACCCTCCCCAGCTAGGTCAGAGAGTGGTAGGAAGGAGCTTGTGCCACAGTCTTGCCTCTGCCTGCTGGCCCTTTCCCAGGATCTGGGAAGAGCTAAACCCTGTTTCCAGGTGTAATCTATCATGCTTAAGCAGTAGTCTGCAGGAATCAGGAAGAGAGCAGAGTATCCCATATCCTGTTTCCTGTTTCTTGCATTTGGCAGGAAATTGTACCTGGGAAACTGGAGTGGGGATACATGGTAAAGGAGTGATTTGCTATGACTTTGAGAAGTTTTCTACACATGACTTTGAGAGCTCAGCAGATGTATGTTGTATTCGATATGCATATAAAAGCATGGGTTCTTTTGCCTACCCACATTTAGTATTATCAGTAAAAATAATTGAACTTTGTTTATTCAACTGCACTGAGAACAAATCCTTGAGTGCCACGAGTTTGAGGAAAATACACTGTAAATCAGTAAATTCACATTCAGTTTTATGCACAGATGAGGAAGATGCCTTCTTTCCTCTTTTTTTGTGAGGACAGCAAAGTATGCTTGTTTCAAGTTTCAAATCATTGAACTGATTGGAAAGATGTTATGAACTAGGGTAGGATTAGCTCATTTGAGAGATACTGACAAAGCAGGAAGAAGTGAGAAAGAAAGCAGTGGAATCACTGAAGACTAGTCATTCACTAGTAACCTGAATCTGCCTAGAAAATTTAGACTGTTTAATGTAATCAAATCAATTTCAGGAGTCAATCATTATAAATCAGTTAGGTTTTATCTTTTTTTCTGGTTTGCAGATTTCAGGACCAAATTGAAAACTTGCTATTAGGCCTTGTACTTTACTATAATACGAAGGTGATACAAATGTCTTTGAAATTTAGTACTATTGATATTTCTTCCCACCAGAGAAACGGCTTTAGTAATTTCTATTGCAAATTCATGATGCATTCAACTGTGCAGTACCACCTCTGTTTATAACCTGCAGATCAGTGATATCTAATAACATTCTGTAGTCCTAGAATTGTTTTATGGCAGCTATTAATACAGTAAACTATAACTAAATTGGCTTTTTTTCCAGCTAAGCTATTAATTTTTATTAATATATGTTAGGATGAAAATCAAAATATGTCCCCAAAATGAATTGCTATAATTTAGAAAACACAGCCAAAAATTAATATTCATGGTTCCAGAAAAAGGATAAATTCAGCTTTTCCATTCTGATATGTATATGTATATGTATATATATATGTATATATATATATATATATATATATATATATATACACACACACACATACATATGTGTGTGTATATAAATTAAAATAAAGTACCTATAAATTAACTATAAATAATTTTTTCTCTTTTTGTTGTTATATAGGCCACTATGAGATTAATTTTCTTCCACATATGTATATTAAAGTGGGCCACACAAGTGATTTTTTTCAGTGCTATTTATCCTTGAAAATAATTTCACCACTTGAAAATACTTTTGAAAGTGTGCAGGAAGGGTTATGATGAGTGTCATGCCAAGTGTACAGAGATCACAGGACATGCCCTGGTGTTGGTATATGCCTTCCAATTTCTATGAGATAGGGTCTCTAGTTTGCCCCTACTTAAAGCAGGCTTAGAGGCCCCTATCTTCCTGGAAGTTTCCCATCTTCCTGAAATCTGTCTGAAGCTTTGGTGTTATAGATCCTGCTATGTATGTCTTTATGGGTATCCCAAGTAAGGTTCTCACACATATGAGACAAGAGCTTTTACATACCGTCAGCCCTTTGAGTTGTTTTCAATGTTTATAGACTTATCATAGCTTTTGTTTGGTGAGATTTTAAATTGATCATTATAAAGGATCATTCTAATGAGTGGTTTCCTGGGACTGTGTGGATGATTCACACCACAGTGTTTATTCTGGAAACTATTGTCAACAGGCTTCACACAGAGAAAGGTGGGTTTCTCTTGGAATCTTTCCAAAATCACTGACCAGAAAACAGATGACTTCATAAGGCTGCTCATGGGTAAACATGTGTCCTTCCGAATTTGTGCTTTATTCTGATCTGCTGTTGTTGATTTGCTCATCTTTCCTTTTTGAACTTCAGTGTTTGGGTTGACAAATGAACATTCACTATGCTTAACATAAGCACCATGCTTTCAAAGATATTTGTGGGGGGAGGGGCGCCTTATTCTTTAGTTTATGACATCTTGAAACTCACTGTGTAGCCTTGCTTGGCTTGCAACTGGTAACAAATCTCTTTCTCCACCTTCTTGAATACTCGGATTAAAGGCATCTGCCACCTTACCTGGCTATAGTGGCATGATGTTATGATATCTGTATGCACTGCAGAGTGACTGCCAAAGTAAAAGAATTTAATAGCCATCTCCTCCTTTAGTTAACTTTGTATATGAATGAGAGAGAGAGAAAAATCATTGCAGTGCCATTGTCTCACCAAAACTCAACTGCACGGTACAGTTTTAAGTGAAGCCATCAGGCTAGTCATTAGCAAATGGGAATTTGTCCATCTAGTATCACTGAAAATGTATAAGCTTCAGTCATTGTAGAGCAATTTTCTCCATCTCCCATCCCTTAGATACCACATTTTACTTCCTGCTTCTGGAAGACTATCTCCCATTAAGTCACAGAGTATTTGTCTTTTTGGGATGGGCTTTTCTTTCAAAGCACACATCATCTGTATTTACACAAATTGCTGTAGTTGACATGGATTTCTACATTTTTAAGGCTTTATAATTTCAGAATCTCTCTCTCTCTCTCTCTCTCTCTCTCTCTCTCTCTCTCTCTCTTTCTCTCTCTTTCTCACAATCTCTCCCCCTTCCTCCCTTCCTTTCTGCCTCCCTATCTTCTTTCCTCTCTCTATTGTCTGTCTCTCTCCTCTTTTCCTCCCTTCCTCGTCCTCTCTCTTTGCTTTATCTAGTCATCCATTACTGGGAAATTAAATTAACTCCTATTTCGGTTGTGGGTAGATGTAGAGGACTGTGCAGCTATTTCTGTTTACTCAGTATGTACAGGTACATATGGAATTGCTGGATCATATGGTCCTTCTATTTTTAATTTTTTGAAGAATCTTCCATGCTTTTTAAATTGAACATATTATATAGTAACATTTAAATATGCAGTTTTCAATCTTAAAATCCTTAGAGGCCAAATTCTTTTACTTTCATCCAGGTGTTACATTTTTGTTTGTTTGTTTACTTTGTTTTGTTGTTCTTTTTGTCTTTGGATTTTTTTCTTTGTCTGTTTATAGCATAAATGTCCCTGTGAGACCTTGCTATGAACTTTAGTGCATTTGAGACTATCATTCTTTAACTCTTGACTGTCTAAGTAGCATCTTTAACTTTTCCTAGTCTTTAGGAGGGTATCTATGATTTTTCCATACCACACCTCCTTAGCATCCATGCTTTATATTATTCAAACATCTGAGAGTTTATTCCATGTAGAATAAAATTTTACTATTAATTTATTGCTGTTCTGAAAATGAAGCCACAGGCATCATTTGAACTTCTCTGTTGTCTTCCATGATGCCTCACTGAGGGGATATTTTGCTTGATCCCACTATGCTTCCCCTGGATTTTCCCCTTATCTAGTGGCTTTCTTCTCTCTCTCAGAATAGCTGCCTTTCTTCTCTTTCTTGAAGGACAGCTGTGCACTACTCTCATTCTTTTTTTTTTCTTTTGGTTAAAATACATTTCAGATTTTATCCCCTCACCCCTTTCCCCCTACCACCCAGGAACTCCCTATCCCTTCCCCCCTCCTGCCTCCACAAGAGTGTGTACCCACCTACCCCCTCCTCCCTCCCCACCCTCGAATCCCTCCCCACTTGGTGTTCAGCCTTCATGGGACCAGGGATCTCTTCTCCCACCCATGCCCGACAAGACCATCCTCCCCTAAGTATACAGCTGCGGTCATGGGTGCCTCCCTTTGTGCTTCTAGGGTGGTGGTTTAGACCCTGGGGAGCTCTGGTTGGCTGGCACTGTTGCTCTCCTCTTGGTGCCACCAACCCTTTCAGCTCCTTCAGTCCTCTAACTTCTCCATTGGGAACCCTTGATCAGATCAATGGGTAGCTGCGAGCATCCGCCTCTGGGTATGTCAGACTCTGGCAGACCTCCGAGGAGACAGCTACATCAGGTTCCTGTCAGCATGCACTTCCTGACATCCATATCGGCGTCTATCTTTGGTGACTATACATGGGACGGATATCAAGGTAGAGAGGTCTCCCAACGGCCCCTCCTTGACTTTCTGTCCCACATTTCATCCCTTGAGCATTCTGTCACTTCTTCCAAGAAGGACCAAGGCACCCACACTTGGTCTTACTTCTTCATGAGCTTCATGTGATCAGTTAGTTGAATCTTGGGAGTACTACTCAGCTATTAAAAATAATAAATTCGAGAAATTCTTAGGTAAATGGATGGAACTAGAAAATATCATCCTGAGTGAGGTAACCCAATCACAAAAGAACACACATGGTATTTACTTACTGATATGCGGATATTAGCCCAAAAGCTTGAAATAGCCACTTCTCTTATTCTTATAGCTGGAAATTAGGCTCCAGAAAGAGAGTGGTCTGTAATGAGTTGGGCCTGGCTTGGTGAACAAGCTACAGGAAGTCCTGACATCATAGGAAGGGGTTTTGGTTCTTTGCTTAAAGCATGACTTTATCGTGCTTTTCTTGGTAGAGGCTGGTTTCTGTTCTCGTATGAAGGCATGGAAATGTCATTTGCCATTAACTGTAGGGTGAGATCACTTAGCTGGGAGACAAAGAGTGGCCACAAGAACCTTTTTATTTTTTCCTACTGACATTTTTCTGCTTCTAATGCATGTAAAAAGTCTACAACTTTTACCATTTAACCATGGCCATTAAATATTTGAGATATGAAGAGCCATGTGCACTGGCCTTGTAACTGAATAAATAGGAAGGTCTTCATGTAAATTTGCATAGGAATGTGAGTTGGAGGATGCTACAAGTAAATAATTGTGTGTTTAATGTGTGTGTGTGTGTGTGTGTGTGTGTGTGTGCGCGCATGTGTGTAATATAAAGTTGTTAGTTGCCACAAAACTGGAGAGGATATTAGAGATTCTTTGAAGTAGATTTTTAATTCTTATATAAAGTAATTTTTTGTTATCTATTGCAACTTTGAAATTTTATGCTAAGAAGCTGAATATAATATTTTATTTTCTTATCTCAACGAGGCCAATGAATCTCTTTGTTGTACAAATACTTACTAAATGTACACATAATTTTAAGATACCGTTAATTAATTGTAGTATTTTTCAGTTTACTTACAATGAGGAAACAGCATACCTGAGTTTAACCACAATGTGACATAATCCCAAGTTCCAGAATATACTGCCGATTTCTTTATTGACAAAGCCTTACAGACAAGAGGACCTCATTTCCTTGTGCATGCCAGTTGTCCCAAACTGAAATTAATCTGACACTAATTAGGTCATTTAATTCCTGTAATTTAAACTTTTGAGAATGGCAAAACCATCAATGGCAGTTATCTTTAAATTAACAAGCAGTTTTCAAGTTCAAATAATATATTATTTGGCGACTTTAGTAATTGCTAAATATAAAATAATTATTTAGCTCTTAAGATAGCACCTTTAATGAAATATTATAAAATAACTAGTGAATCATGAATAACTAGTTGGTATTTGGAAACCTCTAGAAAAGAGGCTTTAAGAAAGTCATATATCAAACTTCCTGTTAGAGAATTTACTTTGAATCTTATTTTTGTAATTATGTACCTCACCTCCAGCATCTTGATAGCTTCTTTAATATTGCTTTTATATTGCGTTAAGAGAAGGAGATTTGGTTGTGCTAAAACATTGAAGAATTCAATGTTCATTCTAGTCAGTATGGGATATAGCATTTTAACGAAAAAAGCATTCAAAATGTAATAAATAATTTTTGAACATTCATAGAAAACTTTTTAAAATTTCCATACTAACATTCAGGTCACCTGAAACATGCTGAAGGTCAGAGCAGTCAGGAGTTATAAAACATTTTCTAGTTTATAGTCAAAGGAAAAGGAAACATGCTTATCTCTAGACTAAACCCTATTTCCTGGTTACTTATATGACATGCTGAGGAGGGTGAACAAAGGCAAAGCTGTCTAGTGTAAGTGTAAAAATAAGCTATTTTGGAGGATAACATTAAGTCATACAACCAAGAAAAGGACTCCAAGACATCATATATAGTGACTTTATAATTAATTAATTAATGCATTTGAATCCATATACACAGGTGTAGGTGTTTATGACTGCTTGTATGTGTGTGGGTGTGTGTGAGAGAGGAGTCACACTATTGTGCTTCAGATGCCATCTACGTCTATGTATCTATGTATCTATGTATCTATGTATCTATGTATCTATGTATCTATGTATCTTCTATCTTCTATCTATCTATTTATCTATCTATCTATCTATCTATCTATCTATCTATCTATCTACTAACTATCTTCCTACCTACTTGTCTATCTATCATCTATCTCTATTATCTATTTCCCTCTGAAACAGTCGGGAGGCTCACACTGGCCTTGAACTCACCAAGTAAGGTAATCTGATTTGATAATGAGTCCTGTGGATTCTTTGTCTCAGTTTCCCTAGCAATTGGATGGCAGGTGCATATCACCATGCTTTTATTTTAATGTGTAACCTGGGAGGAGAAGTCAGCATAGCAAGGTAAGAATTTTATGGTCTATGCTACTTCCCTCCCATTCACTGCGTATTTACTGATAAAATAATAAATGAGATTGCCTAAACCACCTGACTGGAACAGTCTCATTCTTATCTGATTTTCTTTACTTTTGCAATAAGTTTGCTCTAAGAGCCTAATGAACATAGACACCAAAGGACATTTCAAAATAGTATGAACAAAGCCCAGGAATGACAAACAATACAGGAATCTAAAAGCTTTCTTAAAAGATGAGAGCAATGTAGTACTCTACAGAGCCTTGGAAATCATGTGGCCTAATATTGTTTTTCCAGGCAAAGATTACTGGCCTTTTAAAATTAGATTATCCTCTCCTCCATAACTCATTTTTAACATCATTCATTTTTAATGTTACCATATTTCAAAATGCCTATGTTGGTCTGATTTATTATATTTGCCAGGGTATTCCTTTTTAGGTACTAGAGTTATCTAACAGTTACTTTTTTAACATGTTTCTTCAATGTAGAATTCTATTGGTTGTATTTAACATACTTAAATTTTCTCTTACATGTGACACATCTTTAGTTTTTCTACCCTAAGTAGCATTAAATATAGGTAATGGAGAGCTACTGGGATTGGGTGGAGTCTTCTTGGAGAGCTAAAAAGGAAGAATTGTGGGCATAAGGTATTGGAGTCTCAGAGACACATGATGGAAGCTGGAGCAGAGATGGGGGATTCAGAGAGCCCAATGTTAACTCTGAGGTAGGTGGTCTTCTCAAGAGCAAAGACTGAAGTGAAGACAAGCACAAGAAGAGGCTAGTTAAGGGCATAGAGGTTCCAGTTTCAGATGATTGTGAGCCACCCAGTGTGGGTACAAAGAACTACACTTGCAACAGTCAGAAGAGCAGCCAGTGCTGTCTCCAATTTTCTCAGTGAGCTCTTTTGTTATTATGAGTTGCTGTACAGCTAGTTTTAGAACCAAGTGATGGAGAGATGGTTGTAGTATGAAGGTGTCCATTTTAATAATTTTTATTTAACTTATTTCCATTATCTATCACCTGTTAACGACCCTCAAGTACTGAGTGTTTCACCAGGCAAGCAAAGGAGTGTTTTCACAGTGAGAGGTTCATGACTGCTTCAGGGATAGCCTTCTCATCTCTCTTTACCCTTTCTAAGTGTAGAGTCAATTTTACAGTCTTTAGTTAACTGTTAGAGAACATTAGTACGTCAAAATTCCCCTCATTCTTTCTCTAAGTTTTAACTTTCCATTTATTCCTTAACAACAAAATCCATTTTTACCCAAAATAAATGCATCAGTGTATATTAGTATAAGTGTGTATTATTGGAGGAAAAAGAAAGACAAGCAAGCAAGCTGAATACATTTATTTACGTGTGTGAGAAAAAGAATGAAGGAGGGAAGAAAGAAAGGAGAAAAAGAAGGAGAGAGGAAGGAAAGAAGGAAAAATGAAGGAAGGAAGAAAAGGAAGGGAGAGAAGGAAGAAGGAAGGAAGAATGAAGTGAAAGAGAAGAAAGAAAAGAAGATGAAAAGGAATTAAGGAAGAAAAGAAGGAAGGAAGAAAGGACGGAAGAACAGAGGGAAGGAAGGGAGGGAGGAAGAAGGAATGAAGGAAGGAGGGAAGAAAAGGAGGAAGGGTACTCATATCATCATTTGCATTTTTATCTTTGTAGTTTGTGCATGCAGGGTTTTTCCCCAGAGTTATTTTTGAAGTGACACATTCTTCATCAACTTGGTAAATTTAGATATTTATAATAATCTATAATCACAGTTATAAGAACAAAACTTATTTGGATGCTATATAATTTATTCTGGAATCATATATTTGTTGCCTTGAAGTTGTTTTCTAAGATATATTCATTTAGGTATAAATGTGTTTCAATCTCATGAATTCATGAGACTATTTTTCTTGTATTATTTATAAAAACTAAAATTATGACATAAAGAAGTTCAAAAATTATTCTATATGATATGTGATTTCAAGTGTACTTTATTTCATTCATAAAGGAGTTTCGTATTTCTCTTCTTTCTCACACTTCCAAAATTTGATCCTGAATCAGACTTTTTACAGCTGGGTAATAACCTCTTGGAAACCGATGTTTATAATAGAAGTGCTGCTGTAACATTAAAACTAGCAGAGTTGGGAGACAGCCTTCAATCTTTGTGATTTGCTGACAACATGGAAGTCTGTTTTCAGATACATCTGCAGTGTCTATCTTGAGAGTACCAGATTGTAGGGAATGAAGCGCCTTCCTACTGTAGAGGGAAAAAAGAAAGCCACAGGCAGCATCCATAAAAATGGGTTGAAAGATGCTGTTAGCGTCACACAGTCTTTCTGATAGTGCTTAAAGATGGCTGTGCAGCCAGCTATGTTTTAATCATCTCCTCAGAATATGGGGAAAGTAGTTGTGAAATTTTTAGGAAAACTATAAAGAATTTCTTCTTCTTATAAAAAGTAGTGTATCCGCCGGGCAGTGGTGGCACACGCCTTTAGTCCCAGCACTTGGGAGGCAGAGGCAGGCAGATTTCTGAGTTCGAGGCCAGCCTGGTCTACAGAGTGAGTTCCAAGACAGCCAGGGCTACACAGAGAAATCCTGTCTCGAAAAACCAAAAAAGAAAAAAAAATAGTGTATCCAACTCCATGCAGAAGATGTCTGAAATCACTGCAGATTATTTTATCTGCAGCAACTCCAGTGTCCATAGTCAATATACTCTTGTTCAACAAGTGGGAGTGAGCTAAATCCTGCACAACGGAACGGATTTGGGTTGATATTAGTTCTGCTGTCCTTGCCTTTATGTTGAGGGGAAGTCTAGAGGATTCAATTAACAATCATGAGATAGTTGTTTAGCGTGAGATTCTCAGACTTTAAAGAGGCTGGAATTCCATCAGGCTAGAATGTATACTCTTTCATTCATAAGAGAAATTGCTTTTCTTCACCATTATGTGTTCACTAGAAACAGACAAGTTTTCAGGGAAGGCCACTGTAAGTATAACTCTTTGTAAATATCTTCTAAAGTACAGGTAGATGGGATCCATTTAGAGCTTTCAGAGCAGGAAATCTCATCAACAAAGCTATTTCGGTGGCCAGATATTTGTAATTTGCTCTCACAACAGTTTCCACTTTAGAAACCATTGTGTAGAAGAGACATTAATGTGGGGGTGACAGAAATCTGATTAACTGGGAAAGAGCAGATGATGGGGCTGTATAAAGCGTGTGAGGATTGTCAGCTTTTACTGTATTTGAGATGATTAATCTTTGCATGGTTATAAGCCAAGAACATGTGTGAGTTGACTACTGTTGGGCCTTCTTTGTCTGCTCCTAATGCTGTAGATAGAACTGATGTCAAGAGTCTGGTTCTCTTGCTGTCTCACAGCTTTGTCAGTTAAGCATCCCACAGTGGCAACATCCACTTGCTCTTCACAAGGCTCCTCCATATTTGGCTCTTAGAGACGTGGCTTTGAGTCACTATCCTTCTTAATATCTTCTGAAGTTACTTCAACTATGTCTTGTAAATGGACCCACACGTGGACAGTATGTGCCACTGCATGCTCTATGGCACATCTGGCTGTGTTTTCAGTGCCATTCACTATCAAGCTGAGTGTTTTTGTTTGAAAGAAAATGGGAGGCTTCTTACAAAAAGGAAATTGATAGCTGGGCTCAGGTGCACAGACACCCTGAGAGCTATTTATTCAGACTTCTTACCACAGTGCTTAAAAATGGCCACATGGTTGCCTCCTGGGTCAACTTCCACTCGTATAAAGTGTGAAATACTTGGAGAAACAGAATCTGTGAGAAGACAATTTATTCCTTCCTTCCTTCCTTCCTTCCTTCCTTCCTTCCTTCCTTCCTTCCTTCCTGCCTTCTTTCCTCCCTCCCTCCCTCCTTCCCTCCCTTCCTCTCTCTCTCTTTTCTCTCTCTTCCTTCCTTCCTTCCTTCCTTCCTTCCTTCCTTCCTTCTTCCTTTCTTCCCTCCCTCTCTCTCTCCCTCCCCCCTCTCTTTCTTTCATTATTTATTCAGTTTATATCCTGACTGTGGCCTGGCCCATTTCAGCCCAGTCACACTCTTATAAGTCTTTTCTCTCATTACCTTTTCTCCTTCTCCTTAGAGAGTAGAAGTCCCCCCTTTGTTACCACCCTTTCCTAGCAAATCAAGTCACAACAGGACTAAGTACATCTACTCCCATTGAGGCCTAGTGAAGCCAATCAGGAAGATTGGACTTGTAACACCACTCTGAACAGCCTGATGTTTCTTAGCTTCTAATTCTCATGTAGCAGAACAGTATTTATAGCCAAAGAGAATGAACCGGACTGCATTTTCTATGCTGATCCCCATAGCTTGTTAAACCTCTTATGGATAATCCACTTACATAAGCTTATATTCACAACACCCAAGGCATTTTTCTGTTATACATTTTAATAGAATTCTGAGATGACATGATATTTGACAACCTGTGTATTTCCTATTAGAATATAAACAATCTACTCAAGCCACTAAAGGTAACCTTGCCTAAATCCAATTTTTAATTAAAAACACAACTGATAAAAATTTTAAAATACTAAGGAAATGCATGTTCATTGTTCTTAATAAGATAAAAAAACAAAAATGTCTGTTGATTTCAAAATCACTAATTTATTGAGAGTATACATGAAAAATATAGTCAAAATAAAAAAAACCTTAAATATGCCCATTGTATTTTCATAAGAGATAATAAATAAATGATGTTTCTTAAGCTCCATCCCACATTATAATCACTGTAAACACATTCATAATTATATATGTATGTATACATATATCACTATAATCCTAGTACTGTGATTATATATATTCAGAAAAGTTTCAAACACTATGTACACAATTGTATACTTCACAATTTTTTAAATGAAGTGGCATAGTAGATATGATCTGGAAATTTGTTTTCTTTCACCTAACAGTGAATAGTGAGCTTGTAACACATAACTCACTGACACCTTAGGAACCTGACCTATCAAACGCATGTATTAAGAAAACATGACTGTCATTCAGCTCACCATTCTTATCTTGGAAAGAAATTTCTAGTTGCTTCTTTTTGATAATATTCATGATTCAGTTGATGCTATTAGTATGAGAATTAAGCTTCAGTATAGCCTTTTCATTATATGAAATTTTCACTTGAAAAGAGCAATAAAATATTTTATTCCTGTGAAGGTGTATATATAAAATGGAGAGAGGTGAACCAGATGGGAGGAGAGGAGGTAAGTGCCTCACTCTGACAGTTAAGAACACATACTAGAAGAAGAGTATTAGGGGTAGCAATTAGCATTTTCAGGAAAACATATAGATGACAACAGATGATTTTGCTATCTATGTAACATAAGGATTAATCTTTGTCATGAGAATAAATTAATTTCGGATCTTTTCAAAAATGCAACATGCTTAAAATTCTGTCTTATTTTTCTAGGCTTGGAAACATTTGTTTTGCCTAAAGACACTACTAGTTATTCGAGGACACAAACACAACCAAAATGTGTACAGGTTATTGTATGTTTCTACTTCCCGCAGCTTCTTTTGCAAACACCATTCACTCCCTCCAGTGCTGTGTGAGGCAGATATTAACAGTTCTGCTTTATTTTATTCACGTGGCTCAGAGCTATTAAGTAATTCATTCTATAAAGCTATCTCTGGAATTAACCTGCTTTTGCAGATAAGGACAGCGAAGCTCCCATTTGCTTTTTTGATTCTTATTACTTCTCAAGTAAATATGAAATGAACTATAGTGTCCAAAGAGGCAAGTGGGCCTGGAATTCTTAAATAACCATTATTCTTTTATTGCATTTTGAATAAAAACTTTATCTTTTCTCTTTGTACAAAAAAGGAAAACCATCACACATATCTATTATGTATTAACTGTATTTGTAATGGGAGTATATGCAATGTTTTTGAAGAAGGCTGCTTCCCAAAGGCACTCTCTAAAAAATTAATGCACAAAAAGTCACTCAAGGAACCAAAATTTTAATTCTTTTCCTTTGCTGCATAGAATAGATTTATCTCTGATACAATATTTTACTTAGATTACTATTAATTAAATGTCACAGTATACATCAATGAAAATCCTTTCTTCATACTGACTAGAGAATATGTCTATGATGACTTAATGTGAAAAAAATAGTTTTTAAAAGTATAAGTCTATGTTCAGTAAAAATGTAATACACATTTCCACTGATTTCTTTTAAAGCTGAGCCAGTTAAACAACAGGTATGGAGGAAACTTGTGTTCCTTCATTCTGGGCAGGCTCTCAGCTTGCAATCCTGCAGCACAGAGTGTCAGTGCATGGTGCAGGGATTCGCAATGCCTACAAAGGTGGTGGGATTTTGTTTACAGCTTTAAAAATCTTTACCTGTTTACTTTTAAAAGATTTACCTGACTTTCTTTCTTTTTAGTAAAAAGTGAAAGAAATTTAAAAAAAAAAAAAAAACAAACAAGCAGAACAGTGCTACAGTGTTTAGCTTTGATTTGTTATTTAATAAGATGGAATGTGGTTCAAGAAGGAAATGCCATAATGCCAATTACCACATCCTTGTCCTTTGCTCATTTCCTGTGAGTATTTCTACTAGTGCCAAATAGAAAAAGATGGAACAGGAAAATTGTGTACTCTGTATACTACTTTTCAACTATGCATCCGACAAAGTGGTAAATGGTTCTGTTCATTCAAGACTATTGCACAGGCTTAGGAACAGAGGTTTGGAAGCAAGCTGTGTCCCCAGTGCATATTGGGGACATTTCTTTTACCCCTATTTAAATTTATTTAGGTTTTTAGTTCTGTTCTGTTCTATTAAACCGAGAACACTACGCCCTCCCTTACTATATACTATACCATACTTTTGCCCTTCAGATCGACACATCTGTGAGTTGTACTATAACTAAAATTTACCATATCAAGAGGATTAGGTTCAAGGATTAGAAGATCAGCGTGTTATATACTCTGGAGATAGATGAAAACATGGTCTGATTCTTAAATCTGATTTAGTACCAACTAGACTCATTGATAAGCATGGAAAGTAGAATTCTTGTGTCAATACTACGGTGTTGTCTATGTTTTTCTAGAACTGATATAATTGGAGAAAATGGACATAAAATGTAACAGATGATATCAAAGTCTCAGATACATTACAAAAAATTAGGAGAGATCAAGTATTGAAAAGACTGAAGCAGTGTATCTTCTGAGAGCTGACAAATCTGTGCACCAATACATTTTTCATTATTGACTTGAATGTTCCAAGTGAAAATAGAAATAAATTTGGACAAGTTGTCTCTTTCTATTTGTTTAAAGGCCTCTAAGAAAAGTCAGTAGAAAAAGTGTTGCCTTAGGTGAAGAGCAAGTTGTGGGTGATCTATGACATTCTTTATTCTCACAATAAACCTAGATGTATATAAGGCCTCTTTTGATTATAAATTTGAAGGTCAAGGGAAAGAATTAAGAATGCTTTGAGAATTTTAATTAGTAGAGTTGTTAGGCACCTTTATCTAGCTAGTGGATTTTTTAAACTTTAGATGGCCGTACCATATAAAATACTGAGAACAGTCTCAGCCACACTTTCTATTTGAGCTGTCCCAGTATTGTCATATATAAAAAGACAGTGGGTCAAAAGCTCCATTACTTTCTTTAGATAATGTTCCAATCAAATAACCCACATGTAGCATGCATCTTGTAAAGAATATTTTGACTCCATTTTCTCTATGGTAAGCGTTTAAAGTTCTGTGAAGTTATTATTGGAACACAAAGGGAATCAGAAAGTCATTATATAAGGGAATATGTTTTAAGGCACTAAAATGGCCAAGATATGATGCATGGATCCTTAGTGCTCTCTAAACTATAAAAACTGCTCTGCTATCTTAAAGCATAAAACTGAGTTATGGTTGAGACAACAATGGAGACAATATTAACCATCCTATATTATTATGCAGAACTATAATGATGGTGTCTTTTTTTCCTGGTTAATCAAACACACCAAAAACCACCTATGGAAGAAATATAAGTGGGTATTTGTGTTTCTCTATGTATTTGTCAGACCCAGATAAAAATTGCCAGTTATTTAATCCTTTACCCTCCAACATTTGGGGGAAGAAAGATACGAGGTCTTGTGGAAAGCCAGTCAATACCAGTGATGTACATGTGTCAGAAGGTACATCTGTCATCTAAACATCCCATAGAATTGAAAACTTGTGACATGATTTTTTTTTTTTTGTCACCCAATATAAAGCTCTGGCCTTCGGCCACTTCTTTTTGACAAATACAGTTCTTTTATTTTAACCAGTGAATAGATAAGTGACTGTGTTTTAGATTATTACTTTTATAGCCAGAAAGGTGACAAAGCTTGCCCATAGCTCTGTTTTGATTTTCCAGGCTGAGAAAATATAATTGTACCTGTGAAATGAAGTAGGTGGAAAATGAGTCGACGGTTCACTTTAGTCAAGAGATGTCGGTTTTAACCTTTAATCGGAAAGGTTTTATTACGCAAACAAGTTGTACAATCCAGAAATGAAGTTGGAAGTATGAAAGAATTATTTAAAGGAAGTATACCTGGTAGATTTTAAAATTAATGTGAAGATAATAGGTTTTTAAATTATTATTTTTTATATTTCAACAGGTCCTTCCTATCACGCACATAGTACATAAGGCTTCTTAATTGCTCTGAGATTTATACTTCTCTTTTGTGAAATGAAGATAATAATTTCTGCAAAAGAATTCATGGATAATTTGATATGAAATGCAAAAAAGTTAACTTTAAGATTTCTTTTATATCATGGATTATAATATCAGACTTTCAATCCTCAAGAGAGAAATATACTCCATTGAAACATGGTTTTAGCATCTCAGATCTATGATTCTGTTTCTGTAAGATCCTCATGAGAAATATTCAGAATAACATTGCAGAAGGACACATTTTCATGTTGAATTTTCATGTGCTCATTGTAAGTGTTAGTTGTTCCTAGGTCAAGATGAGAGTTTGTAGCCCAGGGAATTGCTGCCTCACTAAAGGTATTGTTAGATACAATCTGAAAGTATATTGATAATATTATAAACTCAACATGTGAAAACCAAGAGAAAGATGTAATCAAGCATTATATATATATATATATATATATATATATATATATATACATTTATGTTGTCAAGAACCTATTGTTCATGTTAAATACTAATCACAGAACTTAATTTTGTTGAATAAAAGTGGGATGCTTATGAATGTAGAAAATAATAATTTAAATTTAAAGGAGTGTTGCTATTATTTAGGGCAAGTATGGGAGTGGTGCCAAATGAGACAAATGAGAACATAAAAAGGATATGTGAAGGGGTGGGAACAATATTGACCTTCTCTTTGATGTTTGATGATTACTCCCTTAGAATTGTATTTTGCCATGTTTGATTTCTCATTCTAAATATGAATGGAAGCAACCATCAGTCAGAGACATTCTAGTAAGTAGTGGGAAGGGATTCATGAGCCTCTACCCACAACTTAGTAGCTATGAACAGCTGATAGCATTAAGGAAGGGGAATCAGTTTTCTCTAAGAATGTGTCTCCTGGTAGCCTGACCACTCTCCATTAAGGTATCTGTAACAAAAAGTAGATGCAAAGTGCACATTGGATTTGATACATTATTAAATAGAAAAGAGTATACAATGTTAAAGTGGGTTATTGGAGGTGGGTCTTCAAGAAGTTGGAAAATGTGATTAAATATAATATATAAAATTCTACAAAATTAATGAAATTTAGATTGAAGAAGTGGATCAAAGGAATAGATCCTGGTTTTGCTAATAGATACAAGGGCAGGAAAACTAGCCTTTGGGCATGTGGCATGACTGTGTGGGCCCTCCAGACATGGCTGGAAAGGGAGAATTGTCATGGTATTCAGTTAGGAAAAATTGGATGTAACTTAGGAAACCAGTTTACTAGATCAGTTATGAAGAATACCAGTGAAGATCTTGTCGGCCAACACAAAATTCACTCAACCCTATTATTGAAGACTATTTTGCCTCACTTTGCTTTGGGCATTTTTTTTTCTCACAGTGTGGGTATCTTGAGCCACTAGATGATTTCAGAGTATCTAAGAGAAAGATAAACCTGATGCCTGCAGTGAATACAAAGTTCAGAAGCCAAGCTCTGGATCAAGAAGTTGGCTATGAAAAAAAAAATTGCTCTTGGGAAGCTGTACACAGGGTGCAATGTCTACCACTGGTGTGTCAATTGTCTCATCCTTTCTCTTGCTCATACTGTATCCTTCCTTTCCTCCTCTCTATCTGTTCTCTTTCCCATTTCTTTCAGTCCTCCATCTTCTCTCTAATGGTTTCCCTTACCCTCTGGTCTTCCTTGTCTCTTTCTGTTTTTCTTCATTCATCTTGTGTTTAGCCTTTAGTTGTGAGCTAAACACTAATATGCTCATTCATTCATGAAAACACTCAACACATTCTATAATCATCTAAATGTTAATGCTCTGTCATTTGTTTCAAAAGAACACAAAAATGGTGCTCTGTGCACCATATAATATATATAAAAATTATTTACAAATTATTCCCAAATTGCCTTTTAGTCCATTTACTTAATGGAATAGTCTTTGAGAAGATAAGAGCTTACAGCCCTTTCATGGAAGCCTGTTTTCATCTGTTTATTTATTTAGAGAGACACTTTATATTTTATATGGAAGGCTTACATTTCTTTATAAATTCAGCATTCAACATTTTTAAATTAAAAATCTATACATATAATATATACATTATTATATACTTACATATGTGCATATATGTGCAAATACACATATGCATATATATATAGGAAAGTTATGTATCACCAAACTAAGCTGATGCTTTGAATTTTTGAGGTCAAATTTATATTTGTTAATATTTTCTTGTTTTATTTTTAATAATATATTTTTATATCTATATCGATAGATATAAATAAAGATATATAATGTTAAACTCCAAATTTCAGATTTATTTATCAATTGTTGAACATATTACTTCCCATTCTTTCATATCACCATTTATCCTTATTCCTAGACAAGAATACTTAATATCATGCAGACACATAAAATTTTATGTACATGAATAAAATTTAAGAACCACATGTAAGAAAAAAACATATGATATTGTTTTTTCAAGACTGAGTTTATATGTTTTCTCTGATTAATTTGCACTTAACACACTTTCCTGTGGATGACATGACTTCATTCTTCTGTATAGCTGAATAAAACCATATATTTTATATATAAACTGCCTTTCTTTATCTAGTCATCTGATGTTGCACTTCCAATCTAGTTCTATGATTTAACAATTGGGAATAGTGTTATTTGGTGTGCAAATGTCTTTGTCATGAATTGACCTAGAGTTCTTTGGATAAACTCTCAGTAGTATATTCTTCGTTGGGTGATGAATCTATTTCTATTTAGGAACCTCAATACTGATTTCTCTAGTGGCTCGACTTGTTTATATTTTCACAAGTAGTGAATCAGAGTTTCATTTTGTCTCCATCTTTGCTATTACTTGTTTTATATTCATATTTTCTGAAACTAATATAATTATAGCATTTATACATTCAAGTTGTCATGGCCTCTATTTTTAATTTCTCTCTCTCTTTCTCCGTCTCTCACTCTCTGTCTCTCTCTTAGTCTCTCAATCCATCTCTCTCTCTGTCTGTCTTTGTCTCTCTGTCTCTTTCTCAGTCTCTCTCTCTCTTTCTCTCTCTGTCTCTGTCTTTCTCTCTTTCCCCATTAGTATATAAATACAACCTACTCAGTCTGTTAAACCTATTTGTATATTTATGATTTCAAGGCTGACCACTTGGTATTGGATAATGATAACACCAATAGACTTGCTAATGTGAAAGGGGGAATCTCATTGGACCCCAACCCCAGACAAAGAGCTACAGGCAATCAAGGGATGCTGAGAATAAGAGCTATTTGTTCTCTTAATGTCTACCATCCTGACTGGGAATTTCAAAAGTTATTCATGGACCACAAATTTGAATTTCTCTGATGGCTGTTGAAGTTTCATATTTGTTTAATGTTTGTTGCTGTTTGTACTTACTGCACATTGATCACTGTTGTTTAATTCTATTACCATGTGTATTGATTGGGTTGTTTTCTTTTTGTTTGGTTTTTGAGATTTTTATAGTATACAAAATATTACTCTGTCAGATGGTAGCTTGCAACAGTTTTATACTGTTTCCCCCCCCCCCTTGGGATGTCTGTTGGTCATCACAGGATTGAACTGATTTCTTTGTTGAACAGAACCTTTTCAGTTTCATAAAGTGTAGTTATGAATTGTTGGCATTATTTCCTGCTCAACTGGAGTTCTATTCAGAAAGTTCTTGCTTGTGCTTATACCTTGAAGTATTTTCCTTAAAACATTTTTAGATGCTTACATTTTCCAGTAAAGTCTTTGATCTGTTTGTAGATGATTTGGGACAGTGTGAGGGGTCAGGGTCAAGTTTCATTCTTCTACATATGGTTACCCTGTTTCTCAGCACCATTGTTAAAGAGGGCATTTTTCCTCAAGTGTGTAATTTTGGCAGCTTTGTTAAAATTGGGTAGCTGTAGTTGTGTATGTTTAGAATGAATCTTCTGTCGTGTTTCATTGATTTCCATGTCTGTTTTTGTTCTAGTACCATGCTGGTTTTGTTACTATGGCTCTTCATGTGTAACATGAAGTCGGGTGTGGTGGGAGCTCTGGCATTGCATTTGCCCTCAGAAATGACTGGGTAGTCAGTCTTTTGTGCTTCCTTATAGTCATTAAGATTGTTTTTACTACCTTTATGAAGAGTGATAATTCAACTTTGATAAAAAAAATTTATTATTTATTAGTATTTATCTATTTATAATTTTGAACCATTTTAAAATTACATTGTCATTTAAGACATGTCAAAACAAAAATAGACTCAAGTTCACTTTAGTTGAGAATACTTATACCATAAATTTTTTATACTTAAGAAAAATATTTGACTTCAATAAAATAACCTAATGTAATCTATATAAAAATAAATCAGTTGGTGCCAATAATCTTTTAATTTTGTGTTTCAGTATGTTTTCTAGAAATCAACTATTGTCAATGGACAAAGTATTTAATATGACTTAACTGATTCTTGTTTTAACTTCTTATTTTTATTTGTTTTTGTTTTTCATGACACTGCATATCCAATATTACAAAACACCCAAATTATGTGTTCTTGTGTTTTCCCATTGTTAGATTAGGTTAAGCACACTGAAAGCATTGCCATGGAGCATTGCTTGTTTCTTAGGAGGTGGAATAGCTAATGCTTCCTGATACCCACTGATTTTACTACTGTTATAGCAACTTCCTAATGTATAGCTGAATACTTGCTTAGGACCACATTCATCATCTCTCACAACCAAAACAATATTGTTTGTTGTTTCTCACTACCAATAAAACAGGGAAGTAATATATGGGCAGGGAGAGATATTTTAGGATAGTTGAATACTTCTTTTCAACATCTTTAGTAATCCTGGTGTGAATAAATAATTACATAAAAATAGAATATTATTTTTCTGAGTTTTTTTTTTAAGTCATTCGATCTCGTTTTGGTAAATTAATGTTATTACTCTATTCTTGTGCTAGAATTGCTAAAAATGGCAACTGGAAGCTCCTTCATTCAGCTCCTGTGTGCTCTTCTGCTCCATTAATCTTTGAGTACATCTGATACATCTTCTGGCTCACTTCATATTTTTCTTTCTCAAAATTAAACTAAGGATGAGGTGTGAGATTTTTTTATATAAGATATTGATCCTTGCTAGGCATAACCTCCATCAGGATCAGGAGAGTAAATGGCCTTGTAGGTCATGTCTACAGTGATTCTTTGTTCTGTGTATCGTGTCTCATAACACACTCAGTTGTTTCTGGGTGTCTGTTGTTCTCTCCCAGCTACCATGATGGCAGTGAGTTGTTTCAGGAGAGGTTGTATGGCCTAAAAAGCCAAAACTATTTGCCATGGACCTTCATGAAACTTATCTTGAATACCTTTTCAATTTCTTAGTTACATCTTCTATTTGAGTTTTGTTGACATATTATTTTTAATTTATAAGTTCATTTTTTCCCTAGCCAAATGGAGTAACAGAGACTGATTTTATGAATGGCCTGAAAGATCCAAAGAACAAAATTAGATTAGTCAGACCCGGCATGTGAAAAGATGGGTTTCAGGATGTAAGTTGTTATGCTATTTTAATGAAAGCGAGTGCTGTTAAAAAAAACTCCACTTTTATTACCTTGGGATAGTTTATAGACCACACAGAAGGAACAAAGACTAGGATGCAATCAAAAGAATCCTCAGAATTAGTGATGGTGCATTCTGTACACAAAAGTAGCTGCCTACAATATGTGTGTATAAATGTGTGTGTGTGTGTGTGTGTGTGTGTGTGTATTCACATGTGTAGTGTGCAAGCATGTGTGTGTCTGTGCATGTAAAGTTCTGAGGTTGATATCAAGTGTCTTCCTGAGTCTTTTCCCAGTGTATATACTGAAGAAAAGTTCTTTGCTGAACTTAGAGCAGGTGGATACAATAGTCTTGTAAGCCATTTTTCCCCCTAGGGATCACCTGTCTCCATCTTCTGAGCACAATAATCACAAAAGAACTAGCACATGAGGGAGGTTTTTTATGTAAGTAGAGAGGACTCACACTCAGGTTCCTGTGCCTGTGCAAGCTCTTTAGTCACTGAGCCATCTCCTCAGCTGAATATTATCCATCTGCCTGTCTATCTATCTATCTATCTACCTACCTACCTACCTACCTACCTACCTACCTACCTACCTACCTACCTGGGTGTCTATGTGTAGCCCAGGCTGAACTTGTTCTGTAGACCTGGATCACCTCAGACTCAGAGATTTGTCTTTCTCTGCCTCTTGAGTGCCAAAATTAAAGGCATGTCCCACCACTATCTTGCTTGAATTATTTCTTTTCAATAATTAATTTCAAATTTAGTTACCTTTGACTGGTTTTCTCTGATGAGTGCTTTCCATTATTTTGCATTTGAAAACACTGTCAGAATAAATAAAATTTGGCAACTTTTGGGAGATTTGGCATGTGGGAGGTTAAATTGATATCACTGCTTTATTGAGGTCAAGTGTTTGTTGATACGTTTGATCACTGATATGATTTATCTGATGATTCACTTTATTTCTGTTGAATCTTTAAAGACCTATTTCTATCCCAGAGGCTGATATTTTGTGACGTAGATTGCAAGTGTTGTGTTAGCTCTTTATTTGCATTTGCATTCTGTCTTTGTCTGTGTTTTATTTTAGTACACTGGAGATTATTTTGTTGAAGTTGCACTTATTAATGTTTTATTTCTTCTAGGTATTTAGTTAGAATTAAGAAAATTTTCTCCACATTTACTTTATAAAGGAGTCCTTCCACTGTTCACACAGCCTATCACTTTTTGTTAAATGTGTGTATATTTATATATATACATTTATATATGTATATATATTTAAATATATGTATGTATACACACATACATACATATACATACATACATACACATACATATATATGTACATATATATGCGGCATTTATTGTGGTGAGAGATATTACTTATGAAAGTAGCCCACGTGCTCTATTTCATGACAGTGCTTTTGCCAGGAAACTATATTTCCACATATTCTTTGTGTTGTCTCTGTTCATTGATGCTGTTCTGTAGAAAAGTATCATGGCTGTATTTGCCTAGAATGTTTTTATATGTGGAAAGGTGGGTATCTCCATTGTTATTGTTTTCTAGTGATTATTTTTGTTATGATATGTAACTTTAACATCAACTTTTTTTAGCTGAAGAAAGTAAAAATGACATTCTTATAAACACCATGTCAGTTTACATATTGATATAGTCGATAAGAGGTAGTTGCAAATCCCTTGTCACCCCTTCTTTGAAAAACAGCATCTAATTTTCTTTACTTTGAATCTGTACTGAAACTGGTGATTTACATGTCTCTTGGTATGGTAGGAGTGACGACATTCTGTGGCAAAGCAGCCAGGACAGGTTCTAGCCTTCTGATCATTTACAAAGATTTCAAGTCAATTTTGGTGATAAACAGCCTTCCCAGTTAATGATGCTACTACTCACAGGGAATAAAAGCCTATCTCTCAAACCTCACAAACACATTCCAAAATTTTTGAAACCTCTTGAGATTCAGACACCCTCTACACAAAAGCATAACCAGCTCCAAAGTGCATCATGTGGGCTAGGACCAAGACTTTTCTGCTTAGTGACCCTGTCTGAGTTATCAGCCATTACCAACTAGTCAGTCCAGTGACCTTGGATACTTAGAAGTAGCTTCCCCAGGCTCAAGCATGGCACCCAGAACTGATGGGGTGAACTGCTGAATCATGCCTGTGACATTCTAATTCAGGTGGAGGCTCATGAAAAAAGTTTGCAATATTAAAGGTCATTGCTGCTTTGATGTGTCATAAATTAGTGAACAAAGAGCTCAAACAGTTAATTTAACTTTTCGAATGCACTAATACGCCATTGAGAACTCTCTATACTTTATCTTCCTGCTTTTTACATTTCAACAGAATGATAATTTTAGTTCCATCTAAAATCTTACCATACACATATTGTGTTACTGGCAATGCCCTGATCCGTGTGCTAAGAAAATTAATTACCTTAGTTCTATTTATTTAAATAAAAATCTCCCTATACACCTGGTTCTTATTGTCTCACAAGAGTATTTTAAAAAGCTTCAAACATGAAGGGCTAAATTATTACACAGTTTTAAGGTCTGTTTTACCCCCCACCCCTTAGCATTTATATTTTTCAATTGCATTTCTTCTTTCCTCAAAGGCTATTATCAAATCAATGAGACTTCTCAACATAAAGATATTGTGTATCTTGAAGCGTCTTATTTTTTTAAATCAATGTAGCATGTATAAATATCTAGATGCTGCTTGAAGACTCTTTAGGCATTTTTAAATGGCTAATGTAGACATTATATATATATATATATATATATATATATATATATATATATATATATTAGAGATAGATAGATAGATAGATAGATAGATAGATAGATAGATAGATAGACAGATTTGTACAGAAAATAGGAAATGAATGAATGGTATTGTTCATTGTTATCTGAGATGTTGAGTTTTTTCTATTTTAATTTGTTTGTTTATTGTGGCGTGTGTATATGTGGTGTGTGTGTGTGTGTGTGTGTGTGTGTGTGAGAGAGAGAGAAAGAGAGAGAGAGAGAGAGACAGAGAGAGAGACAGAGAGAGACAGAGAGAGAGAGAGAGAGAGAGAGAGAGAGAGAGAGAGAGAGCGAGAGAGCTGCAGTATATACTCTGTGCATGTGAAAAGCAGAAATTCATGTTGGTGTCAGCTTCAATAGCTCCTTTATCTTTTGGCATAATCTCTCACTGCATGACAAGGCCAAGATGGATGGCAAGCCACAAGACCTTCTAGTGTTTACCTGTCCCCCCAAAGGATCTGGTTGCAAATGTGTTTCATGTGAATTCTGAGAACCCATGCACCAGTTTTCATGTTTGTGCTGTAGGCCCAAATTTTCCATATTTAAACAATGACATCTAAACAGTTGTACTGATCACAAACGGTATAGTCCAACTTTATAGCTAAAGATCCTGTCTCTTCCATGGGTTGGAAACCTGTCCATATTGTAGGGCGTTGAGAGTAGTAAATGTTCTAATATTCTCCAAGCATATAGAAAAGGCCCTACAATCAGTAAACAGCATGCAAGAATTCATCAAATCAACTAAAATTAAATTGGAATGGGGAGATATTATTGTTTGGGAGTTCCAGTACATGACCTGTATTACTGTAGCAGGTCTTATTAACACAACCAGCATGCTTTCAGAGTGGCTTCTGCTCCCTGCCAATAGGATTTCTGTAGCAAGTATGGAAGGTACTTCTGGAGAGGGTGTGGGTCTGTAGAAAGTTCTAAAATCTAAAATTATCTGAACCCTCCTGTGCTGCCGCAAGCCGTTCTGTTATGTACACACTTGAGTACAGATGGGTATTTTGAGAATGTGTAAGCAAAACTGCTTATAACAAATGAATTTCTCATTCCTGAGATTTATTTTTCTCTCAGTATGTTATCATTCTGAGTTATATTTTTGGAAGCAGATATGACAGGTGTACTTACCAACTGTGCCTGTAAGAATTATGTTTTTTTTTTTTTTTTTTAAAAAAAAAAAAAAAAAAACTAACACTGCCAACCTTTGGCTCCTATCCTTCTTCAAGCTCAGTTCCATTTCTTGCGTAAAATTGTTGACTTCCTATTTCTCAGAGGGTACACATTTATAATTTATATCTTGCCTGTTTCACAAATGATGTTAAGATTGCTTCCTAAAATTCATGCAGAATAAGATAATTAAAATGAAATAGCTCAAACTCACACGTGTATATGACTGAGTAGTCTGTGAACTTCACGATGGAAACACATTTGTCTAAAACTTGGCATAAAAGAAGTTTAGTTTTGTAATTCCTGGTGACCAAAGTAAACATGTGCAATTAATCCAATTTAATTGATAATGATAATTTTTTTCATGATCCTGTGTCATAAAAATATTTAGTTCATGATTTTCTAGCTTCTCAAGAACAATATCCTCTTGTGGAGTTTCTGTGGAAGATACAAGGAAGTTCTTCATCTCCCAGACTACAGTTGATAAAGACCTTGCTATGGTGGCTCAGAAAAAAATATATCTTGTTTTTTTTGGTTTGAAGCTGTTTTGTCTCTGCTTCTGGTGAGTGTCAGGCAATATGGCCAACCTAGGTCACTTTCAGCTCTGGACTATTAGACTAGACAACTAGAATACTGAATGATTTTGTTTGTAGTACATGCCACCTGCCTTGTCCCATATAATGAATTTTAGTGCTTTACGCACAACCCCAAATCCATCTCTCATTCTCCAACTGAAATTATTCTGCTTCCTAAGCAGGTTTCCTCTGCTTTTTCTGACTGTTTTGCTTGTACTTCTCTGAGTTTAATTAGAAATATTTACAGGAGCATAGAAGGAAGACTGTTTACTAGAAGACGATGGGCAACTTGCCAGTGGCTACACCACTAAAGAATGTGATACTCCCTCCCTGAAGTTCATTATCAATAGGGCCTCAGTGAAGGATGGAGCTTCAAAATCCCTTTCCCTTTTCTTAAATGTTGAGAGAGCCAATCTCATGCAAGTGACAACAGCTTCCATGAGTTCGTGAGTGCACTAACTGTGTTAAACTCAGAAGATGGCTTTTTGTAGCACACCTTTCTGCCATCCACTGTTTATATTTCCCCTCATTGTTGATGATGTTGTCTAAGCTTTGGAGGGGATGATATCTACGCCTTATTTAAACCTGACCTCTCCACTGTCACATAGTCTATGAACTTTGGCCAGTTCCGAGTCTGTGTTAACTACTGCCTACTGCAACAGGAAGGCAAACCCAAGTTGAGAGGAGCTATGAACCTTATAAAATACAATAATGACATGCTAGATAAGACGTACAGGCTAGTACAACCTTGACAGAAACCTTATAGGGGTAACCAACTGCTTCTAGATTGAAAACCAAGGAACTCGTTTCAGAATTGTAAACTGAGACCCTTCCCTCGCTAGTTCCCGAGAATCACCTGAATGTTATAGCATGTTTTAGCATTTTACTTTAGCATTTTACTTTCCTTTTCCCAAGAGTGATTGTGCAGCTCCTTGGAGAATTATCATGAATGCTACAGAACAATATATGTAAGGAGCAAAGAGCGGTCTCATATTGCAGGGTTTTTGATCACACTGTGAACCCCGAGATTAAATCCAAAGATATTTTTAAATTATTTATTTATTTATTTATTGGTTATTTTAGTTATTTACATTTCAAATGTTACCCCCTTCCTGATTTCCCTTCTGCAAACGCCTTATTCAATTCCCCATCCTTCTGCTTCTACAAGGGAGCTCCCACTCCCGCCTACCCACTCCCACCTCAACAACCTAGCATTCCCCTACATTGGGGCATTGAATCTCCACAGCACCAAGGACCTCCCCTCTCATTGATGCCAGATAAGGCCATTCTCTGCTACATAAGCAGCTGAAGCTATGGTTCCTTCCATGTGTACTATTTCCCTTTCCAAACAATTGAAGACTCAATTACACTCTCATTGTAAGGTGTTTTATACATGATGCAGATATTTTGACTTAAGCTTACAAAATAAGAATCATCCCAATATATCCAAAAATTACCTCAATATCTTCATAGCTACACTTGTTTGTTTGCTTGTTCTCAACCCTACAAGCAAATGAAGCTCCTGGGAGTTAGAGTCATAGATAATGGAGAACTTTGGAGGAAAGATCTGTCCAGTGATTTATATGACTCCACTATTTACTCACACAAAGTCAGTAAATATGACAACGGATCTGCACCTGGTTGTATCATGAGGATAATAAAAGTAAGGCTTTAAGTTTAGTGCAACTCATCAAAGTAAAGTCGCTAGAAAAAGAAGTAGAATTCAACATTCCTGCCAATACAACATATAGAGAAGGGAAGGAAAATGGCCTGCCTTGTACATCAAAGACAGGCACATTGCAAGAATGGTATACATTATCAGTAAATGCTTTGGCCATTTGCCTGAAAATCATAAATTCAACATGCCTTATAATATAACAATTCATAATAAGGATTGCTTTGAACCTTTGCAGGTACAAGTCGTGAATGCTTTTTCTTTTCTGTGGGTCTGTTACTAACAAGCATATAATTAAGAAGCTGTAAGAACCAAAATTACTCTTTAATTGGTGACTGCCTATAGTGTCATTAATTGTTTTATAGGAGAGGAAGCCATTTCAAATACAGACAGTTTCCTTCAGAATCAGAAGAGCAGTCTTAGCTCAAAATCAAATTCAAGACAATGATACCTAAGAACTACTGTTGGAATTTATTATGTAGTAGGGAACTTTTGTTTCTAATCACATTAAAACCTTATGTATATTCTGACATTAAGTTGGAGATAGGAAAGAGCTCCTTGTTTTTACTAATAATTGTGTGACCAGTCTTATCTGTATAGACTCTTGCAGACCTGTCATGTTAATGAATAGCAAGACACCACTGGTATCCAAACCCACTGCTTGGGCTTCAAGACAGAAAAAAAGGCATTATTTTGCATTAATTCTACCTGTCTTTAACAATCTCTTGAGAGTGTATAGACATGGTGATGTTTTCATACTATACACAATGGTCTCTAGTAGAATCCCTGATTGATCTGCTATGCCAAAAATATAAGTCTTATACTTGTTAATGTATATTACAATCTATACATATACTTCTGTGTCAATATGGTTTTTATATACTTACAGGACAGAAGTTCAGCTTTACAACATTGATAAAACTATCCAATAATATATGAAAGCTATCAAAGTGAAGAATCTGGAACATAGCTTTATTTGATGCTTCTGTGAAAACAAGTCAGCAGTTATTGTCATCCTCCTTCTCCCATGGAGATGTGTACCCAGGAACTTGACAATCACTGTATGACCTAACAGTCTACCTGATAGTGTATATAGGCTATGTCAAAAAATATTGACCATGTGGGAGCCATTTGAAAAGCAAGTAAGTATGTCCAGAATCATTTAGCACTTAGAAAGTTCCAAGGCAGCAGTTTAAAAAAATAGTCTTAGGCTACAGGGTCTCCTTTGCCAGAAAACATATCAGGTTTATTACAGGAAAGCAACATTGCAATGCCTTGAACCCTGGTTCACAAATGTTAGAAAATTACTAGCTTTAGATATCTTGTGCCATTTAGTATCTTCTGATTACCTGGGCTTCTTTGTGTGTAGTTGAAAACAATTACAGATTTGCTTATTATTTACATTCTTGTTGGATTTTCTTATTTTGAGTTACATTTACCTTATTATTATATATTTTGTCAGAATCATTCTTATTATGAACCTTCACACTAACATCCAAAGGTTGGCCAAAGACTGATGCCTGAAACTCATACATGTTTTGTTCTGAATTTATGCAATTGATATCCAAACTTGGTAGATGAAGAGGTGTCTCTGCATCCTGTGTTCTTCTGGTTTGTATGGGTCTCCTCTTCTTGAGAACAGATAACTTGTGCTAAACCATAACAAAATGAGAGTTATTCTCACTGGTCTAGAGAACCTTCTATGACATAGACAGAGGATGCAGGTGAATTGTGCCTCACTATCAGCCCCAAGCTACAGAGAGATTCATCTTCCCATATTCTAGAAAAGATGAAGAGACGCTCCCACCATGCAGTGACTCATTAATGTTACCTGACATCATGTAAAACTTGTTTTAATTATCATCACTAGTGGGAATGAAAAGCTAGTTATCAAAGAAAACCAGAATCCCACACCAGACCTCTCCTTCCTTTATTTTCTCTCCAAGACTTGACTCCCACCTGAAATATACTCCAGAGGGCACTTAGTCTATCTGCAGGATAGGTAAATTGAAATTCCTGTTCTCCAGCTTTCCAATATTGCTTTATACGTCTGAACACATTTACATCATTATAACCTCTAAAATGTTATTAAAACTGTTAAATTTCCTGGATGATTGAAGATCAAAAGAATTATAGTCAATTAATGTGAGACTGGCATTTTTAGTGCTCTTGAATCATATTTTATATACTAATTCAACTTTATAACCTAAAGGTAAAAACCAAACAATTACATAGGGCAAAGTCTGCTTTGATGTCTTATTTCATCCATAAAACACTGCTAAAAATGTTCGAATCTCTCAGCTAATGTAAATGAGGAAGGTGAAGCAAAATACATGATCTCTCCAATGGAGACTCTCTGATGAGAAAAGGGTCTTTTAGATTTTCCTGAGTGTCTCCCACCTCACCTTATCATACTAAACTTGGAGATGTTCTGGTATGTTGAAGAGAAGTTCTCTTTGATTTCAGAATCAATCACTTAACCTTTGGATAATTGGAAGTTAATGAACTGCCCCAGTCCCTCACCTGTAAAGCAAGAGACTTTTCTTTTTACTTTCTTTTTTAAAAAAAATTTTTTTTGAATAAGAAAAACATCATGAGGAAGTGACAGAAAGGTATGAGTAAGGAGTAGTCACCCAGGAAAGCAGAACAATGCATTTGACAGTTCTCATGTTTTTCAGTTGGGTAGCAGTAGCAGTGACCTTAGGGTGGTGTGTGAGCTTATTAAAGGAATGTTTAGATAAATATAATCAAGGGAACTCAACTTAGCGAAAGAATTGAAAGGAACAAACAAACAAAATCATACTATTGGTCTGGCATCATATAGGGGAAATTTTGAGGATTTTTGAATTTTATATTTTTTAAGTTGTCTAAAGGCTTACTTAATATAATCTTCCTTTAAAAAGACAGTCAAGGGATATTATGGATCTTCTTAGTTGGAGAAAGTAAGGTCAGAGAAAACAAGGACTTCACTTATTACATAGATCACATGAATTTGACTCTGTATCAGTTCACCTTAGAGTTTTCTAGAGAAATAAAACCAGTGGAATGCATGTAAATTAACGAAAGAGATTTGTTTCATTGTCTAACAAGATTAGGCTGAGTAGTTAAACAAAGGTTGTCTACCTGCTGGAGGGGCGGAGAACCTGGTAGCTGCTCAATCTCCTCTGCTATCTCAGTATGGTGCCTACAGTCGTGGCTTTCATACACAATAGAAAAGCTGAGTCCCAGTGTCAGGGAAGGATGGCAAGAGATTACAGCAGGAGAATGAATTCACACCAGCAGGAGACAAAGGCAGGGAGGCTGCAAGCCAGACCTCTCCCCCTCAGCCCTCTTACTATGTGGGGTTGCGGTCATAAGGTGTTGCCCACTCTATGGAAGAGTCTTTTTCCACCTTAATTAAACATCCATAGAAATAATAGTGCAGACCCACTCAGTCTATTTTCAGAACCAGGATCATATAAAGTTGACAACCATGATACCTATCACACTATTTTACTTCAAATTCCAAATTGACAGCCTTTGCTTTTAAAATTAAAAGTAAGTGTATGCTTTTGAGATGACAGATGCTTAGTCAATGCTTGTGGCAGAATAGAAAGTCAGCGTTCATCAATAGAACAAAAGGATTTCTTTCATAAAACTATTGGCATTGATGTTGTAAAAACTACATTTTTTCAATTCTCAGGATTTTTAGTGTATATTTAGAGAAATGGCCATTCTTTCTCTTCTCATTTCTAAATTCAGTGGCAACTGGTGACTATAAATTATCTAGAGTCATTAAGTAAATAGCATCATCCAACATTTTTGGCTTCTTAACAAATGTCATTAGAATGCCATTTCATTGATTAAAAGAGAGGTTTACCAATAAACAGTACTCTATGTCATGCATGTGGCATTAGAGCATATAAGAACAAGCAACAATACTGGGAGTAGCACTGAGGATTCCGGCTAATAAGATGGCAGTAGCTTTTTATTAAGTTGCATTGAGTTGATTGCTGAGGTGCTGGCCTGCAGAACTCAAATGACCAGAGTACTTTTGCATAGTAAATTCCTTAATTATTTTACTTTCATTGCAATGTTTATAATCCTGTTGATTTCTCACTCAAAGATAAAAACAAGCTTTCATGCCCGTTTGCCCTGCTGACTAAAGACTTTACAACTCACACACAACTCATAACAAAGAACATTATGGTATCTAAGGAAGAAAAGATTAACTGTCCATTTTGTTCCTAAGTGTCCATTCCACCCTGGTGGGGGTAGTTATAAAAATTTAAACTCAAAGTCAGGTACAGTTATTTTTTTTAATATATATATATATATATATATATATATATATATATATATATATATTTAAATTCACCCTTAGTTTTATTTAAATATATAAAAATGTATATATATACATGTATGTATATATGTATATATGTATACATATATATTTAAATTAACGGTTAGTTTTTAAATAAGAGAATAACTTAAGGAGTTCTTCAGCCCCGAAAGGCTAACATCTTATCTAACTGTGCTTCATTGTGTAAAATATTGTAAAATTTCTGGGGTACCCTGTGCAGGTTAGGGTTGATTCAGAATTTACTGATTGGAAGTATCTATTCTTATGTTCCATTTTATCTTATTTCATATGATATATTTGATTCCAAGATTATTATGATTTAACTAGTATCCTCTATCTCAACTTCAGCTATTTTCCAATATGCAGAAATGTATTTGACTATCACAAATTGGGGAAGGCTGTTGGTATCTAACAGAGAAATGATAATGTACAGAGTGCATTATAAAGAATTGCATTCTCAACAATGAGTTACTTTGCTCCGTGTATCAACAACAGGTGAGGAGAGAAAAGAATGAAGGAAGGGAGACAGAGAATGAGAGGGAGAGAATAATGTTGCTTATTTTTGTGCCAAATATGGGTTAATAACCTAGTTTGCTTTCTGTTGATTTTATAAACGCCATGACTAAAAGAAACAAGAGAAAAGGAGCTCATTTCAGTTTACACTTCTAGATCATAATCTATTTTTGAGGGAAGTCAAGAACTCAGTGTAGGAGTTTGAGGGATAGAACACTGAATATACAGACTCAATTCTGATTCATGCTGTTACCTTTGTTAGATTGCCCAGGACCACCATAGATAGCATGCTCATAATGGGCTAGGCTCTCTCATATCCGTTAATAATCAAGACAATTCCTCCAAAATATGGCCACAGGCCAATCAGATCTGGGAAATTTCCCAATCGAAACTCTTCAGATGATTCTAGACTGTGTCATGTTAACAGCTGAAATGATTTAAGATGAAGACTATGTAAACTATATCATCATATTGAATGCTTTAAAATCAAGTAATATTTATATATAGTTACTTTCAATTTCCATGGAATAGTTTCAAAAGATCAAGGAACGAAATATTAAGAGCATGATTAGTTGTATTAGTTGGTAATGAGTTTATATTCTCATTTTATCATTTGACAGCCACAGGAACATAGACATGTATTTCTCCTATTTACTTCCTAATTTTCTCATTAGAACATCTTTAATGATATCTTTGTTGTCACAAGAATTGAGATAGAACATTTAGTAGTTGTACCTAGAAAGTGTTTAAAACTCTCATGCTGATGGTTTTATCAATGACGATTGTGATGCAAGTACCAGTTTTTTAACTACTTACTAAAAAATTATACAGATCAAAGATTTCTTTACCCAAAGTTGTTGAACTTATTTAATTTTTTTTTTAAAACAGAGAAAAACGTTGAGATACAGTTCTCTTGAAATGAGAAAATAGGGCAAACAACTTCTAAAGAACTTTTTTATTTTTAAAAAAATGTATGGAAAAAAAACCAATTTCATATGTTATAAAAAAAGAATGTACTTTCATATAAAGAAATTGGTGCCAAAATAATAAATAGCTTTGGGAAGGGTGTAAAGATCTGGGCTGAACAGGAGAAGATATTAAAACCACCCACAAATGAATCAGAAAGGAGCTACAAAAGCGTGTGCATTCCATTGGTTGAAGGAAGACTAGAAATATGTTGACAGCTGAATAGGGAACAGTTTCCAACATGCAGTGCTGCCAAGTCATCGTGCATCTTTCCAGCATTTGCATGCACCATAGTGTCAACGACTACAGAAAATGACCACACATACAGTGGTGAATTCCTGGAGCCCTGAAAGTCAATCTCCATGTAAATGATTAGTTTACAATCATTGGTCTGTTATTTTTTTTTCATCATGGAGAGACTATTCCCAAAGAAATCTAGTCTGATGAATGGGAATGTATCGTTTGGAAGAGTTGAGGAATAAGCAAGGCAATGAAAGCAAAAAGGAGGGGCGGGGATATGATAAGGGGTTTTTAGGGAGGGAAAATGAGGAGAGGAGATGACATCTGAAATGGAAATAAGTAAAATATTCAATTAAAAAAAAAAGAAACAAAGAGTTGAGGAAGTATTTCTTGTGTGACTTTCCCCTTCAGTAAACTATTGAGAAGATGGGGGAGTGTTCAAGTAAGGCATACTGAGATTATATTTGTTCTGGGCCCTTCAGCACTGTAGTTTATGCCAAAACAATATGAATTGTTAAAAAATGCACTCCTCCACAAAATGAAACAATTGGACTGGGTCCCCACTGAATTATGTACATATCTTAACTAAAAAAATGGCATTTTTCTGAAAAATAAAAAACTCACACCCTCTTTTTAAGTGGAAGATACTGCTTTAAATTTTCTATCCATACATTTAAGGACTATTCTAGAAGTTATACCTAAAATGAACTTTTGAAAAACATCCGTGGTTCCCTGAAAGCCCACATTCTTGCAAAGCAGACTCCGTTCAGTCACTTTGTATTCTGTTGAGATGGAGCCACACAACTAAATGAAACAAGGGTCTGGTTTTTAGGAATATAAATACACCTGGTATATTAAAATTCTTTAGTAATAACTACAGGCAGATGACTCTGTAGCCAAGAACCAAGGTGAAAATTGAAAGTGTTAAAAAGAAATGGACACGAAGCTAAGAATAGTAATTAACACCTGTAATCTCAGTACTTTTAGGGTGGAAGAATCAGGAGTTCAAGGCCTTCCTTGATTGCAAAATGAGACTGAGTTAAGCATAGGCCATATTAGTGTTTCAGAAAGAATAGAGACATCTCCTAAGGAAACAGATTCTATGTCCCAGTGACCAAACATGTGAAGTATTCTTGTGATTTTTCCACACATGTTCAGAAAAACAATGTTCTGCATTACCACCCAGCAGGTGAGCAGAACTTAATAATGTATATGTGTTCAGGACCCTGATCCATATATTTATTAAGAATTCTGAGTGAAAATCCAATCTGTAAGGCTGATATAATATAAATGATCGTTTCTTTCTATCACACAGCAAAAATTACTCAGGTATTTTGTTTCTCCTTTAATGTTTTAAGATGTTCATTCATTCATTAATTCATGAGTTCATCAGGACCAGGGTACCAAGTTGTTTGCGTCTCTGTTTATATTGAATGGCATATGGTTGATGCTTATTGTAAATATTTGTTTAAAATTATTCCAATTCTAATCATACAAGAAATATGTCTACCTCTACTTGTCAAACAGCAGTGGTAAAATAGTTTACCTGCCATAGCATTTAGATCTTCTGAAGACTGAAATTGCTTAAATGCATAGTTATATTGATGCAGAAGTGACAAGGTTTATATTATTGACATTGAAGATAGCAGTACATGTAAATAGTCTCTAACTTCTGTCTACTTGAATGGCAGTACCAAAAATAACCATTGGTTGGATGCTTCAGAAGAGTTATCTAGCTATGGTAACTTCAGAAATGAAGGATGCATATATCTCAATGGAAGTGTTTCAATTTTGCCCATGTGGGGGTGTAAAGAGCGAAAAAAGAAACTTACAGAAAACCGAACCAGCAGGAAGAAAACCCATTTGACAAATTGTTTCTGTAATTTGACAATTGGTATAATTATTTGAGCCTTTGAAATCATGGTATCAGTTTCTCACTATCCTGGTATTAACATGAAATACTGCCTGATACATGCTGTTATATGCTGGCCTCTTCTTTGAACTCCTGAAGAACAAGCATTTCTGCATCTTCATATAGAGACTCTGGTGAGCGATACAGTGTTATAGATTTATATGCTTACATATATGAACACATACACACCTAGGCACACATGAAATCCTGATGAGTACTATCTCAGTGTTGTCAAAATATATTTAAACTTGTGTTTATGTATGTGCACTTTTCTATGTATGTAAACTAAAGCTAAGTGTGTTACAGCACCATGTCTTGCTTCCATCTCTGACAATGAGATTCTGAGATGCATTACTAGAGTTCTAAAGATCTTTAAAAAGACCTTTATTTTTTCATCAAAAGATGCAATTTCTATATTTTGTTTTGTTTTTACTGAAGCATAAACTCAGACACTTTGTGTCCAATGTGTATGTCACAGTATGGATTTGTCTTAATAGGACAGAAAGGTCAACTAGTCAGAGTTGAAATCTCCATGCTTGATCCATGCATGCACAGAAAATTTATTGTTTTTCAGGGAAATCATATCATTGGGAACACTAGACTTCTGTGCTAACCAGGAGGCCCCAGAGCTAAGAATATGTTCTTCTGCACAAATGTGTTACTGACTGAGGTCCTCCTGATGATGCTTTCAGTCCTGCAATGTGAAAACTCAGTTCTTTTTGCATCTGTCATGTATCTACTCCTGTCCTGAGGGTGAACACTGTCACACTGACAAATTTTTTTTAAGATTAATTTGAGTGAATACTAACTAAAATGACAATATAGATGAGAACCTTGGTTTATACCAGTTTAGCTTTATAGTACTCAACACCAAAGCATAGTCAATTCTAAAATAGATCATCATTTTAACTACACTACCAGAACCATTGAAAGTACAGACCAATAAGGAGAATACTTGTATACTGACTCACACAAAAGCCATTTTTTCCTATTTGGTGGTCAAGATCCACTCATCTGAACATATTTGAAACTGGAGCTTTTGTAATTTAGAATATGCAAGGTAAAATAATGCAAGCAAGTACAATAATACGTAGTCTGTATTATATTCTTCCTTTTTAACACAAAGACAGACTGCAGACATTCATGAATGCCAAGAAGTCTAAATGGCTGGAATGAGCTTCAGTAGTGGGTGTTTTTATGAAGTTTCAAAACAATTTATTTGTTGGAAATTTTGTTTATCTCCAGTTCAGTTTTAAAACCTTTGACTAATAAATGTTCTGATAGGTAATTATAGATTTGCCTTTCTCTTCTTGTAGGATATACTCCTGCAGGCAAGTTAGTGGACTAGCAAGCATTTACTCTTCAATTTTAAAGCTAAGTTCATGTTTATAGATACATGTCATAAGTAATACAGATTCCTGAACCAATTTCCACCACCTTTCTTCTGATGGTAACATTTATCAGTACTCTAGTTTTTAGGATTATACCACGGTACGTACATTACGTTTTATATATGGTGAAATTTGACCCTAATCAAATTTCACCATATATAAAGCCATAAAGCCATTTTTTCCTATATAGTGGTCAAGATCAACTCATTTGAACATATTTGAAACTGGGGCTTTTATAATTTAGAATATGCAAGGTGAACTAATACATAAAATGATATATGGAATATGATATATTTTGTATATTATGATATATGATATGTGACATATTGTATGCAGATGTAATATAATATGCTTCCTTTCTGTACTAGGATCCTATATACCCAGGTAACCAGCCATCCAGCCATGTTTTACATTCCCTAAGTCTCTTCCAAGCAAACAATGCCTCATTCTTCCTTTGTCGATCATAATTTTAATGTTTGAAAAAAAACCAGTCATTTCTTTTGTACTTTTTTCATTTCAAGTGTGCTTGATAGTTTCTTCTGATTTAAAGGTGGCTACATTATTTTGCCTAGAATTGAGAGAAATCATGACACATCGTTCACACTCATAATGTTGGGAGCTGGAGGCACCCTTATGTTTTCCCTGTTCATAAGGAAGGTGGTAACTGCCACATTTCTTCTCTGGAAGCTGCTGTCCTTCCTTTTGTAATAAGAAGGAAATATAGTGTGTTGAGCTTCTCTTGCCATCAGCTCATTTTTTTCTTAGCTCAAATAGATCTTTACTGCAGTAGTCATTGCTAAGAGACTCATAGATGTATCACAACCATGTCTCTGTTTTCTTTGCTTCTATGTTTATTCTGCCTTTGACAACCTATTTGTTTATACTTTAATCATGTAATATAATGCTTTAATTTCTATTTTCTAATAATAGGAATGTTTAGAGAACAAACAGAAAAAATACTCATTTATGCATGACCCATTTCAGTAAAATATACAGCCCCTTGCATACTAACTCTAAACCTGTTGTTTTATATTTGATAACTATCTTTTAAAAGAAATAAGAGATAAAAGAGCAGAATAGATTTAAATTCCCCTGTCCATAACAATTTTCATCTGGGAAGTTTGTATTTACCATCTCATAAATTTTTAATCATATCATACATATGAATGGATTTGCAAAGGTTTTAAAATATGCATTATTTTAAATATAAATCATATTGCATATATTCTTTTCTATATAATTTTTCTAAGTTAACTTATATTTATCAATGTTGTTTGATTTAATCCATTGATTTGTAACTGCTAAACAATATTTTATTGAGTCAAAAAATGTGAAATAAGCCTTCATCCAACACATTTATTATTATATAGATAGGAAATGCTCAACTCCTCGATTACTTTATAAATTCCCTACTGGAGAAAATAAAAACCTATTCCTTAATAATTACACCTTAATTGTAGAATAGTTTAGAGTACCTGAACTGATAGAAGACTTATCTCATCAATGCATTTGATGTCATCTATTCATTCATATAAGGTGCTATAGTGTCCATCCATTGCATCCATTGTAGCATTAAAGATTAAGTGTAAGCTTAACAGGTGTATGATCTAGGGGCAGAGACACTTGCCAATAATGCAATTGCCTCGATTCTGCTATTGGATTATCAGAAACTCAGAAGGAAGGCTGTGATCCAATTTTCTGTAAGGTCAATGTATCTAGACTTTACAGGAGAAAAGATGGTTGTTAAATCTCAAATGAAGGTTATACTTTGAACTTTCAAAGGAGGTAAATTTTAGTAGAACTCCTGAGCAGGAAAAATGCAGTGAATCTAAAGGCCTGTCATCCAAAAAGGGTATACTTGGCAAAGCAGAGAGCAGAGAGCAGAGCAGAGTAGACACTGTCCAAATACAAAGTTGTGACACAGAAGACAACCCATGTACCTGGAAGCATTTGTAGATATGTTGTTTGTTGCTGACAGTTAGGTGTGTTCCCAAGTAAAACAGCCTCGGGTGAAGTCCAGGCACTGCCACCCTTCAGAGTTGCTCCCATAAATTACTTACAACCTCATTGTCTCTCATTTGATCTTTAAGAGAGAATGCAGTATATTACATTACATGAGAATATAGATGTGGCTGTGTTGTACAGCAGGTTATTATAGGCACTGAAGAAGCAATTGCTATATTAGCATATAAGACTAACCTTTTTATTTATTTATTTTGAAGCCTTATGGAATTCTGCCTTCCATGTCTATTGTTGGCATTCTTGTTCAGGTCTTATTTAGGAAGACAATGTTGTTGAGACTACATTCTAGAAGAGGGGCAGAAGCATTTTAAGAGATGGAAAAACAGGAATTTTGCTCTTACAAGGCTAATTCACTTCCAAGAGGTTCTTTAAAATCATTGCAGGGTTTTAAGCACTAGAGTCACAAAGCAACATTCTTAGTTTAAGGAATAACAAATGCTAGCAATTGGAATGATAGCAGAAGAGAATAAAAGGATAGTGGGGCTTCCTGCTAGGAGTTCAGCTTCTGGGATATGTTGTGGCACCATCTTCTTATTTACTGTTGGTACTTAATTTGGGGGCCTGTGGTTATAAAGCACCACACACAGGTTTTCCAAAATAATGCAGATTTATTTTTCACAGTTCTGGCAATCTAGAAATCTTATACAAACTATCCAGGGCTGAGCTCTTTCTGATCCTTCCAGGAATGGGTTAATCCAAGCTGTTCTTCTAGCTTCCGATAGTGTAACTTCAACCTTTATGAAGCAATTTTGAGGCATTGTCTCTCTGTGTCTGTCTGTCTGTCTGTCTGTCTTGTATATGCGTGTGTGTGTGTGTGTGTGTGTGTGTGTGTGTGTGCGCGGGGTGGGGGGGACGTGCACGCGCATAGAAGGGCAGTAGTGAAGAATGGAAAGAGAGAGAGAAAGTGAGAGAGGAGTACCTTTTTAAAAAATATGAATTCATATTCTACAGGGTTAGGAACTTACCTTATTCCAATAAACTTTTACATTTTCAACCATATTATTTCCAAATAAAATCATCTTTGGGGGTGCTTGGACTTTGTCGAATGTATTTAGAGGACACAACTCAGTCGTTAACCATGTTTTTTTCTGACCCCAGAGTTTGCTGGTCCTATGTAAATACTCCCCAGCACTGTAGTAATATTTTTTATTAATTTCCAGGAATAATATAATCTTTGTATTAGGACTAGCTGCTTCTGCTTTTTGGTGCTAATAAATCTGATATTATCCCACACAGATACTGAGAAAGTGTGAATTGCTTTACAAAATGTCTATACCCTGCTCTATGCATTTTGGGAAAATTCAGCTTAAAACTATTTAGTGAAACAAAGTTTAACAGCAAAATACAAAGTCTTGCTTATGACACGATTAAAACATTAATAGTATGCCTCTAGACCTTGACATAAAATTTAATATACTGAAAGTAACTACCAGTTTTATTCTGGTAGTATAATTATGAGTCTTTTTAAAAACTGATTTTTTTCCTGTAACAAAAGAATATATATGTAAAAGGTCACCCTATTTATTAGTACTGGAAGCTCAGAGTCTTAGATCTCGGTTTCAACACATGTTAGAAACTTATCATAATTTTGAATACATAGAAATAGCAGAACACTAGCATGGTGCCATGATATATTGACTGATATCACAGCTCAGACTCACATGAATGTTACTGCACTAATTCCATTTTTATTCCAATCAGTGGCCCATTGCTTGTTGTCTGGAGTGGATATTAATCTCTTTTAGGCATGTTTAAACTTTGAGTAAAGATGAAAGTGTGATACATGTGCCTCATTCATTTAGAGAAGGGTTGTAATGCATCAGGTAATATATATTCAAATGCATTGAAGTGTATGCACTGCTAGAAAAGCAATTTAGGATTCAGACTAAAAAGGAAATGTTTTTAATTGTGAAAAAATTAGAAATAAAGTTGAGCCATTGCCTAATTATGAACTATTAATGACTTTGCACAATTTCTGTTAAGTACCTTTATTTTTAAAAGTGGACAAAATGTATGAAGATATTTTAGGAACGAATGTCATTACTTAAGGTGTTCCTTTTCATATATTAAACTTATAAATAGTCCAGAAACCCTTTCACAAATTTATCAAAATGTCATCTTCAAGTACTGGGTCGGAAAATTAGTAACTACTCGAGTGTGGGACTGTTAAGGGTGTCATAGAGAAAGGAGCCTATAAGCTTTTAGCTTCTGGCATAAAGCAAAGATGCTATTCACTAATTTTGATATTTAAAATGTCAGAAGTTCTAACCATAAATTAAAGGCTAAATTTAAGAAACTATTATATTGTAAATAAAGAAGTACAAAAAGAAATCATGGTGCCAAGAAAGCATGTGCTCTCTTTTAAAATAATACCTAAGAATGGAGCAGTTATTAGACAACAATACACAGTTTCTTGGTGTATTTTCTCATTTTACCATTGATGAGATAATTTGTGTTGACTTTTACTGACTGTAGGTTGAAGATCAGCATATACACTGTGTACAATTCACTCCTTATTGCAATGTGACACTTAATATTTCTGTAATGAATTGTTTGCAATGGGAGGAGGTTACAGATGTTCCTTGATTTTTTTTTTTTTTGCCTTCACTTTGAAAACTACACCAGAAAGGACAGAGATATGAAATAATGCACCATTTGTAGTAGAAGTAAGAATGTCTTACTGCTTTACATTTTTTCTCTGTTCAACTTTCCCATGCTTCCTTGTATATTCTTTTCTCCTAGTGGTGATGGTGATGAGAAAGATAGGTGAAGAAAACTGAGGCTGGTCTCTCCAATCCAATGTGTGATGCAAGAGTGAGCACACACTTAGGCTCAGCAGATGTGAAACTTCAGTTGAGTCTTTACGATGATATTGCTTCACCCTACATTTGTAGTTAGATATGTATGTTTGTGTGTGTATGTATGCACATACATGTATGTGCATGTACACAGATGTGTATGAATGTATATGTGGAGGCCAGAGGTCAACTATGGAATATCATTCTCAGTTGCTCTTCACTTGGTTTTCTGAGTCAAAGTTCCTCACGCAATCTGAAACTCACCTACTGACTGGTGGGTCAGGGATCCTCCTGACTCTGCCTGCCCATTGCTAAGAATATGGACTCCTACTGTCATGCACAACTTCTTATGTGTCTGCTTCTGTGCTGAACTTAAGTTCTCAAGCTGAGCAGAAAGTGCATTACTAACTGAGTTATTTGTCCAGCTCCTGAATAATATTCTTAAGGTTTATTAAGAACCTTGAGCTTACCACAGTTCTAATAAAACAGAATTTTTTATCTGTTTTAAAGGGTTTTGCAGAATATTGTTTTTCATTTCTGTGGGACTTTCCTTTCAAAGAGAGGGTGAGGATTTTTCTAAGTGCCCTCTATGACCATCCATGAGATAGTTGATTGTGACTATCATGGCAGATGAATATCATTCTTAATGTTCTAGATAATCTGCCATATGTCATTCTGCCATTTATGTCTATTCTGATATTGAATAATGCTGAAATTCTTGGATAATTGAAGATAAATACTCTTCTTGATTCTTAAAAGCTTTGGACATGCTTTTAAACATCTGTGGGCCTCTTTGTCTTATTGGAAACTTGTAATAAGAAGAGAAAAATTGCTTGGTGGGACACCTGACATACTCAAGAAAGCATAGTCTTTGTTTTTTATCTTTTCACCTCATTAAATACTTCTCTATGGCTTCAGTCTGGAATGTATCAATCATATATGCTTACTATTTACCGAATTGTCCTGCTTATTTAATTTAATAGTTGGATCCTTAAGCTGAAGAATGTATTGCAATATCTAATATATCAGCTGTTCTTTTATTTTGTATTGATGAAAAAATGGAGGTGAATATTACCTGAATTTAGATTACTGTTTTAGTAGGATAGCTCTTAGAAAAATGCAACTGTAGATTTATACCAGCATGAATCTTTTCATCAGTATGCAGTCACTCTCTTAGAATAAAGGAGTTAGGGATTACTGCTGTGTAGTTTTAAGAACATTAAAGATATGATAGTTAGATCATGATGAAGTTTGTGTGTTTTTAAGTATGAAATGGAGAACTTCAATGAATTACATGGTTATATTACAAAATGTATTTTATCACTATGAACTCTTTTTTCCATAGTAGATACTTTACAATACCTATGCATACCCATGTATGACGAGAATGCTATTTGAATGAACTTTGTTGGTGAAAAAAACAGCAAAGTAAAAACATACTATGAAAACAATTCATTTTTTCACTGTACCAATAACTAGGTACTAGTACTGGTTGATGCCAGCTGAAATTTCTCAACAATAGTGATGAGTGATCAATAGTCTCATCAAAAGACACAATGCCTTCCCATTTGCTGCAGTAAAAAGTAGGATCAGAGCATCGAGTTTCCTTAAGGCTTTAAGATGTATTGTGTTCTACTCTTTGAGAATTGGTCTGGTCTGTTAAAAAAAAAAAAAAAAAAAGAGTTCCTGTAGCTGACCATGAGTTTCTCAGTGATAATAAAATACAAATCTTCCAGAAATGAATGGAAGTGTCAAGCCTGGTGCCAAGTATCTTACGTACACTATTGCATTTAGTTCTTAAAATAACTGGCGAGGTCAGTGGGAATATCCTCTTTTGCACAAGAAGAAGCTAGAACATGGAAGAGGCTAAGCTTCTCCACAGTGTCATAGAAACAGGTAAATATAGGGACGTACTGTCCATATAAGTACTTTTTAAGAGCACTTGCTTTACATTGTTGACTCCTTTTGCATAAACTACTCATGGCTACTAATCATCATTAGTGTCTGGAGGTCCATATGCTTTGATTTTAGAGGAAAAATCAGTAAAATCACTTCCTTTTCCCCAAAGATCTCTAAGAAAGATAAAGGAAACCTAAGTACTGTCAAGAGCAAAAAGAATTTCCTGGTTGGGGCTGTGACAATCAAACAGTGTTAGCCATTGACCAACAACAGTGATCAAATTTTGGCTAAATCCTCAGCATCAAGCTTTCTAGATATTTTGTTAGCAGTGTAGATGAGGAGTCTGAGGATCTTAAGTTGAACTCATATCTTTAAGGAAGAAGTCAAGGAAGCCAATACTTGAGGCAGCAATGGTAGTCAGCAGATGCAAGTCCTGAATCACTATGCTCTATACTGGGAGACAGAGAAAAACATTTTATGATAAACTTCTGATTCAAAGATGTAGGAAACTTTTTAAAGAAATAGGGACCATTTCTTTCCTCTCTCTCTCTCTCTCTCTCTCTCTCTCTCTCTCTCTCTCTCTCTCTCTCTTTCTTTTTTTAAAGAGGATACCAGAAGAGGGCATCGGATCTCGTTACAGATGGTTATGAGCCACCATGTGGTTGCAGGGAATTGAACTCAGGACCTCTGGAAAAGCAGTCAGTGCTCTTAGCCACTAAGTCATCTATCTTTCCAGCCCCCAAAGCCCAAGTCTTATTTATAAAAATAAAAATCAAATTACAAACTTCCAACGTATATAGCATAGAATATATTTTCCCATTCCAAAAGAGGTGAAGGGCATAGCAAGAAATTATCACTAAAGCAAGACTGTAATCCAGCAGGGAAAATGTTGAATCCTTTAGCCTAAGCATTTGGGACTTTTGATGAAATCAATGGAGATTCAAAGGGCTTGGGTATCTGTGATGGCTGATCTTGGTCATCAACCTAACTGTACCTGAAATTGACTAAAATACAAACAGCTGGGCACACCTATGAGGGAATTTTCTTGATTGCAGCATTTGAGGGGGGAAGATCCTCTCTTAATCTGGGCCACACCTTGTGGCAGCCTATATGAAAGGACACAGGAGAAGGAAGCCTCTTTTTCTTTTCTTTTCTTTTCTTTTCTTTTCTTTTCTTTTCTTTTCTTTTCTTTTCTTTTCTTTTCTCTCTCTCTCTCTCTCTCTCTCTCTCTCTCTCTCTCTCTCTCTCTTTTGCCTACCTGCCTGGTAGCTTCTTCTATTCTGTTGCTCAGGTAGTCCTTTGTTGGTGTGCGAACCTACTTTTTCAGAATCCTCGTCTATACTGAAGACCAACTGAGACATCCAGCTTCATGGACTGAATAAGGATCAGATTCTATTTTTTTTTTTTTGATATTATATTATATTTACATTTCAGATTTTATCCCCTAAAACCCCTTCCCCTCACCACCCAGGAACCTTCTATCCCATCCCTCCTCCTCATGCTTCTGTGAGGATGTGCCCCCACCTACCCCCCCACTCCCACCTCCTCACCCCCGAATCCACCCTCCCACTCGGTGTTCATCATTCATGGGACCAAGAATCTTCTCTCCCACCTATGCCAGACAAGGCCATCCTCCCCTTATGTACAGATGGAGTCATGGCTCCCTCCCTATGTGCTCCCAGCCTGGGGGTTTAGACCTTGGGGAGTTCTGGTTGGTTGGTATTGATGCTTTCCTCATGGGGCCACAAACCCTTTCTTCTCCTTCAGCCTTCTCTCTAACTTCTCCATTGGTAAACCTTTGATCAGATCAGTGGTTAGCTGTGAGTGTCGTCCTCTGAATGTGTCAGCTTTTGACAGACCTCTAAGGAGACAGCTATATCAGGCTCTTGTCAGCATGCACTTCCTGCCATCCACATCAGTGTCTACCTTTGGTGACTGTCCCTGGGATGGAGACTCAGGTGGAATGGTCTCCAGATGACTCCTCCTTCAGTTTCTGTCGCACACTTTGTTTCCATATTTGCTCCCTTGAGTATTTTTGTTACTCCTTCTAAGTAGGACTGAGGCAACCACACTTGGTCTTTCTTCTTCATGAGCTTCATGTGGTCTATGTGTTGAGTCTTGGCTATTCCAAGTTTTTGGGCTAACTTCTGCTTATCAGTGAGTAAATACCCTGTATGTCTTTTTGTGATTGGATTGATTCACTCAGGATATTAATTTCTAGTTCCATCCATTTACCTAAGAATTTCTCGACTTTATTATTTTTAATAGCTGAGTAATACTCCATTGTGTAAATGTACCACTGTTTTTGTATCCATTCCTCTGTTGAAGGACATCTGGGTTCTTTCCAACTTCTGGCTATTATAAATAAGGCTGCTATGAACATAGTGGAGTATATGTCCTTGTTATATGTTGGAGGATCTTCTGGGTATATGCCCAGGAGTGGTATAGCTGGGTCCTCAGGTATTGCTATGTCCAATTTTCTGAGGAACCACCAGACTGATTTCCAGAGTGGTTGTACCAGCTTGCAATCCCACCAACAATGGAGGAGTGTTCCTCTTTCTCTGCATCCTCACCAGCATCTACTATCACTTGAGTTTTTGATCTTAGCCATTCTGACTGGTGTGAAACAAGATCTCAGATTTGTTTTGATTTGCATTTCCCTGATAACAAAGGATGTTGAGCATTTCTTAAGGTGTTTCTTGGTCATTCTAGTTTCTTCAGTTGAGAATTCTTTGTTTAGCTCTGTACCCCATTTTTAATAGGGTTATTTGGTTGTCTGGAGTCTAATTTCTTAAGTTCTTTGTATATATTAGATATTAGCCCTCTATCAGATGTAGGATTGGTAAAGATCTTTTCCCAAATGTTGGTTGCTGTTTTGTTTTATTGACAGTGTCCTTTGCCTTACAGAAGCTTTGCAATTTTATGAGGTCCCATTTGTTATTTTTTCAATAATGAACATATTACTCTTTGATTATGAATAGGAAGTCATCACTGAGGAGTTAATTAGGTTATTAGTGTAAGAGATATTGAAACCTACTAGTCATTATAATCATTTTTACTATTTCTGGTGGGAAGATCTTCCCAGAAGCTAATTTTTCTAACTGACATAAGAAAATTTAAAGTTTCAGAATGTTGTAATGTAGCTTCATAAACTGAGAAGAAATGACCAAATCTAGTGTAGACTTTCTGGCCCGAGGAATCTGTAACTTGAGGGCTAGTTTCTTGAGATCTACTTTTCTTGGCACAGAAGACTAATGTTTTCTATAGTCAGTTTATTTAGGCTAAGTAAATTTTGTTTTTCTTCGAGTATATAAACTAACATTGTAAAATCATTATTTCTGTGCTGACTAGGACTTTTACTTTCATACTTACTGTTGCATACTTTCAACCTTGTATTGTGTGGTGTGTATGTGTGGGTGTGTGCTATACTTTTAGTCTTCAAAATACTATCAGTGAATGGTGCCTTTTAATCTTTAATAATATGAAGTTATAGAGCTTGGAAAATAGATTAATTGATAAAGAACTTGCCTTGAAAAAATAAGGACTCCCTTCAGTCTCCAGACCCAATTTATAAATGAGGGCAAGATGGTACATTACAAAATATTGTAATCTGAACCCATTGAGACAGGTAGGAGAATCCATGGGCACTAGTGGCCAGTCAGGCTAACTTCACTAATGGTCTTTAGACTAAATAGAAAAATAGTTCAAAGGAGATGAGCAGCCTTCCGGAGAATGGTGCTCAAATTTATTTTTTGCCCTCTTAAGTGCGAATACCTTCTGCTATATGAACATGTACATGTACATAGACAGACATAAAATATGAAATTCTGTCTTTACTATAAAAAAGAGAGAATAAATAGGTAAGAGAATAAATAGGTAAGAAAATAAATATGTAAGAATCCTGTGTTTATATCTTTGGAAACTAATTCTTGATGGTCTATGTGGTTCTCAGCATCCTACATGGGTTTGGAAAACAATTTTCTTTTCCTTTTTATTCAAATCAGATTTTCAAAATGTCAGAATTCATATGCATTTAGTGGTTTGTGTTTTTCAGTTGTTCTACCAAGTTAATTTATGTGACTGATCACTATAACATGTTTAGGAATTTCAAGTAGTCTGTATAAACTGAGCAGTTTATTAGAACAAGCAGGAAGCATGAGTCAGTTCTTACACAGCAGAATTTCAATGAGTAGTGCCGCAGAAGATTGAAGAAAGCCTTCACAAGTAAAAGAATGTCTTTCATCTAGGAGTTTTAACAATCTACTCATGGTGGCTGAAAATCATACATTAACCTCTGTAGACACCTTAACCCATTCTATGTAATTTGTTAATACAAAACTTAATCTATTCCAAAAACTATTTCATGAGAAATGAAGATTAAACACTTTCCCCGAGATCACATCACTTAGGGTTGAATAGAAGTTTGTCTAATGCAAAAGCCAGCTGTTCCATGAAGCTGCGAAGGTGGCCCCACAGTATACTACTTAGTGACAAAAAAGGAATGGATTATTGATACAAGCAACAACATAGACATTTTTCAAAAAAATTACACCAAGTAAAAACTATGCTTCAAAAGATTACACTCAGTGATTCCACTTGTAACAGTTCTTGAAATAACTAAATTAGGGACATGGAATGTTTCTAGATGCTGCTAGGGTGATGCTGGGAAGGTAAATTGCTTTGTATCTCATTTCAGGTCAGACGAATACATAATCTGGACATTGCAAAAAAAAAAAAAAATGCCTAGTACTCAACTCTCAGGCATATAAGAACATTGAAAACTGGAGTGATTTGGATAAATTTCAGTTCACTAGTGCCATTATCCTGGTTGTGTATAATGAAAAAATATAGTTTTCCAAGATACCATCAGCACAGGGAGTGGGGGAAAAGAACACAGAGTGTTTTGCCCTGATTTCCCCCAATGACAGACCACTAACTGTAAGCTGAAATAATGTCCTCTTCTACCTGCAAGTTTTAACATCATACTGTGCTATCACAGAAACAGAATTCAACTGAAGTAGCTACTAATTTTAAAAGGGAGACATAATTTTGGGAAGATTATCAGAGATATGCCTTTAGATTTTTTTAGTTAAAAAAATCAATACCTATCCAAAAATCCCAAAGTAAATTGGACATGGAACTCCACACCTGTAACCTCTGCACTCAGAAGGACTGAGCCTTTGTAAGAAAAAAGCCTGTGGAAGGTGAGAAGACAGCAAATGGGAGGAGAAAGGGAAGAAAGCAAGGCGGAAGAGTATTGAAGTTGCAGCAGATATTAAAAGTAGACATGCAACCACTGGGTCAATTTTAAATTTAGTCAGTCGTTGGTTGTATGACAATGTTACACAGGTGACAATTTTTAAAATTCTTACAAAGCAGTTTCCTTCCATTTCTAATTCGCCAGGTGTCAAGCACCATCATCTCAGTGTTTGCTTAGGAGCAACATTTCAACTAAGGGGTGACAATCTAGTTTATATTTCAAATGAGTTAATGGCAAGTAGTGGAAGGAGAGGACATTTGCTGACACTCCAGTGAGAGCACTGTCACAGAGAACAACTAGGGAAAGTGAGGTCGCTTCGAGGACTGAATAAAGCACTGCCTCCATTCGTTGTCCAGAACATCATTTGACCCAATAATAAATCTACCTTCATTTTCTATTTGTATACAAATCGTGTCGTGTAACATTCTGTACAAAGAATGGAAACAAATGTATACATTCCGACTTTAGCAATCTGGTTATTTGGAATTACAATTTATTATATGATAAACAAAATGGGGTTTTACTTCTGCTTCTTGCTACATTAAAATAAACAACTCGAAAGATGTACCAAAGACTTTATATTAATGTTGTCTTTTTTTCAAAAATATATAGTTTACCAGTAGGAATATTAGCGTCCAACTTTATCTAAAATTGATCGACTACCAATGTGTGCAGACAAGACAAGATTTATCATTAGTGTGTTTGTTGGCTTTCTTCAACTGAAACAGTATTTTCTTTTCTGCAGGATGAGCTAGATGATGTTTTGTGTGCTGGATATGAATTTTTAACAGGAAGATAGAAACCAGAGATAAAGGGATAGCTTATGGTCAGTGTGTGGATACGAGGGGGAGGTGACGCTAGAAGATCGATGTTTTGATGGATAATAATTGAGTCTTAGCTTCTCACTTTTATAAAGGACAGGATGAATTGGCACCAATGCTTCTTGGCTGTCACTCTAAATAATATATTTCTGTGGCTCAAGCTGTTATCAGTAATTGTAAGTAGGTGTTTTGTGACAGTTGTGCCTCAGGAGTCCTGGATGACAAATATGTTCTTGGCTTCTCGAACCTTCCTGGCTGGTGTGCTCGTGGTTTGCTCCTGTGTCGTTTCTGCCTCTCAGAGCTAAGCCTTTGCCTTCTTTCTTGTCTTCCTCTTCTTCTTTTTTTTTTCTTTTTCTGGAGAAGTACCTGAGAAAGGAGCCTGTTAGTGCTCTTATTAAGTTCTTTGTTTTTAGACAGTGATGCCAGTAGCTACTAGTTAGGTAAATGACTAGTTAAGTTATCGAGTTTTCTGCATTGGATTTCTATACCAAGTATTTGAAAGGATTTTGAAAGACAGTGCCTTATCTCACATTTACATTCTCAAATCGAGGATGCATGCATGGGAAGTGCTCAGCATAGTGCTAAAAAATTCTCAGTAAACGTTGTTAATTGTTCTCAATTTGATGCTTTGGGAATTCATTTGACAACCCCAGTCAGCTTCCTTATTTGTAAAAAACACTTGAATATTATATTTGTAAAAAGGTTCAAGATCTGAAAAATCACAGAATTGTAAATTGCAAAGTGTTGATGGTACCTAACTATTTTAGTAGAAAGGTGTTTGGACATCTGCTTCATCTTGTTTATACCTGGGCATGCTATTTACTGGTATTCACTGAAGCAAGTTATTTAAACTTATTTAAACTTGGTTTGTTTTCTCGGTTTCAAAATAAAGAAAATACTACTATAACTAACTTACAGCACTTTGAAAGAATTAGAAGAGTATAAATTCACTACTTTACCCAGGGGTTAACATGATGAAGATACGAAATGATCATTATTTATATTCTAAGAATTCTTCTAAAATTTCTTTTGAGTCTGCAAATCAAAATGTGCCCAAAGCTGACCTCTAATCTCATGGCAATCCTGTTGCCTCAGCTTCTCAGTGGCTATAATTACAGATATGAGCCAAAAACCCCAGTTGAAATTACTTACCAAGATAATTCTCCAACATGGTTATATCTGCCCAACTGTGGTAACAATACCTATGAATCTGTAAGGTTTGGTTTTTCTTCTCTAGGAACTTAAGCCTTTTAGTTTGCTCCTAAAATATCAATTGGTTGAGTAATAGAAGGTCAAAGATTTAGAGTCCTAAGTTTCATGCTGAGCTTAAATAACAACTTAGTTGAAGAAAGTCACCAAAGCAAGTTAAGGAGTGGACTCCAGGACGAAACAATATGTAAACATTTGTATTAAATTGTCATCTTATATGATGCTACTTTTCTTGCAAAAGATGATACTGATTAAAGCTGCTTTTTTTTTTTTATTTTAGATTTTTCTGTTCATGGCATCAATTTTATTCCAATTTTTTTTTCAGAAAAATATATCATGTTGTTTCCTCCCATATAGTATTAATATGCAGCTGGTATGCATTTATAAATGATGTATAAGCAAAGTATTGTTCCTTTTAAAACACATAGGTTTGCTTTCTTTGTTTTGCTATCAGTTTTTATCCTCCTGTGAACTCACTGGAAGGAACTACATTCCCACACACCTCAACTACTCTTTTTCCTATATTTCTCCATCCCATAATAATTCTGTTTCCTGTACTGTATGTTGAAAACATCATGGTCCCCGCTGCTACTGTTATTTTGCTGAGAACTAGTCTCAATTTCCGTCGATCCCACTAAGCCCTCTACAGCCAGTTACTATTGAGGGTGAGGAATTGATTCCAAATTGAGGGATACCAGAGTGACATAAGAGCAACTGTTCAGAGATATGGAAAGTACACCTAGGGCCAGAACTAATATCAGAGAAACAGCAACTTAAATATGAATCACCTATCTTCTTGTTTGTGTTTTATTTTAATGGTAATCAAAAATTGATTTTGTTAATTTCGAGGTAATCCCTTAAATAGGCAAATCATCTGCTGTTATATGACCTGAAGACCCCCACATCCTACACAAACCCATTCTTACATAAAAATTCTTCTCACCTGACTGGTACAAATCAAAGAGAAGCATGAGTGTAGAAGTATAAGATAATCTGTGAGGTTGGGAGTGGTATCTCAGTTACTGTAGTCTGTGCTTTGCATGCATTTTCAACTGCACCTAATATTTCACCTTTTCATATCACCATCCTGGATTAAAGAAGCTGAGGGTGAGGGTGCTTACCCAATTCAAGATCCAACTGATTCCAAGAAAATGGTTTATATTTACTTTATCATAGCATGCAAATACAAGATATGATCATGTATAGCAATTACACTTTACTCTAGTCAATGTATTGAAATTCAAAATTGCCAAATGAAAAATAATTTGGAACAATTGGTAACCCTTCATAAGAAATGTATGCTTTGGCAGATGTAGTAATATTATCTTAAATAGCATATTTTCTAGTACAATTAAGATGCTTTATTTTTTAATGCTTCCTTTCCATATATTTCGCAATACGTTTTGAGAAGTCTGTTATAGCCCTAGAGTGCCTTTTCACTTTGAAGCAAATGGAATGCATTTGACAAAAATGATTGTGAAAGTTAGAACATACACGGGGTGTTTTTTATATCTCTATAGTAGTATAAATCTGAAGTACATGTGGGTAATAGATACAAAGATGTTTATTCTTCCAGTTTACTGACAGACCATTATTTCTCGACATCTCTGTGCTTTGAACAACCAGACCAAAGAAAGTAGATATCTTTATAATGCTTAAAGAATTTATTTGAAAATATGCCAGAATAGTCTAGCTAGATCTTGAGTCCAGGTGATGATCAAGTAAGATCCTATTCTAAGTGTTGGTCACTAACACGATTCACTATCCGCTTTTTCTACTTGTTTTAAAGTTGCATCTTGAGAAATTGCATGAAATATTTTAGGCTTAAAAAATATGAAAGTCGACATTATCTTAATTAGGCATGCATCTTTGCTTATTGGGTTTTGTTTTTGAGGTTTGTGTTTGTTTGATTTTAATTTGGCCACAGCAGTTAAAATCATAAGTGCTTTCAACATTTATAAAGTGTCCAAAAAAATACAATTCCAGAAGTTTTCAGACCTTGATCTACATGGGATAGTTTGGAAGTTACTGTTTTTAATACAGTTCTTTTATGCTTTAAATAACAGATCATTCCATACTGATATAATTTAATGAAACCAATTTAATCATATATTCCCAGTATGCTACCAAATGATTGTGACCATGATGCTAGCCCTTGTTATTAGCTCGCCCACCCACCTTCCTTTATAATCATGGAAACTCACTGAATAATATATGGCTTGGGTGACTTTCAGGAGAAGCACAAGAAATCAAGTGGTGGCTTCAGTTGAAATAAATTTCAGTAAGTTGCTCCCTGTATAACAATGGATACAAATGAAGTTTATTAGTAATTGCTAATTATGAGGCAAAAATTATTTAAAACCCAGAGGACATGGAGAGAACAGATTTGAATAATTTTTAATGTATGGCTAAGGCAAATTGCCATGTTTTATGAGCAGTGTGAATTGAGGTTCCTAATATCTTATGAAAATTAAATGTTAAGCATGTTATAAGTGCATCAATAACTTTAAGCATTCAGATCACTATTATAGAAATGCTCCCAAGATTCTCACACAAACAATATTGCTGAGTAGTTCCTGAGGCCTTAACACTTAATCACTATTGTCCTTCAACTGTAGCACTGAACAAGAATGTTCATTTAGTCATGAAGCATCAGGAAAAGTAAAAATTGTGGTCTAGTGACCATAAGTGGCCTTTAGAGAATGATTCAAGAAGATGAGGCATTATAAGTTGATAGGCTTAGAATATCTCTGTTTCAGGTCACGCCACAAATCCAGGAAAATTGATTAATCAGCCCTAAAATTATTCAGATTGAGTATCTTTAGTGGTTGGGTGCAGATGGGAGATTTCTGGATGCAATGTGTCATAAAAGTAAACTGTATGGAAGGGGTAATATAAGCATGCAGACCATTTCCTGATCTACCATCTCCAATACTGATATAATAAAAATAAAATTAAAACAGCTAGAGGGATAGCTCAGGCTGTGATAAGCTCACCTTGCAAGCATGAGTAGCTGAGTATAAAATAGCTCACCAGGGTGACACACACTTTGAAACCCAGAACTAGAGAGGCAGAGACAAAAAGAATCACAGGGTCTTGTTGAGCTGAAGCCTTAGTAGTATCTTGCACAGTGAGAGACCCTGTCTCATAGAAACAAGGAAGTGGAGCAGAATGGAGAGGTGACTCAGCAATTTGGAGCACTCACAGCTATTGTCTAGATCCTGGATTTGGTTTCCAGGAGAGCTTACAGCTTTACCTCCAGGTAATACCATGCCCTCTTCTCTTCCTTGGGCTCCTGTACTCACTTGGTCTCACATAGGCTTACACACAAATACATAATTTTTAAATAATTTTAAACAAGGTGGATGACTACAGTGGAACAGCATCTGAGATTGTCTTCTGGTGCACAGACACACATATACACAGAGAGAGAGAGAGAAAGACAGAGAGATTCTCACACAAAGAGGTAGGGGCTATCTGTCTTCCATAAATATATACAAAAACCAGAATAAATAAACAAATTAATAAAAACTTCTCATGCTTGGTTGAGAGGGCTGAACCAAAAACAAATGAGGCACATGCCAGGGATTTAACTAGGGGCAGGTTTGCACAACTTTGAACATTCTCACTTCTGGTTTGGACCTGTAACTATCAGGTTATTGCCAAATTCAAAACAATGTTATGAGCAAATACACTGAACTAAATCCCAAGGTAGCAATTTGTTTCTTTTGTCAGACTACACATCGATTTTCAAAACATAATTCAGGAGACTGTTGAGGTAACTGTAGAAGCATAAAGGTGTGAACTCCTTGATTGATTCAGACTTCTCTTAATAGTTTTTTGTGAGGAAGCAAAGACAAGTCATTTGACTACAAAAACAAATGAAACACACACACATAAGGCGTAAGTTAAATAAATTCTAGAGTAGTGAGTGGTAATTATCCCTTTTAATCCTGTGACCCTTTAATACAGTTCCTCATGCTGTGGTGACACTCAATCATAAAACTATTTCATTGCTACTTTATAAGTATAATTTTGTTACACCTGGGAGTCATAATGTAAATTTCTGATATGCAGAATATGTGATATGTTACCCCCAAGTGGGGTTATGATCCACAGTTGAGAAGCACTGCTCTAGTGTTTAACAGGCAAATGTCTCTTTGACTTTCTGTTCTTTTTATTTCTCTCTTCAAATGGAACTTTAACTTCATTGTATTGTACTTCTCTTAAAATCAGAGTGAAGATATCAAAATCATAAATTCTGAGGCAGTCTAATGGATAAAGATGTAGAAGATAGTCATTTCTTTGCAATTTTCTCAAACTATCTTTTCTACTGAGTTTCTCAGAGTCATTTCTGAATTGCAATTATTTCCAAAATGTAATTATAGAAATGGATTTACTTATCCCAGACTCCCCTGTTTATATACAGGAAAGAAATAATTTCTGCCCCGTGTACTGTAAGTTGGCATTGGAAAGCCCAATGTAAAATTTGAATTATGTTTGTTTTGAGCATGTTCAAACCAGGATGTAGTGATAACAGAATGGACAGTGTGCATAAAAACTTCTTCAGACAGGATCAAAATGATGCAGGTCTGCCTCAGATTCTGAACCCAGCAGTGGACTTGCTGAACCTGCCTTGTTCCTCCATATAATATTCCCGGTAAATCCTCTCACTAAGACACTTTGCAGTTTACTTCTGACAAAAATGAAGTAAAGTTCTTCCACCCACATATGCGATTTTGAAAAGTAATTTACTTTGTTATGCAAATGCATGGCTTTGCCTTCCCTAGGAGATGGATGAAGTAACTTAGTCTTATGCATATGCTTTCTTATAGAATTACTGAGACAAAATACTTGAAATGCAAGGGATAGAAGTGTGGAACTAGGCTCTCAAATATCAGAAGCAGGTCTGTGTTTAATCACCTGACGTGGCAATTGACTGAATGAAGTTATAGAATTGTATTGAAATAATTCATACTTACATTAAAATAACGCAAAAGTATTAGGCCATTATCTTAAATAATTCTATGTGGCTTCCCCATCACTTAACAGATTATGAAACAGTATGAAATCTAGAAAAATAATTCTCTTTTTGCCGCACCCCTTGTGTGCACATATGTATGATTCAAACACGCAACTATCTCTTCCTGTGTCTCTCTTTCTTTCCTGTCTCTCTTTTGCTCTCTTTGTCTCTGTCTCTCTGTCTCTTTGTCTGTCTCTTTGTCTC
>JANHMN010000001.1:118016382-118081638 GCA_030674055.1 Rhabdomys pumilio
TCTGTCTCTCTGTCTCTTTGTCTGTCTCTTTGTCTCTGTCTCTCTGTATCTTTGTCTGTCTCTTTGTCTGTCTCTCTGTCTCTGTCTCTGTCTCTGTCTCTGTCTTTCTCTCCCCCCCCTCTCTCTGTGTATGTATGCATTTGTGCTTACTCATGTGCACACATGTAGACACCAGAGCAGGGCATAAGTGTTATCCTTTATCGTTATCAACATATTATTTTCATATAGAGTCTTTCATTAAATTGAAAGCTCACTTTGTTTTATTATTGACTTCCTGAACTTTCCCTGTCTCTGTCCATCAAGGCTGGGGCTATAGCTAGGTACATATAGCTATATCTAGCTTTTAATGGGAACAGGATTCTTGTTGCAGAAGAAGAACTCATACACATTAGGCCACCTGCTTAGCCACATGTGATGATTTTTCATAATACAAGGTTTCCTCTTGAATAATTACCAGCAAGCAATTCTTTCAAAATTATAATACAAAAACAATGAAAGTGAAAGAAAAAAGAAAGAATGAATGAATAAATAAATAAAGAGAAAAAGGAAAGAAAGAAAGAAAATAAGAAAGAAGAAATAACAATGTCTGAAGTTGTAATTATTGTAAATGTTCTAGTTTACCAGGTTCTTAAATTATTATTATATTTTAGTAAATATGAATTCTCTAACACAAGTCTAAAATCATATCACGGAGTTGTTAGAATACCAAAATGTTCTAACATCGAACATGACTGCTGTAATAGGCACTCTGAAAATGTGTATTTGATTAACTATAGAACTAGATTATTCTAAATTTGAGGAAGTCTATTTTTCTAGTTTCTTTTCTGTTACTTTGATAAAACATCCTGACAGAAGTTTAGGTGAAAATAGGTTTACTTCAGCTCACAGTTGCTGATTACGTTCCACAACAGCAGGGAAGTCACAATGACAGGCGCTCATCCGAGTGTGACATCTACAATCAAGAGCAGAGACAGAATAAATGAATGCTCACTAAGCTCTTTTCTTCTATCAGTCCAATATCTGAACCCAAGGAATTGTGCTGCCCAAAGTCAACTAAGTCTTTCTATACCAAGTAATGTAATCATTAAGACAATTCTGCACAGACATGCCCACAGGCCAAGAATATCCACACAATCCTTCACTGAAACTCTCAAGTGTGATTCTGACAAGTTCACAATAAAAATGAACCATCATAATGCTTCTGGCTACATGCCTTGCATTTTCAAAGACCATCCTTGAAATATTAAATGTTATTACACATTCTTCCTGCTTGTAATTCCTGTGACAGTGACATGGTTTTCCTAGTTAGCTTTAATTGTCAACTTGGCACAGTAATCTAACAGCAGAGCCTCAATTAAGTAATTGCCTAAATAGGATTTCTGTGGACAAGTCTTGAGGGATTTTCTTGGGTATTAATTGATATTAATCAAGACTGGAGAGCCCAGTCCATTGTGGGTGCTAGCATCCCTAGCTAAGTTTTTTTTTTTTCTTTTTTGGTTTGTGCTAGAAAGCTAGCTATGTATGAACTTTTGAAAAAGTCAATGAGGATCTAGAAAATGGTTTTCTTCTAAGTTCCTGCTGAATCCCCTGCCAGAGTGAGTTCCCTCATGAGAGCTAACATTGCAAGCATCAAGCAAGTGGTCCTACCTTCTAGTCCTGCCTTGCATCCCTGCCCTGACTTCCCTCAATGATGAATGTAACTTGGAACTGTAAACAGTTTTTTCCTTAAGATCCTCTTGTTCATAGTGTTCTATAATCAATGAATGAAACAAAAAAGGTGGCCTATGTTGACATTTTTGTAAACTGTTAACTAAATAAAATTATCACTATGCTATTCCTTTAAATAGTGACACAGGGATGAGTCAATGGCTTCTGGGAGGATTAAATTCACTTTATTTTACTTCCTGTCCAGAGATTGTTTTAATGAGAGTAAACTTTTACAAAATTAAGAATAAATTCAGCTTTTAGTCAGAACTCACAGAACTATGCTGCTTTCTCGGGATTTTATTTTCTTTCTTCTGTGTGGTTGGGCAGTGGAGACTAAAAGGTCATTCATGTTTTTTTTTTTTTTTTAATCAAGGCACCAAATTGCAATTAAAGAATCATAATTGCTTAGAGAGCCCTTAATTATTTCAGTCATTAAATTAAAATATGTTTATTGAATACCAAGTTTATGATAGACATTATGTGATTAAATATATGGTAGGCCAACCACATGGTCAAACTCTAACTGGCTTTGTAGAATATTGAAGAATTCAAACGTTAGTGAAATGATCAAAATAAATAGCTCTTACAGCCATCATCCAAGAGTATTTCTCAGCATCTCCCGGGCAGTTTCGTTTTTGTAATGTCTTATTTTCCTAGGTCCTTGTTTGTCTTGAAGGTTTTGTGAGGAAGTCTTTGAGAATGGCTTCCCATGCCATTGCTTTACTGTCCTGCTGCCCCTTTGGTTTCTGTATCTAGGAAATTCTGAAGCTGGTGGGAATGAGCAGATCTAACTGGCTCCCTTGGGCTGCTTAGGTTTCAGGAAAGTCAGATTCTACTTTCTACCCTGAGTTACATTCAACTCCTACCATAAAATCTCCATTACCTTTGTAGACTGAAGTCAGACAGGTATGCACATTCTCAATTCAATACATTTGTTGTGTGGATTCCCTTCTAACATGAAGTAGAACCCAAGAGTATCCCTCTCATTGTTTGTACTTTAGCAGGAATAAGATTGAGTTGTGTTTATATAAATGTGGTTTATGTGGTAATTAGGATCAGGATAAGCTGCCTCAGCCCCAACCTCCAGTCACCTAGATACCTGTTTTTGTAACTTGGAAAGGGTCGGGAAAAGCATCAGGACTGATATTACTAGATGGGTTTTCAAACTCCCCGTTTTTCTGTAGTTACTGAGACCAGAAAGAAATGAGTGGAATTTAGCTGCATTGTTTCAACTTCTTGCACTGCCAAATCTGGACATCATTATCTAGGAGAAAGTACAAAATGAATTTTTAGTAATTTTTAAGATGATTGCCTAGATTGCAATGCTCACATGTAAGGCAAAATGCATTTTCTATATCAAATGCAGATATTACTACAGTATTCTTGTATGAATTTTCTATCTAAACACAAAAAGTCACTCTAAGTTTTCCATTCTATCTGGCTCCGTTAAATTAAGTTATTTTGGTAGAACAAAACAATTTTTAAAAAACATTATGAGAAGTAATTTTATAGTTTTAAAAAACATTCCTCAGTAACCTAGGTATTGGGAAAATCATACCAGTTAAGATAGGAAGGATACCCTAGCCAATAGAGCCTCTATTCTACTTGTAGAGGATGGATAACCATGAATGCTTGGCCCCATCTTCAGTTTGTATCTGAAAAAACAGATTCTTAGAATGATTAATCTTTCAGTTACTAGTAGTCAGAAATAAAGGCATGACTCCAGAATTCTTTTTTTAATTTAATTTATTTTTTTATTGGATATTTTATTTATTTACATTTCAGATGTCATCCCCTTTCTCCATTTCCCCTCCCTAGGAAACCCCATCCCATCCTCCCTCCTCAGTTTTGCTTTTATACCATTTTAATTACATGCAAATATTAAGGTCAGTTCTAGGTTGAGGAACTAGCAATACAATAGATGCAAATAGTCAAGGAACAAGCAAGACAATAAACACAAATAGTCAAAGAATTAGCAAGGCATTAAACAAAACTTCTTATGAGTGTCAACGATGATACTTGAAAATGAGTGAAATAAAGGTTCTATTGTGCATGCCTGTCAGAGAGACTTGTGTTCAAACCTGTGCAGCATTTTAGTTTTTAGCTAAGTTTTGTCTAAGGATCAAATCCAGAGTCTTGTGCAAACGATAGATAGTCTATCAATGAGCTATAAACTTTGTCCATGTATATCATACCCATTAGGTCTCCAATGTAATAAACCTGGGCCATTTCGGCCCACCATCATGAACTATACTCCATCCCTTGTACTTCTCCAAACATGTCTCCTTTCACCATGAGTCATTGTTGAAATTTTCTATGCATAGACACTCATAAATCTGATTGGATTGTAGCTTAGTTCCAAATGGTGTCAGCCTTTGCAATAACATTACATTGAATTTGAATTTTCAAACACTATATGAACCACTGGTTGCTTTTTCTCTGAAGTGGAAACTTTCTGTAGGCTAAAAAAGTGCAGACTTTGATCAGTGTTACTAACAAATAATTGGCGAATGCATACATGAAGTGTATAAGTGGTAAAGGGCCTCCTCATCTGATGTAGTTAACGAAGGGCATAGTTTGTGCCTTTCTTGATAGCAGTATTAAGCACAATCAAGTATAGAGTTGAGTTTTAAGACCACAGGAAACAAATATGCGACTAATTGCAGTTTGTGCAGTTTGTCTATGGGGCTCAGAGCAAAGATAGGTTTGTGGAGGAAGCGTAAGAAAAAAAAGGATCCAGTTTAAACCATCTTTTGAAGTACAGGCTGAGCATGGTGTGATGCCTTAGGGAACATTTCTTAGGAGGAGCTATGGAAGCTGTGGACACTGTGTAATGCAAACGAAACTCTGTGGAGAAATGCCTGATTCAAGTATTAGGTGGGCATCTAGGGATGAAGACGAAACTCTGTGGAGAAATGCCTGATTCAAGTATTAGATGGGCATCTAGGGATGAAGAAGTAGAAGGTTTGAAGTCTGCAATTAGGAATCTTAATTATATTCAGGGATAATTGGGAACCATTGTTCGCTTGTAAGAAGGGGGAACTTGAAATAACATTTGGGGAATAGACTCCTACTCCTGTCTTTTGCTCATGCTGTTCTGCCATCTGGAAGCTTCTTTGCCTTTTATCTCTCTTTAGCCCATTTCTTGAAGCTTGAATTAATGTCTCCCCATCGCTGAAACTTTTCTGATACATCTAATCAATGCCTGTGCTTTCCCCCTCTGTCTCTCCCACACCCTCAGCTTTTATTGTTTGTCCTACAAAATTAGTACCTCTTTTAATTCTCCTTTAATTCCTAGCTGATTTCTTAAAGGTATTTTAAAAAGATATGGTCTAGAGCCCTTTCTTGATACCATGTGAGAAACAGTCTTTGCAAGCAGTTTGTGTGTTTTGTTTTTGTGTATTCCATCTGGCTCTTGTTGAAGTCATCTATGAAATCAACACTCATGGCTTTCGGCACAACAGCCTCCATGGTGTTGTCTCACATAGACTTGCTCTGTGTTCACATATTGTTCTGAGTATAACTGGTCTGCACTGTAAGTGAGCACCAGGGAACCACAAAGAATGCTTCCTGTAGCTAAATTGTATTCACTAGTAATAATTTTAAGAGTTTCCACTTAAATATAATTTCTAGTTTCATCTATTTTCCTGCAAATTTCATAGATTTTTCTTTATGATAATAACACCCATCGTGTCTGGATACTGCATAGTTTTTATTGTTTTTTAACTTACTGTTGTACACTTAGACTAGTATCATTGGATTACTCTTTTAAATATAATGGCAGTAACCATCAATGGGCAAGTATCTCTGTAGTAGGCTATAGAGTCCTTTAGATATACAATGAATGGTATTACAATTCATTGTATGAGAGCTTTATTTTCAAGTGTTTTCTGAAATAACTTCCTGTTGACTTACATATAGTAGTTGCACCCTGTTACACTCCAACCTACAGTAAATAATAGTCCCTATTTCTTCATGTCCTTGCCAGTTTTTGTTTCACCTATTTCTTGATGATAGCCACCGTAATTGGGATAGGAACATTACTGATGGGTGGTGACTAAAATATAATGTATATCCTCCATTATAGACAGAATTTTATTATGTGAAAATTAAGCTTGTCAAGTGCTATAAACTTTTTTGAACGAAATTAAAAATAGTTGCAGCTAGGTACACATAACATATTAGATATTGTGGATTTATATTAGATACTTTTATGAAATTGTATATTTTTATGTAATAATTTGAAAGCAAATTTTAATGAATTGCTACTTATATCATTTTGATTCATTTTATATTAAGTGATTAGAGACAGAGAATTCTCATTTAGAATCAATGTTTTGTTAAACTCATTAGTATTTAAAGAAGGAAATGATTCTGCAAGTAGCTGATGCATTTGCTTTTTCTTTCTATTAAAGGAGTAAGCTGCACATATTTACTTGGTAGTCACCATGCCTCTGTTGATGGCAGAGTCCATTTCTACACAATTAAAAAAAATCAATGATCTCTATTTGCAGCATGAAAATTAACTGATACCTATCTCTATGCTCCCCCAATTACCATATAATTACTATGAAATAAAACAAGTGATCAGTTATGCCTTTGAAAGTACAAATTCTATATAAATGCAAAATGTGTCTTTTCAACTACATTTTTCTGCAACTCAGAGAAATGATTGCATTTATCAAGTATCTGCAGTGGGTGTTGAACATCCTTGGAAACATACTACTTTAACATTTATATTGAGCATTTTAGGAATGTGTTTGATAGCTGAGGTTTGGAAGTGCACAGGAAACTACAGAGCCCTGAAGGCAAGGATGAGCTCCTTGAATTTAATATCAACTAAAATGATAATACCTTATACTTAAAAGCTAACTTTTTTTTTGCAAGATACTTAGAAGACTTTAGCTGTATTAACTCTAATCCTCAGAATGCATTTCTGGAAATGGTTTCTGTGCACAGGGTTAAATGGCTTGGAGAACCTCATGGAAATGAGGAGGTATGACATTGTGTCAAAAGCAAGTACTTAACAGGATACTCACTCCAGGGCTGAACCATTCAAATCAAAGCTCCTTGCCAATTTCCATGGTTCATATGTGTGTCCTAGGGAGATTTGATACATGATTTCTTCAAGTGTATACTGAGGGTGGGAAAAAGAATTAATTATGCAAATCTGACTAAGTAATCTTTTTATGGTAATTTTGTGGAAAAATGACAAACTATGTCATTTTGATATCTCAGAGCAGACTGAGATTGATTGCTAGGAGTCTGTGATACTGGAGGTAGTATTTTGGATGACTGATACACCATCTGTGAAGTCAGTTTTTAATGTATTTTTTGAATGTAGAAATATTTTAAGCATCAAATTAAGTGAAGAACTGAAGTAAATTTTACTTACCAACCCTAAAAAATGAATGTCCCGATTGCCTCATCAGTTGGTAGTTAGCCGACCCATATAGATTGAATAAAAAAAATAATTAACAGTAATGGATGTTATCAGAGCAAGCTCATTTATCAGTTTCTCCAAGCTATAAACAATAGATATGTTCTGAAAATTAGCATGATCCATTTAGAAATGTTTTTACCAAACACTACATCAACAGCCTAACATTATGACTGCTTTTTAGAAATGTAACTTATTTTAATGTGTATCTCATAAAACTAGTAGCATATGTATAGATATTCTTTTATCTTGTCTAAAGAAAAGAAACACAATATTTGGGAGAGAAAATTGAGAAAAAAACAGGGAATGTATTGGGAACAAATGATAACAGATGATTTATTAAATTCAACCAACATCACTTTTTGGGTTTGAATTTGTTTTCTTCTTTTAACTTTGTTTCTCTGAGATACTTATTTGTTCATTCAGCATTGGATTTTTAAACGGTCTCATATATAACCCTGGCTGGCCAAGAACTCATGGAAATCAACCTGCTTCTACCTTCTGAGTGTTAGGATTAAATGTGTATGCAAACATGTCCTACTCTAGAGAAGGTATTTTTAAAGAGAATGTTTGATGTGTATTATGTCTTAAAATAAGATAGCTAGAAATCTAAGGACAACCCAAGACAGTGATTCAAAGAAAGCAAAGCTTGGAAAACAAGAAAAACAGAACTCAAGGAATGTGGACAGTGGAGACCTTATATGGTCAAATAGTTGTTGGACTTCTACTGAAACTTATTTTTTTCTTTGTTCTTTGAATTTGATTAGAAGAGCTGTCAATTATTTTTTTTCCCTCTTTATGTTTAAGTCCATGATCCATTGTGGGCATTGAAGCATAAAATACAAAGAGAGGAGCTAATGAATAAAATTGGCTATCTATCATAGAGTGCTGAACTGTCTGAAAATATTTGATCCCCTGTTCTAGTTTTCTTCCCATTGTGATAAAAAAAAACTCCCTGACCAATATCCATCAAGGGAAGGAAGAGCTTTGTTTGGGTAACAATTCCAGGCTACCTTCTGTTAGTGGAGGGAAGTCACAGGAGCAGCTGAAACTTCTGAGAACTGTTTATATAATCATCATAGTAAGGAGTAAAGATAAATGGATGCACCCATGTGCTTGCTCGCTCAATTTCAGCAAACTTTCTTTATCTTTGTATAGTTAAGGACCCAGTCGCTGAAAAGATACTGGCCACAATAGCCTGAGAACTTATTCATGTTATTTTTAATATAAATATATACATTAAATTAATATGGTGGCTATATTTCTTTATCCTACTTCTTAATAATAACACAGAAAACCTAAGCTTTATTTTAAGTGTCATTTCAATACCTGGACAGATTTTTTTTAATTCCCTAAACTAATCTGGCTACCTCCCAGCCATGATGCCAATAATATTTGCAATTAGTGCTTTCCATGCTTTAGATGAATTCTCAAGAACTCTTTCCTCTTTCCTCCTCATGGCAGATCTGAATCTCCCTTACTTTCTCTTCCCTTCCCCTGGCTGGAGGAAGTCCCACCTTATTTTTTCTTCTGCCCAGTTATTAGATGATTAGCATTTATTAACAAGGCAGAAAATTAATGGTAAGAATTGTTTATAAAAAACTGAGACAGGAGATTTTTGATATAAGCATTACAATGCCATGTCTAGATTGAAACAAGATATAAAGTCAAAGAAACCAACATTTTAATAACGCATAAATAACGACTACACATTGCTCAAAAAATTATACCTACATGCACTTCTATAACAATTAACAAGATAATTCTACACTGAGACTCCCACAAGCCACGATGAGCTAGGTAACACCTCAACTGAGATTCTTTTACCAGGTGACTCTAGATTGTAGCAGGTTGACATTGGACATTAACTATCACAAATCCCTAGGATTAAATGTGTTCTGAATGCTTGTGGATGATATGATTTACATAGTGTCACTACGCCTTGGAGGTATAATGATGTGTTTTATAATATTGACTTGTGGTACAGAAAAAAAATGATGCTGGACAAGGTTATGACTATCTGCCAGAATACGCAGTTGGATACAAAAACCAAGCTTTATTACACAGCTTTTCATGGCCAGACTAAAAACATATTATATTTAACACAGGTGCCATTGAAAATACAGATTGCAGCTTAAAGATTAGATGACAAAGCTGGGTTCACAGCATATCAGTGCCACACCACTGAGTCCACATGTATAAATTCCTCTCAGTGATTTTGACATGACACACACATGCAGGGTGCATTGGGACAACCCTGAAGAGATTTTGAATATTAACAGATTTTAAATGGGAACAATGTAAGTTCATTCTATCAGCAGCTTTCCCCTGCAGAGTAGACGAGTATTTGTAAACCTCAGACACATCAAATTTCCTTCAAAATCCCCACATTTATTTTCATGTATCCTCAGAAACTTTTTGATTTTTTAATGATAGGCTTCGTAATCAAGTTAAAATTAATAATTAGGTCTTAAAATAAGATATTTTATAATATAAATAAAGATCCCAACAGAGTTCAATGCAGACAAATAAAAAGCTACCTTATTTTGTTAGTTTATTATTATTATTATTCAATATTTTTTTTACAGTTCAGTCACTATCCCCCTCCCAGTCTGCCCTCTGACTGTTCCTCATCCCATTCCTCCTTCTCCATCCTAAGAAGATGTCCCTACTGCCACGCCCACACCTCACTGGACTTCCCCACTTCCTGAGGCCTCAAGTATCTCAAGGGTTAGGTGCTTCTTCTTTCACTGTAGAAGTTTTAGATTATCTACCCTTGGAACCCAAAATTACTTTCAAGATGTCAGCTTATAATTCCAAATATTTTATAAAACTGAAAATTATCAGTATAGCCAGTATACAAGTTTCAAAGGAGTTACTAATCAATATTTTATAAATAGAAAAATACATGTTCATGTAGAAAATGGTGTTTAGTTTCCCAGTTGACATAAAAATCATCTTTAAGAACAGCACACCTGCTGGGATCTTTTATTCCCACACTTGATAACCTGCTGCTCATTATTCTGGAGCGTCGATAAAGTTTGACTGGCAGATCTGGGCCTCATATTCCACACGTTTGAACTTCCCAATGTTATTTATACCAAAATACAAAGAAAAAGGTTTTTTTTGGGGGGGGGTTGGTATTGCTTTATATTTTATTTTTTGTCTTTTGATTTTTTGTCTTTTAGTAGTCTACTGAATTTCTTCCAATTTTTTATGAATCCCATCTGAAAATAGAAGTCAACCTTGTTCTCATTACTTCTTGTGTTGAAACTTTGTTCAATTTCATCTCCTGACTTCCTGTGTCTCCACTGTTGAAGACTTTCATGTGATCTGTTCCCTTCTGAATCCATTGTCTGTGACCCAAGAACAGAGTCATGAGGAAAAATGTGCTCATTGTCCATGGAAAGGGCCAGCCAGGTATTAATAATAATAATAATAATAATAATAATAATAAATACAATTAAAAACTCAGAAATGAGGATGGGGCAAGTATCCCGGGTTAGTCTTGCTCAATACTACTCTTTTCTCTTTTTCTATATCTGTGTCTTTTGTTTCTCTCCATCATTGAAGAAATTAGTACATTCACAATGAAAAGAAAATCAGTTTGACTTGTTTAGTACACTCATGTATTACCGGCCCGTATTCCATAGGCCCCTGCCCAGATCTTACAGGTTATTGCCAGTGTTCTTGGTTATCCTCCTGAACTTGATAATAAGACCTCATTGCTGAAAATCAAGCTTTAAAGTACAAAACTTAAGTTTTATACTTAAGTCATAGAACATGGAGAAATCAAACTGATACTAACTTCGAAGTTTCATCTCTGCTAGGTTCACAGTGCTAGACAGTACTATACACACTACTAGAGAAGAAAAGTAATCATCCATCGTAATACTCTGCTATGAACTCTGTGAGCTACAGTAATGGCTGCCCTAGTCAGACATGCCCACTGGTGGTACCACAATGGAATGTATTTTCTGATTGGATTTAAGAACTGCTCCATAAGATGAAGTCTTACCTGACAACTATTTCAGATCAAGAACCTATGACTAGAGAGATGAAGGCCCTTACTATTAGTACTCTGCTAAATGCTCATACTATTAAACTGATTTCTAATGACTTACCATTAAGTTTATAAACCAGTGTATCTGTCAAATATAATCACAAAACTTCTATTTCTAGTAGAGGATGATTAGCATAAAGAAACACAACAGAGTAAAGTGTGGAGAATAAAAACCGTAGAATGTTCATCCCTCAAAAGAACACACATTTTTCCAAGTTTCAGAGATTATTGAAGAAAGAAGAGTGTAAGACTCAGATGTGGTGGATAACTACAGGAAAGTTGTACATATGAACTCACATAAGGCATATATGACATGCTACATATGACAGCACAGACAAGACCTATGCAATTGCAAGCAGACAAAATCCCAGCATGTCAATGGGAAGTCTCACCACTACCTGAGGAATGATGAGAAATTGTTAGTTACTGGGAAGGGGAAGAAAGTTTTCTCTAAGTTTGTAGCTCTCATAAGTTGACAAAACTTTAGTGGAAGGCCATACATGCAAAGATATTTGGCAGCTGAAGGATGAGCTTGATTAAAACATATGAAATTCTCAAAGAAATATGCTATTTTTAAAGAGGAGATGTTGTCTTATACAGAGTGGAAAATGGGAATTTTTGTAAGCCAGGCAAATCTCCATGGTTACATTATAAACTCGCATATTTACTTATAAGGGATTCTGTAGACAAGCACACAGTAAACATTTGACCAGAGTAATACATTTCATGTACACTCATAACCTGACTAGTATTTTAATGAAGAAGAGAAAGCTCTGCTTTCCTGTAATTCTAGTCCACTGCCATTAGTACCTTGCATATTTTTATGTCTTGTTAAAATTCAAATAGATCAAATCCACGCTTTTAATTCTACATGTTATTTATGGTGTCACATATTCATCTACATGTATATTCATATTTTTAACCTCTTCAAATTCACATGTTAACACAGTGAACATGGCACTGCTCTAGAAGCATAGAGTTTGGAGCATCACTGAGTAAGATTCCATCTTTTTTAAAAAGTTGTTGATTTATTTCCTGACTACTTGTCCTTAAAAATACATGAGTACTTTTCCATTACAATGATCAGTATATGTGTCTATTAACTTGAAATAGAAGAATCTTAGTCCTTTTTTTTCACTGGGTCTTTATTCTGGAACATAAATTAGAATCATTTCAATAGAGTTCATGTCAATGATGGAGATGACTATAAATGAACTATTATTTGTGATTTTGTTGTTTGTTTGCTTGCTTGCTTTTGTAAAGTGTTTTAATAAGAATCAGAGGGTTAACTTAAAATTTTTATTATTTTTAGAGGGAGAGGCATCATGAGCAGAACACGGTTCAAATTCTGTAACATTTTTTATTGGGTAAAAAAATAAGAATTGGGTCCTACCCATTCTTATATTGGGTAGGACCCTTTTGTATCCTTGTCAATACATTTTCTCATCTTTAAAGACTATGTTTAATTTTTAATTTATTAGTGTCAGATTAATATATTTCCTAGTGAACTGAATTGCTACCAGTTGTTTGAACTCGTTAAAATAAGGCTTAAATGTTGAGAAAAATGTGTATGTTTTTTGAATTCACTTAAAACCCATTTCTATAGCTTAGTTTATTAGGATCATATGTTCTCTGCTTTGTTGCTCAAAATGACTGATTTGTGGTACTCTGGAGGTTATTAGACAATTCTGAGGCATTCAGTAAATGTCAGGTGATAATAATAGTGTTGGTATTTTCTCCAAGATATGGAAATGCAAGAAAGAGAGGCATCACATTTTAGAACTGCATTGTCAGATACAAGATTTATTTTGCTTTGCAAGTGCAGCCATGACCAGTACTGGTGTAGACCTTCTTTCAAATAATTTCTCCTTCATTGATGTAAAGTAGAAGACCTTTTCAATGATTCCATTCAGTAACTGTGACCACCTAATGGATCTCTGCAGCATCAAAGACAGGAGAGCAGGCTTTCTTTTGATGCATAAAGCCTCACTTGCTTGTATCAGAATGATTCAAAATAATGGAATTTGCCAGCCTCCACATTTATCAAGTTCTTAGCATGTATCTCATTTTTTTATTATACCCTGGGGAACATATGAAAAAGATATGAGAGTAAAAAGCAACACTTTGCTAAGTTTTGCTTCTTTGCTTTATAAAAGAAAACCTGAAATTCTGACTATTTTGTCCATGCTTAAACTTATTATGTTTCCAAATTAAGGAGATTTATAGAATAACTTGGCATTCAATGTATTAGTGTTATTTTCCCTGTGCATTAAGAGGAAATTAGTTTTGATATTTAGAGAAACATTAGACAATGTACAAATAGAAAACAAAATTTATTTTAAATTCTCTCTTTCTTTTTGTTTCTTTCTTTCCTTCTTTCTTGTTGATAATTTTATTTTCAGTTTTGTTTGAGACAAGGTTTTATGATGTACGCTTCACTGACCAGGAGCTCACTGTGTAGATCTTGTTGGCTTTAAACACAGAGAGACTCTCCTGCATTTGTCTCCTGAATGTTGAGATCAACAGCACGTGCCAATAGTCCAGATTTATTTTAAATTCTTAAAAACAAAAGACAAAGACTCTGTGCTTGCTTTCAATAATGAAAGGCCAGTTCTCATTATCACAAATCTATTAGACAATACCTCTAAACCTTGCCAAAGAATTCTCAGGAATATGTCTTCATTGTTCTATTGTGTATGGCCAAGAAAGTCAAGGTGAAACCTACCTTGCCCAGCTTTGAGCAACAATTTTTGATAGATTTATCATGTGAAGATGATGAGCATTTTTTATAGGACTGACTATACATTTGCCTCTGCCACCCAGTGTATACTAATCTTAGAAACAGTATAAGTTATTTTGTTATTCATTAATTCAACATTCATTTAAAATTAACTCTAAAATTCCTCTGATTTAGATTAACAATGCTCCATGAATTTAAATTTACATAAATGAGCTAACTTTTCAAATCTGTAGCATAAGTATTTATGTTTTTATTTTATATATTTTATTTATGATCATTTAAAAATGAATATTATTATTTTGTTATTATTGAAATTTTCAAGTAAGTAAAAATATCACATTAGCTGCACCCATCTATACTACTCAATGAATTCTGTATAGTTAAAATAGTTATTTAGAGGACGGCTATATGTGACCTCAATGAGAGAATATATATCTAACCCTTGATAGACTTGATGCCCCAGAAAATTTAGAAGGCTAACAGGGTGTATGCTGGTTTCAGGGTGTGGGGACATCCTCTTGCCGAGAAGGACTGTGATAAGGAACTGTTGGAGGGCAGAACAGGAGAGAAATAATGACTGGACATTAAAAAATATTAAAGATAATAATAATAGTAATAATAATGATAATAATAACAAAGAATAGATATTTGGAAAAAAAGATGCAGAATTTGACATTGCACTTTACACTTTCAGTATCAAATATATTTTATGCACTTATTTACTACTAAAACAGTAGACAAAGCGATCCACGAAGAACTACTAAAAGAGCTCTATTTCTATGCTCTTTTGTGACTCACGTTCAGCTTCTGCATCTTCAGCCTCCTCCATCCCACATCAGCCTTCCCTCTTCGCCTTTCTTCATGTTGTTCTTTTGTTGTATGTGCACTTGCTTACATACATACACAAATTATTGTCTCCATGCTACACACGAGGAAACATTACATCTTATCTTTCAGATAGTGTACGACCTCACTTAATATCATACAACCTAATTCCCTGCAGTTTTTACAAGATTTCTTTTTATTTTATGTGGTTAGTGTTTTGAGTGCGTGTCTGCGAACCAGGTGCACAGAGTGCATTTAGACTGTAGTTATAAATAGATATGAGCTATCATATTGATATTGGAAATTTAATCTTGGTCCTCTAGAAGAGCAGCCAGTGCTCTTCTATTTCCTCCAGCCCCATGTGGTTTTTATTAATTATATTTTAATTAAAATATAATTATATAATTTTTTGTCCTCTTTTTATACCCCTATCCTAATCTCAGATTGATAATGTCTTTTTTATTATATATATTTACATATTATATTTATTTATTTATTTTATAAAATATATTATTTTATACACTTATTGTATATAAATTTTATGTATAAATTTATGTACAATTTTCATATAATATATAATTACATATAATTCATGTATATATGCCTGTATAAATACATATATACTTATATAATTGTAATAAAATGATAATAGTCTGCATATTAATATGTTTTAAAACGGGACATGGATCATTGAAAGCATATATAAATTTATATGTTATATTTTAATATATGTTAATTGCATATTATTATATATTATGTGTATATAGTGTTATTAATGTGTATAAATAATATAATTTGGTATGTGTAAATTTTATGTGAATGTGTGTCTATATACACAAGTATGTGTGTCTATATATACAACCGGATGAGCTCATTTTCTGTTTGTATGTATACAATTTCATGGCTGGCCAATATAGGACAATACATTATAGGTTGTTTATAGTTCTTTGTCTAGGAGTGGGACACCATAAGATTTTTCTTTTTCACATAAACATGTTCTTTGATATTGTCATTGTTCAGATTTCATTTGTCTCTTTACAGGAGACATGGTCCCACAGAAGAACTCTTGTTCCTATGGCAGTTACAGTCTTTCTGGTCTTCTTCCATGATATTCCTTGCATGTTAGGTACAAGAGTTGTGTTGAAGACTTATCTGCTAGAGGTGGTCTTCTAATGATTTGTTGATATCTGAATTGTGTTCAGCTGTGGTTTTCTGTTTCATGAAGTGCAAGAAAAACATTTTCTTGTATATATAAAAATAAGTTTCAGAATTATGTTCGTCTAGAAAATGACACTAATAGTATCTTTTCTAAGATCTGTTATCCTCACTTGGTTCTGGAAATTTGGCTAAGTTTTCTGTACCAAGTATAATTTCTCTCCTATTAAGAGGGCCATAGGTACAACTAGTCAGCTCTTGGTTACTGCAGCTTTAGGGATATCTCAGGCATGCTGATCAGTGTGTGGCTTACAGGCATCACTGCTGGATAGCACTTGGCTGTCTCACTCCCTTGGCAGCTTGCATAGTGCAGTGGTGTTAGGAAAGCAACACAGAACGAAGGAGGCTTTTGGGGTAGATTCATTTCAGTCCTGTGTCCTACATGCGGGGTTCTTCCGCAATAGTTACTTACCTTAAATGTTTGCAGGGACTGGGTCCAAATCTATACATTTGAGTATAGAACATGGAACAACTAGAAAAATCCAGTAACTCCAGCTCTAGAGGGTCAAGCATCTTCTTTCTGGCTTCTGAGGACATGTCCACTCATTTGTGTAAACACATACATACACAAACACAGACATACACTCATGCATATATGCACATTCTGACACATATACACTCACACATGTACACACACACACACTCATACACAAATATGCACACAGAGACACACACATACACTTATAAACATGTACTCACACACAGACACATGCACACACACATACACAACATGCATACACATACACACACAAAGCACATATGCTTACACTCACATACACATCCATATGCAAACACATACACTCATGCACACACGCACACTTACACACATACATACACATATATAACATAAAAAGACACAAATACAGACATGCACACATACACAATTAAAACAATTAGTCTAAACATATACAGTTTGCTCAAATGAACAAATGTATAATTTATTTTTAAAATTCATGATGTGTGCATCATTATATTTACATATTCTATATTGTATTTAATAACACAATTATTTCTAGTAATTTTTAAAAAGTTTATTTTGTTTTCTACAGATGAAACATATTTTCAATAATTTTCTAATATGAAAGATTTAAGAGATGTTGCTTCCATTTTAGTTTTTTTTCTATATTCTATCTTTCTTATGGGTTTTTCATTTCCAAGCCCAAATTTCATGATCATTTACAAAGCATGAACATAGGATAAAGGAATCTAAACTAAATGTCACTGACATAGTTTAAAGAGGACCTCTATAAACTTTAGACCAAGTCTAAAATCCACTTGACATTAAATATGTTAGTCTACTCTTGTCAAATTTTCTCTCTTGGTTTGTTCTGACCTTAATTTCCACCCTGATATTCTTATCCAAATGTGTCATGAGGGCAGCCAGATGGTCTGATTCCTTTTCAGGGCAGCAATGAAATGCTCTGCTGCATTCTCAGGGATTATATGAACATGCCGCTCTTGTAGTGGATAGAAACACCAGTATGCTTGCTGCCATTCTTGTTGCTATGGCAAATGACTGGCAACAGCCACTTAAGGAGACTAAGTTTTATCTTTGCTCTCAGTTTGAAGTATAGTCCATCGTGTTGGGAAGCCCTGTTGACTGGAGCTTGAGGCAGCTGGTCATCTTGCACCTATGGTCAGAAAGCAGACAATAATTAATGTTGTTACTCAGTTATCTTGTTTCATTTTATTCATTCTGGGACCATAGCCCATGGGATGGTGTTGCCCATATTTGAGGTAATCTGTCTACTTCAGCCTAATCTAAATCTTTCTCAGATATTCGCAGAGGATTGTTTCCCTCTTGATTCTAAAGTTGACAGTATTAGTAAGTCCTTTGTTATTAAGCCACAAAATATTTTTTAAGTGTCTTATTTGAATACCCCTGATGTGTATGTGTGTGTGTGTGTGTGTGTGTGTGTGTGTGTGTGCGTGCCTATGTGAGGTTGACGTTGGGTGTCTTCCTGGATTTATTTCTACTTATATATTTATGAAAGTCTCTCTCACCTGAGCCCACTAATTTTCCTTTGGAATAGTATGTTCTAGCTTTGGGATCCTCTGACTTTTCCATATGAGTGCTGACATCATAGGCAGGATGTTACACACACTTGGCATTTATATAGAGAGACGGTACAGAGGAGCCACACTCCTATGTGGTAAGTCTTTCTTCCACTGACTCTTCGCCTTTCTGAATTCTTCCTCCCCACACTATACTATTTTAATATATACACAGTATACACAGTGCACTCTCTGTGACAATATCTTTTTGGTGACCACTATGGAAAAGTGATCACTTAACAAGGCAGAACACATTATGTTCTAGTCACATAGGAATTTGTGAAGTAGCAGACCTAGTCACCCATCAAGCAGAACAAGGTCACACTCTTGACAGCAGAAAGATAAGACTCCATGGAGTTACTTATTCTTCTTTGGGGAAATAACTGAATAAATATAGACAATTTGGTAAATCAAAGAAATGAATCTGATTCTCCAAGTGCACAAAATCACATACTCCCGGGAGACAAGCTAGCGTATTAATGTTTATTGTGTACTTTCTGAAATTCCTGTAAATGCTCTCACGTTAATTATAACTACAGGGGTGATATATTTTATTATATTTTATAACACTCAATTTCTTGGAAAATATAATTTTGATAATAATCAAAAAAGCTAGAGCAGTTCATTTTAATTACATCTACATCTTACAGTAGACTGCTTTGTTATTTATGTACACTTGGGTCATCAAATTTCTCGAGGTGAGAAAAGATGCTTGCAGAACCCTGTGTTACCGCCATGTACTTCAAAGTATTCAGGAAGAGATGAACAAACTCAGTCAGTAAGACACTATGAACGATCATAGCCTTGTGCCGAGGTGGTGGGGTGGGGGGGAAGATGAAGGCCCTTGCTTGGGCATGCGCGGGTGTGAGTTCTCTGTTGCGTTGTGAGTTGTAGTTCCTGTGTGTCTTCTGCTGGGGTGGGTGCCTCGGATAGGTGGTCCTCCATAGAGAAGCAGAAGCGTGAAGGAGTGCAGGAAGTTTGGCTGGTCCCCTTCCACCCTGCATGGGGGGTGGGGGGTTCTGGGCTATGAGAAGCCACTTGGGTGCCCCCGGCAGGGAGTGAAGTCAGTCTAAGGTTCCGTGGGTGGACAGGGCTCTTGAGTGGACCCGAGGTCGATGTCTCCATTTGGGGCTCCCAGGCACTGCTGGGGGTGACATAGACGAACAGAGAGCGGGGAGCACTGAGCTGTGAGAAGCAACCAGCCTGAGAGAAATGAGGGGGGGGGGGAGAGAGAGACCCAGACTGTGCTCTGCAAAATTGGATTCTTTGGTCACACATTTGGCTTGGAACTGCTGCTTGTTTGAAGATGCAGGTCTCTTCCGCAGAAACTCAGAGAAGCTCTCCTCGGGAGATTAGACGTGATAACTTGATAGTTGAGACCTTCTCCACATTTTTCCACTGCGAGCAACAATAACACGAGGAAGACCATGATTCCAAAATGACTTTATTTTCATAGCAGATGGTAGTTGAATCTGGATGTGCACCCCTGCCCCCTTAAGCCAGGGCGGGCCTGACTTAAATAGGGAGGGAGAAGGAAGGAGGGTCTGGGGGGGTCTGGAAAAAGGAATATGTAATTGGCTATGCCCTCTGGCTTTAGGTAACTCATTAATACAGAAATCTCTCTAGGACTGAGGCCTATAGTCATGCCCTCTACCTGTGCTTTTTGGGAGGAGGCCTATATTGTCCTACATGACTGAATGGAACAGGTTAATGGAGATCTTTGCCACGTGTCAGGAGCCTGGATTATGGAGGTGTGGCCAAATACCTGCCATTACCCCATTGGGATGGGGCTTCGAGGCCTGCACCACACCGAGAACCAAGCTATCCTTTTGCGGTCCCCCAGCCTTGGTGCTTTATGATCCCATAATGAGTTTCTTGTATTGAATGCAGGAATCCTGTCATTTTTTTTCAGACTTTGCATAACATTTATTGATAAGTAAAGGCATTTTCTTTTAGATGAACTCTCTTTAGGAATAAACCTCTATTTGCATTTTTCATGTCTAACAGTCTAATTTCTATCATGTTCATTCTATAAATATGAAAGAAATTTGTATAAAAGGTGAAACTGACACATGAAACACCAAACTAATTATTTAGAAGCTAGAGAGAAGGATGCTATCTGTTAGGCTGTATTTGGAAGTGGATCTTGTTTACTGGCATATATTCACTGTATATCCTGTTGTATTTCACACAGATATATTCTAAGTATATGGAGGTCTTGGGCTGTAGCTTATGGTGCTTCTCTAGCATGATGCAAGACATCTCAAAGTCCAGAGTTCACAACAATTCCAGAGAGATCCTATGTAAATCCATTTAAAGCTTTATAAAGCCTATGGGCCGGACAAGTTTGTCTGGACCCTAACCCTACACAGTTAAAGGGACATTGCAGATGAGGTATGGAAATTAAACTGATGGTCTCACTGTAATCACAAGGTTCTGATAAAGAGATGAAAAGAAGGTCACCAGCAGGGAAGCTTATGTGTTGATGGATATAGAAGCTAAAGAGGTGTTTCCAGAAACCTAGGAATGTTAGAAGCTGCCAGAAGTTCGCTATAGTAAAGACATATAAACCTTATAAGTTGGCTGAAGCTAGAATATACAGCCTTTAGAAGCTATTTATAGCAAACAATTGATTCCTCTGCTGATTTCTGAAAGAATGCAATCTTGACAGTTCTATTTATTCCCATGAGATGGAGTTTAAATTTCAAGATTTCCGAACCATATGGTAATACATCACAGATGTTGTAATCCACTAAATTGTAGCAATTGTTAATTGGAAAGGAATAGGCAGTTCTTAACCTAAGTTTTCTCATCAGTCAAACAGAATCCTGTGGTTTAAATTAGACACTGCCTTGAGCCTCTTTGTAATTTCTTTTGAAAGAGTTGGAGAGTATTTTAATGATAAAGTTCTATATACCATTTAAGTAATGAGAAATGGAGGTAATGAGTTTGCTAAAGACGGTACAGCTAGTTATGGCAAAAGGAAGCTAAGTTTAGAGCTATGAGAGGCTCTTAAATCAATCATCCTTAATTGCCAGTATTCCACCTCTGAATTTTGGTAAGAATTTTGGTGTGTAAAAGTCAGAGTTGAATAAAAACTTTGCAATAGTGTGATGGCTGAATAGGGTAGAAGCAAGTGTGAGACCAGGGGCACAGGCTACGGGGGGGGCACTTAAAATTAAGAGTCTGCATGAACTGCTAATTACCAGGTAAGGTCATGAGCAGTGAACACATGAGGAAGGCTGGACTCCTTGGTAACCTGTTCGGAATACAAACACAAATAATCATGATTAGAAATTGCAAAATGGCATAGTCCTTCAACGCTATCTATTGCCAGAAGCCAGAAGTTATTTTTTCCCTATAACCTTTGAAGAGAATAATGACTAAAAACTACTTAGTTTTATTAAAAGATCATATAATTTTGAGCCGTGGCTCTTACTTTGCAATTGCTCAGTCAACACCTTTTCATTTTAAGGAGGGTGTGTGTGACTTTTCCTGTCTTGGAAAACATTTCTTTATAAGCGCTGGTTTGTTGATAACACTTCACCCAATGCCATCAGTTTCTATGGAGACACTAACTATTGTGCAGTTAAAAGCAAAAAAGATTCTTCAGCTTCCCTGTGGTTTTGAGGCTGTGTTTACTTCTCTCTCCATTCTGTACATCAGAAATAAAATTAAAAAAATTTTTTTGAGGCATCATCATTTGGGTGCCAGTAAGATGCTGTTGCCTTTCATAAAGACTATGGGCATTTATGAAGTAAATATCTCCCTTGCCCACCCTTTCCAAAGGCAAAAATTGGATTTCTCTATGGAGTTGTTAAAATAAAAAAAATGTCATTATGTTACTTGAGAAGTGTGTGTGTGTATGTGTGTGTGTGTGTGTGTGTATATATATATATATGGAACTACCAATGACACATGTTTGGTTCTTTTTATAGCTATGGCATATATGAATAACTTTCATTAACATTCACCAAAGTGATAGCTATACCCTGGCTAGAGTCAGATTCATATAAAGCCCTGAGAGAAAGCAAGTCTGTTCTACTTAGACATATGATATGATTATTCAATTTCATACAGTTTATCCAAGTGTTTGTTAGTCTGAATTCTAATATGTTCATTTTGCTCTCTTTTGTGTCTTTATTTTTAAAACTGTTCATAAAAATATTGGGAAAATATACAGAAAAATTACCCTTCTCTTTTGTAACATCAGATTTCTTCCTTTCCAGAACCTTTGCATTTATGTTAGTTCCTCCTTAAAATTAAGACTGTTTGCCTTAGTAAGGTTCTTTTCACTTTTTAAATACTGTGATTGCTGATATTTAAGACTATCAATAAATATTATGATTGGCAGGAGCTAAAAAGTTCTCCTAAAAACAGATTTGAGAACTAACAAAACCCTATAGATTCTTCTTGAATTCATACATTCAAATATATTTTGATTTCAGAATTCAATGTTAAGCACTACTCACAAACCCATGGAGATCCTGTTATAATTTGCAGTGTAAGTACTTTTAAGTAGCACAAGGTCTTTCAGGATAATTAGCACAGAATATTGAACCCCACCAGAAATACAGGATTCGTCATTAAATTTAGAGGCTGCTTTATCTCTCTGAGTCTAATCATGTGTGCAGAAGACTAATTGTTAATGGCATGGTCTTTATTGCTCATGGCTTTCTTTTATTTTAAATGGAATGGTCTGCTTTGTGAGAAATAATTAGGTTTTATGGTCCTACCTACATTGAGTCTTTTGTTGAATGTCTTATGGTTTTGCCAATTCAGATCCAGAGAGCAATTAGAGACTGGGGTGGAACTGTCCTTTAAATCACACACATATTATGTTATCTCCTCCTTTAATATTTATACACAGTGGCAGACAGTGGAGTTTCACTTATTAGCAAATACACAGAGTGATTATTAGGCTCTGCCTAGTTTGAGAAACATAAGGACAAGTTAGGGTCTTGAGCATGTTATATAAGACAGGCAGATGGCAATGTCTTGATGTCTGACAACTTCCATAAGTATAAAGTAACTTTATAGTTTCTTGTTTAAAACTATGGTCAGGATCGAGTGAGGTAGGTCAGTGGTAGTGTTTGACCCTACATTTGTACCTGGACATCACAAATATCAATGTAAAATATATGGCCAGTGATGGTTGCTAGCCATAGTCTTGTATGTATAGATTTGTTCAAATGGAATGATGTGTGTTACTCATTGCCATCCATAAGCTACTTGTTGCTCACTGATGTAAATAAGAACAATTTTGAGAAATCCTCATAGCAACAGAAAAAAAATCAACATTTTATCTCTTAAATAGATAGTTTATATGATGAATCACAGACTTGACTTGAGAGATCTGACAGAGGTGTTGCTTAAAAATTGAAAATTTGAATAATATATTGAAAAAAATCTGTTATGGTAAAATTGTCTGGTGATTAATATTTCTTGTTGCTTACTTACCTCTGCCATGAGACAGGATGATTTAATCATAGCACTGTTAGTCATTCCGTAATGGTAAAAATTGTGTTATTTTAACATTAGCATAATTAGACAAAATGGAAGTCATTTTGCTAACTCTTCTGATGGGTTGATACCCACTAATGTGGGATTGTTCCTTCCAATTAAGAGCACCTGTGTTAGGGTTTCCATTGATGTGAAAAGACACCATTACCAAGGAAACTCTTATGAAGATAAACATTTAATTGAGGCTGGTTTACAGTTTCAGAGGTTCAGTTCTTTATCATCATGGCAGGAAGGATGGCTGTGTACAGACAGACAAGGTGTTGGATAAAGTGAGAGTTCTACAACTTGATTTGAAGGCAATTAGTAGGACACAATCTTCTGAAGGTAAAAGACTTTCTTCCTCAATGGATGGAGATTGAGCACTAAGTGTCCTCAAAGTCCACCTACACAGTGACAAACTTCCTCCAACAAGGCCACAGATTCTAATAGTGCCACTTCTGGTGGGCCAAGCCTATTTAAACCACCACAACAGTCATTTGAACCCTTTGCCTTAACTCTATATTTTCATGTTCGTCACTGTGTGTTGAGGCCAAAGAAGAGGGAACTCTTGCTTCTCCTGCTGCGATATCATCATTAGCAATCAGGATATGTTCAATTTAGACAATTTACATAGGTGAGAAATAACTTTACATAATTTTTCTTCTCTTTTTCTTCTCTTCCTACTCTTCCCAACACCCTAAATACTCATATAAGATTATGAGGTAATACATGACATATACATCACATGTGTAGAATTCAAACAATAATCTCAAGTGTTGATCCTCTTTTGTTGTTCATAGCTACATAAAGTGTTGTATAGGCCCAGCTAGCTGGCCTATAAGATCATGGAGAGTCTTTTATCTTAAGCTGGAGGAGCCATAGGTCTACAGACATATCCCTTCACCCTAGGACTTTTTTTTGTTGTTGTTGCTGAAAATTTAATTCAAGTGCTTATGCTTAATCAGCATGACTTTACCCATGTAGCCATCTTTCCAAGCCTACCTTGGGATTTTTATTTTTCAATCTCTTATGCATGAACTCTCAAGTCTATGATACCAGGCACTAGCCACCTCAAAAGCATTGGTCACTTTAGACATATGCATGTACAATTTGATATATATTTTTCTTTTAGCTAAGATTCTTTGAAAATATATTTTAAGCTGAAATAGTAGGAGCTGTATAAATGTGTGACCTACATGTAGCGGCAAGCTTGAAGCCAAGTTTGAAAAATGTGCCGAGAAGTTACAAGATCTGTAGCAAAATGCATGCCGGAGAGAGTATCACTTCTGATCTGAAGAAACAGGCCATTGTGAAGTGCTTTCAAAGCATATAACCTGCTAAGACATTTATTTTCTGTGTTTCCTTTTCATTCTCAGTCTTTTCTCTCAAATACTTTTCTTTTTAGTTAAGAAGAGTACTGGAAAATATGTTTGCTTTAGTGAGAAGAGCCTGTTTGGTGCAATGCTTTTCAGATAAACCAAAAGCCTGTTGCTACTTTAAAATTCTGTGTTAGACGTACTAAATATTATTAAAATATTATGGGAAGATTAATTGAGAAAACATTATTTTATACGAAGGGATAAAAATATGAAAAAGCTAAGACAGAAAATTTTATGATAAATAATCAGAGTTTTATCATAAATATGAAGGGATAATTATATTTATTAGGATACACACACACACACACACACACACACACACACACACACACACACTTAGGGGTAGATGTTTGGCTCATCACTTAAGAGCATTTGTTGCTTTTGTGGAGAACCAGGTTCATTTCCCAACACGTGGTAGTTCAGAATCATTTGTAGCTTAGTTCTAGCATATTCAACAACATTTTTGAGTCTCCCAGGGCAATGGGCACATACATATAAACATACATACTTTCAGACAGAACATTCATACATATAAATATTAAATGAATCTAAGAAGAAAGAAAGCCTCACCTCCTGGTGTTACATTTAAGAATGAAATCGACACGGTTCTTCCAACCTCATCATGCTGTGGGAGATACTGGGAACCTTTTGCCCTCTTCCACAAAACATTTCTTTTGCATCCAAGTTGCGCACGGACTTCATAGAATCAGTTGTATTAATGCCACCTTGGTAGTCTTCGGAAGATCAAATATAACTGAGAAAAAATTTAAACGTATTTGCAATTATTTGAGAGAATATACCCTAAAATTAGTGGGATTTAAGCAAGTAGGTTATGATTTAATGACAACTTCTAATTAAACTTCACATCATGAAACTTATTATATACAAACAAAATGATTATCATAATTCTTGCTGTCAGCCAATGTTATTGCTAAATAGATTATGGGAGCCAGTTATGGAGGTTCATAGCTGTAGTGTCAGCACTTGGGAAGCTGAGACAAGAAGATTTAAAGCCAAGGACAGTCTGGACTACACAGAAAGACACTGTCTCAAAATTTTAAAGACAATTTATGACTTGTATGCTCTCCTGTATGCTTTATAAGCAAGTTTTTTTAGCCTCTTCAATGCAGATATGCTACATTTACTTCTTAGTTCTTTCTCTGTTCATTTAAACAGATAAGGAAGACTTGTTAATAGGTGTGTATGTTCCACATCTGAAAGTAGATATACTTTGGGATAAACAATTCATATAATTAAGATTATAGGGTTATCATTAAGACTTAAGAAGTCATCTATTTGTCTATATAGCATCACCACAAGACAGTACTTCTTCGTGGACCTGCAGAGATCTGCTCCAAAGGGGTGTGCTGTTGCTTAGTGATTGTTACATATGTTTAATAATAATAGAAAAAAAAGCCTATTAATAGCAGGAATCTTTCCTATAATAAGTTCCTTACAGCCTTGCTGAATAAGGGATCAATTGTCACAGATTTTAAAATAATCCAAGGCAAGTCATTTCAGGATGATCACCTGCTAGTTATTAGCTTGTCCCATTATGGCTCCTGAAGAGGAAGAGGAGTGTATGTCACAGACTGGGAAGAAAGAGTAAGAAAGACAGGACCTGGAAAGGTGGCTCACTGGTTAGAATTTTTGCCACTCATTCAGAGGCTATGCTTCTGTTGCATTACCTTAATTTCTGACAGTATACCTCCAGCTCTAGGGGACCTTATGTCCCTCCATTTTGTTTTCTCTGGGCACTCGTAAGTATGTTATACACATAAATAATATGAGAAAATGCATATAATAAAAAGAGTAAGAAAGACATATCTTTGTGAATTTTGTACAAATATAAACTATGATTTAGCTAAAATTTCTCAGTTTTTATGCCAGTATAAGGTAAAGCAATGTGTGTCTACAATGACATGCATCATAAGCAACTGGAGAAGAACAAACCTCCAGGAGCAAATGTGTAGCCATATGTGTCCATCAAAAATTATTTAGTAAAAGGAGAAAGAAAAATTAACTAACAAATAGGGTGGCACTCTCTGTTCCTGAATGATAGAACAGTTAAATTAATGGCTAAATCTAATTAAGAAACTGAAAAATTACAGTGTGCTTGCTGCCAATACTAAACCCAATGGGCTGTGAGACAGGAATATGGTAGCATTCAAAAATTACCTCACCTTTGTTGAATATTAAGGCGATTTCACCACCTATCCTTGGAAATAAAACAGCCCTTGCAATTACATTTTGTAATTTGTTATTGGTTCAAAAATTAACGACTTTTGCTGTACTCAATGGATCATCACAGGTGACAAAGCACAGCTTTAATTAACAGTGACAGGTAAAGCCCCTTACAGTCAGAGTGGATTTATAATAGCAATTATATAAGAAATTATATTTTGATCATTACAGTCTCACATTGAGGCCAAGAGTATTAATATGTAGCCTGTCTCTAACACTTTGTGGGGCATTGACAAATATTTAAAAATCATGAAATATGCTAACAAACTGTTAAATATATTAGGGCGTACTGCCTTAATAAATATCCCACTTCAATTTGTGGCTTGCATTTAAGAACTTGGAGATGCTGGAGTCTGACTTATAATCATGTTGCTTCACTGACTTTCCACTTTGACTTATCAGGGGCATTAGTGAGAGAAAAGCCTGTGCCTCTCTCACAAATCCCACTGGTGAGTTCTGTCAGTAGAAAGCAATGATAAAGTGTTGTTATACAAAAAAAAAATGTAATAAGCATGGGTTTCTGGACAATAGCCTACTGAGATCTTGTAAGCTACAGGAGAACATATCTTCCTGGTACTACAAACTCCTTATTCCCTAATGAAGAGCAATAGGGAAGACACCAATGTTCTTTTAATGCAGAGAACCCAGAGGTCCACACTGCTTAGATGGCAGTAGAGATCATTCAGAAATTTATTTCAGAGACATCATATAATTTATTGGCAATGATGTATTCAGTTTATTATTTTTATTTAAAAATGGCATTCATGGCTTCTTGGCCACTCAGGTAGGATCAAGTGCAGTGTTCTTATCAGTTTAACATGTAATATATTCTTTTCCAGTAAATGGCTTGTTGAAGCCAGAATAGGCATTTGCTCTGTCCATTCTACCAATTAATCTGGCAATGCAGGACATCCAGGAACCAAGTACCCCTTCAGGAAATTTAAGACCTTTCATGCTATTGGAGCTTATGTTTTTGACTAATATCTCTGCTGGAGTTTTTCTGTATGGACTAGGAAAAATAATAACATATTTTTAAATTGAGTACTCTCTCTCTCTCTCTCTCTCTCTCTCTCTCTCTCTGTCTCTGTCTCTCTCTGTTTGTGTGTGTGTGTGTGTGTGTGTGTGTGTGTGTGTGACACACACACCTTGGTGATCAAATGACAGACAAATTGCCTGAGTCATTTCATTTTTTCCACTCTTTGGTACTGCGGATGTGGCTTCTGTCTTCAGACTGGGTGGCAAGTGCTTTACAAGTTGAGTTTTCTCACTGGGACAGCCAATAGCACAGCTTCTGTTGGGTTATATTCTCTTTTGTTCTTGTCTAACCTGTTATTGGACTCCAAGCTTTTGAAAACACAAGGTTCTGTGCATACTAGACACAAAACATACCAAATCATGTAGACAGATTCGTAACTACAGATTTGTGTATCATGAATGCACTGTCCAGATTAGTCCTGCAGTTTGCTGAGGAGGCACTAGTACTCAGTCAGGGAGATGACCTAGTTATGACTAAAAAGTGTAGTCACAATGGTTTTGTAAGGATAATGAGGGAGAATTTTCATAATCAAAACTAATAACTAATTTGATAGTGTATATATGTATTTGTCTGGGAAAGAATAGGGAAAATCAAGAAATGAATGTGCCAGATGAAGAGGGTGAAGTGGGGATGCTATTTAAACATTGAGCATTTGTTTGTTCATTCATTGTTTTTGAGATATTTTAAAACTGAAGACAGATAATAAATTCAAAGGTAAAAATATCTAATGTAATACTCATATCAATATATCCAAATTTATCCAAATTCAATTTTACTTTTAATGCTCTGTCAAACTGGTACTCTCTTATCTTTAGGTGTGGATTCTTGATAGAAAGACCATTTACAGAGTGCTCGTGTGTCCAGCATTCAATCTGAAGCATAACACAGATAGATGATTTTAAATAATGTTACTGTACTCAACTCCCATGTAGGCTAGCCACAGCCCAGAGCAGGCCCCAGTCCCAAGACTAATGCAATACAAGCCAGACCCATTCCGAAAAGGGGAAATACATATCTCAAGTTGGCTGGGAAAGGATAGGAAGGAGGGGAGGATGATGGGGAGAAAGAACTGAAGAGAGTAAATATGTGAAAAATATGTATGAAATTCTCAAAGAATTAAGAAATCATAGTATTTTAGTTTGTTTCATGTGCTCAGTGATTAAAAACCTTTGTTGCCCAGACCAACAACTTGAATTTAATACCTGAGACCATATGGCGGAAGAATAACTCTTAGAAGTTAAACCATGATCTCCACATGTGTGCAGTCTCCAGCACAAAAATGACGTATACAAATAAATGCATAGAGTTCTGTTTTGTTTGTTTCTTTGGAAAGTTTTGAAACAGTTTTCAATTCGTACCTGCTAAAAGTAAGTCTTATTATGTAACATGTAATTTCTTAAGATGTGGTTCTTGAGTACTTAGTAAGTCTGTTCTACAATGCCTAGTGGGTATTCCATGGAACAAAGGAACAGTGCTATGATAGTATAAGTTTGGTTATTTAATGAAATCTTACAAAAATTAGAAATTTGATTACAGCGTTACATATTTATTAACTGAAGATGTTTTAAAATAAAACTGTTTTGTACCTGATTAATTTTGGCGGTAACATCTACTATTGTAGATAACAAATTCAGATTTTATAAACTTGTGTCATAATAAGAATGAGCTAATTATATGACAGATTAGCTGGGTTGTACATAGGAAATAAATGTTGGTCACTGCTGTGACTTCAAAGAAAGAAGTGAAAATCTGGCTGTGAATGTCAGGCTTAAGAACAAATAAGATTATGGTATATATTTATTTATTTATTATTATTTTGTATACAAAGAAATTTTTCAATTAAAAAAAAAAACAAAAGCAAGAAACAGAAAATCCTCAGAGGTAGTATTGATTTTAGAATGGGTATGTGGCCGAGTTGGTCTCACCCCATCTATTGCTCTGACTTTAAATGACTTAGATTATTTTGCAGATGTCTTGCTTTTGCTGTTTTATGGGTAAGAACAAAAAATAAGGCACATCTGGAGAAAAATAATCAGAGTACCATTTGTTTTTCAGACAGTATCCCAAGTAGAAATATATACAAAGATGTGAACGATTTAGAAATATACAGACTACCAATGCTTAAGGTTTTCTACTTTATATTTTTTCCTAGTTACATGTAGAAGCAATAGAGTATTTTATCTTCCTATTTTGGCAATGAAGTCATGAAGAAGTTAAAAAGAAATAGAAACTTTATTTATTTATTTATTTTTTATCCTTGGGAAGCAAAATGATAGGCAAAGGAGTTAAGGGAAGGCAAGAATGGAACCAAATGTTAGCCTTTTACGTGTGTGTGTGTGTGTGTGTGTGTGTGTGTGTGTGTGTGTGTGTAAACTCATGTTTTCTGGTTCATATGCCCTTTTGTGCATTGGTGTTTTGAGGCCAGAGGTTGATGTCTGTATTCAACTATTCATTTTTACTTTTTTGGTTAGACAAGAGTCTCACTGAACTCATTAACTAGATTATACTGACTCATTAATGAACATCAGGAAACCTACCTGTCTCCACATCCACAGCTGGGGTATTGTAGATATGCATATGACCATCAAAGATTTTTACATGCATTCCATGGATCTCAGTTGAGGGTTTCATGCTTGTATGGTAGGCAGTTTTTCCAACAAAGTCATCTCTCTAGACATGCAATGTTAGCTTTATATTCCCAGATCTTGTGCTTAGACTACTAATAACTGCCATTTTAAAATAACTATCAGCAATTTCCACTTTCACAGATCAATAATCCTGAGCTCTGAAGGGAGAGGTACCTGGCTTACTATTCAATTGACTTTGGACAATTATTTGACCTTGAGAAGTTGTGATTAACACAAGGTTCTTGTGGGAATCAAGTGGGTTAATTGGTGCAAAGTATTTGGAATACAACCTTATACCCACACTTAATAAATGTTAACTCTTAGCAGTAGCTTCTATTTGCATAATTATATTATTTAGGATGTTTATTTATTTATTTATTTATTTATTCATTTATTCTTTCATACAATGCTTCCTGACTGCAGCCTCCTCTTCCACTACTTCTCTTAAGTGCTCCTCTAATTTGAACCCTACTCACTTTCCCTCTTCCTCAGGTCCACTGCTCCTTCTTTTGCCTTCATCAAAGAAGCAGTCTTCCCAGTGATATCAATACAGCATAACAAATTGCAATAAGGCTAGTCACAAAATCCTCATATCAAAGCTGGACAAGGGAACTAGAAGGAGGAGAAGGCTCCAAAGCAGTAAGTAGAGTTAAAGACAGCTCCACTCCCATTTTTTAAGAGTCCCACAAACACTCCAAGTAGCAGAGTAACTAGCACAGACCCACACAGGCTCTATGACTGCGGCTTTGGTCTCTGTGAGCCCTAGGACTTGTGCTTAGTTGATTCTGTGGCCTGTCTTCTTGACCCCACTAGCATTCACAATCCTCCTTCCCCTCTTCTTCAGGGTTCTCCAAGCTCCACGTGGTGTTTGAGTGTGACTCTGCATCTGCACCCATCAGCTGCAGAAGGAAGCCTTTCTGATACTGATTAGGCTAGGCACAGGTCTACAAGGATAGCAGAATTTTACTAGGAATCCTTTCATTGACTTTTTTTTTTTTAACGTGGTCAAGTCATGTTGGTTTTAGCCTAGATCTCTGAGCCATTCATCTTCCGATTCTTGCCCATCCAAGCAGTGTCAGGCATGGGCTCCCTCTTGTGGTGTGGGCCTCAAGTTAGACAGTCCTTGGTTGGACATTTACAAACTCTGTCACCATTGCTCTAGCACATCTTGCAAGCAGGAGGATGGGGGTCAAAGGTTTTGTGGCTGGGTTGATGGTCAAGTCCCATTACTGGAAGTCTTGCCAGATTAATGAAGATTGCTGGTTCAGACTCCCTGTCCTCTAGCACTAGATGTCCTCACTAGGGTCACATAAACTTCAGGAATTTTCCTCTGCACTAGGTTTCCACATTACCTGCAACTGATTTATTTTACTTTTAATGAAGCATTTTATATATCCACCCACTGATAGTATAAATTGCTGAAACAATTCTTGATTCCATATAAGAGCTATTTCTCAAAATGTATACTTCATATGTCTTATTTTTTCATAAAAAGTGAGAGATGACTTAATGATGCACTCAGAAAGGAGAAAGATAAAGGCAACACTGAATTATGTAAAGGAGAGAATGAACTGTGAATGCAAAGATTAATGCAAATAGACTTGAGCCTCAGGTTTATGATATTAGAAAATCATGTCTTTTGAGCATCATAATGTCCTTAGATTCAAATAAGAACTTCGCATGGATTATAATGATTAGTTATAAACATGTCTGTTGAGACCACTCACATTCATTATGTTCTAATGCTGAATCAACTGAGAATGTTTCAGACGTAAGCATCTTGACCCGCAACTGTGCAAACATTCCATTACCATTACCCAATGATAGGATGTTCGTTGAGTGCTTCATAAAGAAGTAGTCTGTAGAGCCAGATGACAGAGTACTCCAAGTTAATTTTTGTTGTTAATGATATTGGTTTAGAACCGCCAGAAGGAACACCCAGATAAGCCAAGAACAGGAGAGGAGCACCAGAGAATTCTCAGAACAGCAACATGGTGAGATCCAAGCTTGCTCTCCCTTTCCTTTTTGGAGAGCTGGAGAAGAGGACAGGAGATTCATTGGTGGTAAACACTTGCAGGGCTTCTTGAAGTCCAGTAAAGTGCTGGATGTAGCTCTTCATATGTGCTTGAGGGCCTGGGTTCAGAGAAGCAGATAGTCCTGTGCAGTTGGAGCCCAGCCCATAGCTCTTGTAATTTCCTTCTTTCTTTATGCCGCATTGCAGGATGCTTAGAATTGTTTTATACCCATTTCTGGGTGACTTCCTGCTTACAAATCAGGAAACAGTGAGTGATTTGTTTTTTTTCACTACAGAAAATAAAATACTCATGCTGGATGGCCCATGTGTAAGCATCTTTTTATGCTAGGTGCCATGTTTATAGCGTGGGATATTTCCTCTTAAAATTTATTATCATGTCTGAATTTGATACCAAGAGAATAATAAGCAAAATCATTGTGCTCCTGTTTCCGTTGCTACACAGGCAAGAAATGATTTTATTTGTGTGAGTTATCTCACTTATAAGAGAGCTTTAACGCTTGAGAGTATTTAGTTTCCATGATTACAGAAAGAAAGGTTGCAGAGGGGAGAATCCATAGTTATTTTTGCGTATCATGGGGAAGGTTTTGTAATCCTTTTAGTACAAGCAAACTTGATTCTAGTTTCCTCATTATTTTCTCTGTATTTAGCAGTGTGTACAAGTTCTTATTACGCTTCCTCATATTACCTTGCAAATAAATTGAACGACTTAAGTAAATCTGGCTTTGCCGATAAAAATACTTCTGCAACTGTATGAACCTGTCTACAAACTGCTGTGGTTTGTAATTGAAATGAAAAAGAAAAATCAAATCTCTTATGTTTATTCTGCTTTTATATTATGATGCTAGAAAAAAGTTTAAACTTTAAAAAAATATGTTTCTTTATTTAGATTGTGATTAATGCATTTCAGCTTGTGCTGAATAGAAATCATCTACTCACAATAGCAGAAGGTTATATAACGCTTTCTTTGGATGATTTTATACATGCCCAAAGAATAAAAGCATTTACATATCCAAATTATTTATAAAACAATTAAAAATACAATTGAGAATTACCCCACCACAAAATCAATCAGGTCTACCATGGTCTGATTTCTGCAATGTGTAAATGAACTAATAGAGATAGCTTTTTAAAATATACTTTTAGGAGCCAGTTTAAAAGAATTAATTGTTTTGGACATTTATTTTTTAATTAAACTATAATTTTCTGGAAAGAAGAGTCACATAAGAAATTTTACTTGAATACGAGGGCTTATGTATGATATACATACATACATTATACATAACATGTTCCACATTTCAACCTGGAGCATATCTATTATATATATTGCACTCATATGTAATAAGACTGTGATGCATTTAAACACCAGTCTGCTCTTTAAAGCAGCTTAAGAGCTACTTTTATGCAGGAAGCAAGAGACAGCAGGGTCTTGTGTCAAGAAGACCTTTGGATTGCGCCCTTTGAAGCTCATCAGAGCCCATTCAGGTTTATCCCAAGGGGTCAGTTGATGGAAGGCCTGGTACTTCTTTTTTTCCCAGAGGCTGAATGCACTGTTTGGGCAAGGCACCCAGCTCCTGCTGGCTTGAGAAAAAGTGTAATTTTAATGATGATTATAATGAGCTCCAATGTTGCTGGGAGGCAAATGTATCCTTAAATCCAAGAGAGAAAGCTGCAATCAGGGTGAAATATAATACAGATTATATTTTTTTTGATAAGTTAGCCTTTTAATTGGCAGTCTCCCTTTATCCTATACTCGATTATGTCTTACTATTCCAAGGTGAATAATTGTTATGCATCTTTGTGAAGATGACACAGCAATTGAAATTCACTGAAAGCACAGTTGGGAGGTTTGTCTGTCTCAGACCATTTATCCTGACACATTAATCAATGGGACCGTAGCTTTGATCTCAGCACCTGAATTCCTTTCCAGTATCTGATTTTCCTTCCAGTATCCATTGTCATTTTGAAAAGTCAACTCTAGTCTTAGCCAATGACTTTATCTACTCTGAAGCCCAGGCTTGAACTGAATTTTTTAAATGATGACTGAGGAAACATTTAACAAAAAGAACCTAAACTCGACACTGGGGTTGTGATTGTTAGCAATCCTTAGAGTAGAAGGATTCTAGAATTTGATAGAATCTGTTCTAAATGACTATGTTTATCTTTTGCCAGACTTTAATATGATTGAAAAGGTATATAAAAAGGATAAAGGTTTTTTTTTTTAAATTAAGTTGCTTAAATCCCTTTACAGGAAACATAGAGACTTGGTAATTGTCATTAAAAATAGGAGTGTCAATCCACTTTAAATGAGAGTTCAAGCAAGGTGTATGGAATGAAAGGAACTGATTCTATCTTACTTTGAATAGCTCATGGCAAATCCTTTTTAAGTTGTTAGGCTATAACTCACAATTAGTAGCATATTTTATGTATATATGTAGCCTAAACAGTGAACTAATATTTACAAATAAAAGCCCCGGGATAGGTAATTCACTCTACCCTCCATTGCCCTGTATTCCATTAAAAAGAAAGTGTCCTCACAAACCAACAAGCCATTTCAAAATTCCTATGGTTCTTAATTTGTAAGACAATGTATATGCAGTTTAGAAAAAAAAGGTAGATATAATAAATTAATATTCTTTTAAAATATAAAAATCTTCTATCTGAATAAATATAAGAACATATTGTGTTTGTCAACTGTCTCATACTGCTGTATCAAGTCAATGAATATTTTCTTTAGGCTATTATGTACAACACTTCTCTGTATAAACTCTTAGATGTGTGGCTTCCTTCAGTTGTTACTAAAATAAGTATTATCACGTGGAAGTTTTAAAATTTTCTTACAAAAATACCTGAAATTTTGATATTATTAGATATCAATAATGTAGGTAGGATGGTATTTGATCCCGAAGATGAAAAAGGAAACCACTAAATAGGACAACATCATATAATATTGAACCCCACCTGATGGCCCTCATGTAATGAGATACACCTTTTATATTGTCATCTCTCTTACTTCCTTGGTGAAGGAGGCTGATGTGGAGATGTCTTGGGAGAGGCATCATTCATGTCTTTCAGATCTGTTGAACACTTTCCTTCTTCAAAGCCAAGCATAAGTCAGGAGCAGTTCCTTTGTGCTCGTTATATAGTTTTCTGATTTTATTGATATAAATTCATGACAAGATAGATACTGAGGGTGATTTGAACAACTGGACTGAAACAAACAGTGAATGACATATTCTGTTCCCTGGTGAGCCTAAGCTCTTTTCCCGACTTTTCTAAAACGCTTTAGTTTTAAACATTTAGAGAGGTGGGAATATAAGGGATTAAACCCAGATTCTGACACAGGTTGATGCAAATTCTACCACTGAACTAACCCTAACCCTAAACTTAACCCTAATCCTAACCCTACCATTTCTTTTTGAAACAACAGAGTCACACAAAGTTTTCTACAATGGCCTTGAACTTGCAGTTTTCCTGTTTTAGCCTCCTAAGTAATGAGAATAGGAACTCAGAACATCGGTCCATGAAGAACTTTAGTTTAAACGACATTACTCTCATGACCCTCCTTTCTGTTGAAGTAGGAGAGCCAGGTTTTAAACATTTTTCTCATGTTAAAAATATGTATGACAATGTGTTTGATATTTAATTTTCTGCTTATCAGTGTCCCAAGTAATTAATTTTCTCTGCTATTGCAAATGGATGTTGGTATCATGTGACATGAAACCAAGCAGTAATCAATAGAAACTTACAAAGAATTCAAGATTATTGGTCAAACCTAATCAAAGACTGTGTATATGACAAGTGGAGACTTCTAGTATATTATAGAGTCAGGAAGAAAAAATATAAGAAGAGAGAAGTGGATAATATTTAATTTTGGCTCACTTTTTTAAGTTTTCATCAACACATTATTTGATAAACTCTATGAAAGAGAAGATGCATCTAAAATATACATTTATTTGTATTTCTGTTTATATGTATTTGGTTATTAGGTATCTCAGACATTTCAACTTTTCATTTGACTGTCACTAGCAGCAAGACTATTAAAAATGTAATGTAATTTTTCAATTAAAATCATTGACTATATCTTGAAAGCAGTGTTGGTATCCATAGTCATTGCGAGACCTAGACTTATCATATTTTGCTTATCTGATTTTTGACAGTTATAAGAAGATAGCTATTTGTAAAATTTGCTTTGATTTTATTTAAGTGGATTTATGATTAGGAGAAGTCAAACATACGTGAAAGATAGAACAGGGCTCCCAACCTAATCTATGGGTCAAGGAAGATGCTTAGAATGGAGATCCTTACCTGGCCAGTGTCTTCAAGGTGAGTGAGAGGTGGTTGACAAGATCAGGCATAAAGGAGTGTCTTAAGGGGAAAATAGCTCATAGACTTTCATTTTTATAAAGCTGCTTTTGTGTGTTCAGATCCAGAATGTCTTTCTCATTGAAAAAAAAAAAGCTATAATACTCCTAAACCAGACTGTCCTAGCTTCATTTCTATTTTTGGAATAAGATACCCTAAAAAAGCAACTTAGGGGATAAAATGGGGTGATGGTATTTCAACTTATAATTCAAGGAATAATGCGTCATTGAAAGGCAGTCAAGGTAGGAATCTTTAACAACTAGCTACATCACATGCACAGTCACGAGCAGAGAGCAGTGAATGCATGCACGGACGCTTGTTTTCTGGTTTGAGCTGAGCTTGCAGTTTCCACTCCTACATCATTCAGTACTGTTGCCTATTCCATGATGCTGTCTACTATAGGTTTAGTTTTTCCACATTAGGAAAGATAATCTCCAGTAGACATACTATAGTGCAATACAATCCAGACAATCTTTCACTGAGATAAACTTCCCAGATGTTTCTAGATATTTCCCAGTTGGCATGCTTCATCACACAGACCATTAACATAGTACAAGCTATTTGTGGTGAAAAATCTTTTGAATGTTATGTAAAATGAATACAGTCCACAGAATCCTAAAATACACCAAGGCCAATATGAATGTTTTTCCTGTATCTTAAAAGAAACTCATTTGAAATCTTTCTGTTAAGTAATAATATAATTTTAACTCCAAACAACTCTTTGCAGTTTGCTTTGAAATTTCTGTATGTCAACCATGTGCACAATAAGAAGTAAATATATAACTTATAACGAACTGATCAGGAATAATAATCTACACAAAGCAGTTACTCTGGGTCAGAAGCCGCTCTTAGTATACCCATGAGGTTACATCTTTCAGTTTACAGAAACCCAAGGGAAAAAACACATTGAAGAATGTCCTAAGTAAACAAAAAGTGGGAAAATAGATTTGAATTAAGTCACATGACATGATAGGATCAAGGGAGTATTATCACCTTTGCCATGTGCTTGGCCAAAAGCAAATCCTGTTCATATTAAACCCAGGCTATCACAGCACAATGTCTGGATTATCAGAATGACGATCTGAGACATCCACCAATATTTCTTCTTTTTAAAACCTTTTTACTTTTGAAGTTTTCATATTGCATATTCATAATTTTTGACTTTTATACGTGAAGTCTCTCATTTCTAAATCTCCTGGCCCACTATGCCTTCCATTTTTGCCTTCTCTCAAATTCATAATTTCTTATTTTGGTATTTTTTCTTCAGATATAGCCTTTACTCGATGAGAATGACTGGAATTTTTGCTCTTTACTATGTGAAAATGAGGAGTATAAATTAAGAGTGAGAAGACAGGATGCCATTATTCCCAAGGGACCAGGTAATCAGTTGGCAATAGATCTCAGTTCTCCAAATTTTAAGTTCCTGGTGGCAGTATCTTTTCATCCCCATTTTTATGGGACCCTTAAAATAATGCAAGTAAACTGGAGATTGAATTTGACCCACTGAGTGACAAAAAGTAGCAAGGTGTCCTCTCTCTTTATTATTTTGTTGACACACTGGTTCTCTTGAGTTTTCACTGGCTGTCTGAGACGATCCAGAGTAACTGATTGGCTGTATGACCGTCTGTCTCATTCTAAACATTGTCAGTAGGAATTTCTTAGGCACTTAGTGAAAGAATAAAGTGAATGTTTCTGCATATGCTTCATAAGAGGCTTTGCTCATCTTAGGAACCATAGCGGTTTACCTTCCATTGTAAACTCTTTGTTTTGTTTTGTTTTGTTTTGTTTTGTTTTGTTTTGTTTTGTTAAAAAAAAACAAGTATCAAGTGTGGCGTGGTATGTACGTACCAAAGGACTGGGTTATGGCCTTTTTATTATCTGCAAAATGCAACAAAACTTTAAAATTAATGACAGCCAGTAAGAGGAAATAGGGAAAATAAAAGTTAGGTTTCTTGTTTAGAAGTAACTCACATTCCATTTATTCATTTTAAAAAATGAAGAAAAAAACCCCACATGTATCAAATAGTTTACTAAGATTTTTTCCCCAGAGGAAGGTTTAAAAAGGGGAGACAGAAAAAAATAACATATCTTTTCAGCATAAGGCAGTATCTATTAGCTGAGAAAAGAATTGAGAATTCATCTTATATCTTCTCTGACAGCAGAATTCCCATAGCCATGCTTTGAGCAAAGAGGAGTACTGAGGCACCAGACATGACAGACTTACCTGCACACAGAGAAGCAGATTGCCTCAACCATTTCATGGGACCAGGCAATTGGTAAGTGCAAGCTTAATTGACCATCCCTAGAAATCTGTTCTATGTGACACTGCCTTCCCTAGGGAGAAACTCCTTTTTTTTCTTTGAAGACCAATATGTAGTTTGCAGTTATTAAAAAGTAGGGAAACATTTATCACACACATCTTCCAATACAAGTCTTTGTAGAACCTGCATTTCAGTTTTGCCTGTTACTGCGTCGCCTATCACTAGTGTTTCCTGCCCTCCTAGCATTCTAATTGATCTTTGAGAATTGATATTGACAGAACCTAGATTACCTTTCACCACCCACTAGGCAGTTGAAAATGAATATTTTCTTTCAATAGAAACTTATTTTGGCAAAGGCTAATTTCTAGATTTTTCTGTGATTTGTGGTCCTGTCTATTTCCCATCCTCATCTCCATGAAAGCAGTGATAAGCACTACAGATTCTCCAGTCCAGATAGTAGGTATCAACTTCCCCATCATCCATGCAAGGAAGTTATCAGAGTCCATGTACAAAGTCTTTTATTTCTCTGAACCCTGGTTGAAAATGTCTTTCCAAGCAGAAGCAGAATTATTATGTTTATTTTGTAATGCTCTCAAGAAAAGATTTTTGTCATGTTTTGTTCTTGGAAAAGTAGTGAATGGTGGTGGTGGCAGAGGCTATATGTATATGCAGATTACAAATGATTTCCAAATGAGTTGTAGAGGGAAGTATCACTGGGTTCATGAATAGGACGGTCATGTTATAGATATCTTTTGTGCTGGGCTCAGTCTTTCCATGAATTGATGAGAAACTCCAGAAAACATGGTTTTTAAGCTTAAGAAGTTTTCAAAAACAGTTGCATTAGAAACACGAATAGATTAGAGGTCTCAAACCTGTGAACCACATCCTCTCAATCTTTAGATGCATACAAAAGCTTCAGTTAAAATTTGCCTTCCCTAATTATATTGGATTTGATGGATTAAGATTTTTATGATCTCCAAAATTACTTTACCCAAACATATAGGTTATGTGGGTAGTAGTCTAACATAAACACATTCTCATACCTTTAAAGTTATGGTGGAAAAAAACAAGCAAAGTATTGAAACATTTCCAATTATCCTTTACTGACAATATGTCTTTGATGGAATCCAAACTATTACTCTGTATTTGCTGCTGTTTATGAAAGATGAATGTAGCTGATGTTATGAAAGAAGAATGTAGAAAGATGAATTCTAGAAAGAGGTGAACACTTAAGTGTATTTTAGTTTTAGGATTATAATGTAATTACATCATTTTCCTCTTTCTTTTCCTCCCTCCAAACCCTCTCATATATTCATCCTTTCTGCTTTTCAGATACATGGCTTTTTACACTTATTGTTTTTGCATACAGGCAGTCTATCTATCTATCTATCTATCTATCTATCTATCTATCTATCTACCTATCTAGTTTTAAATAAAATACTTTGCCAACAATAAAGAGCATCTTAGACTTACTTTTACTAGATAGTTTTGTATGCACTAAATGTGAAAGTAATTCTAAGTATAAATTATCCACTGTACAAATGTCTAGAATATTGAACCTTTACATAGATGACTGTAATAAGATGAACATGTTTGCTTCTTATCAATATTATGGAATATTCTAGTCTACAAATGCTTCAAGTGCCACCTCGCATTTCTATATCTGTTATTTTTTTTTTACATATTTCATTAATGAAACTTGGATTTGGATTATTCTATTATACAGCAAAGTAGAATTGCCTTCTACTGTGCTACCTCTGAATTGTGACATATATATATATATATATATGGTGACTGATAATACAGGATTGTAAATACAAAAAAAAAAGAAAAGAAAGAAAGAACCTATAACATTAAAAAAGTTAGAACAGTAGATTCTTAAGTACATGTAGCAGTCTCAAGATAATTTAATTATGTCAAAAATTTTAGATGTTAAAAAAATAGTGAGTAAAACTTTTATAAGCTAATTTTTATAGGCAGTGTCTGTTATCTCTGATCTAAAGTGCCATGCCTCAGTTTTAAGGTATAACACAGTGAGTATAAGAAAGAGTGAGTGCCACGAAAGAAGGCTCAGTGGTTAAGAGCCACTTGCTGCTCTTGAAGAGAACCTGAGTCCAGTTTATTGCACCTCCACCCCAAAACTGCCTGTGACTTCAAATCTGAGAATCCCATTTTTCTTGTCTCCATGGGCCCTGTACTCAGTTTCACAGACTGTCAGATAAACAGACAGACACACAGAATTAAAAATAAAATAAATTTGGAGAGTAAAAGGCAATATTAATTCTAAATTTTAGAAAATACTCGTAACAACAGTCCAAACATGTACATAAAATACACAACCACAATATTAATTTAATCTATTATTTTTAAAAGATTGACACATCAAAAGGAAATGTATAAAATTATCATTTCTATCTATATTTTTCATACTAAGTATTGGAATTGTGGTTATTTTGCATTAAATCCAGGAGTTCAGTGGCCACAAATATCTAAGGTGTCTCTATTGAATGGTCCCTTTCAATGTTCATTTCTTCCTTCAGAATGAAAGCAAATACACACTTGTGAAAACCACGAAACTAGAGAAAATTGGTAAAGAACAAAGATCTGTATTCAACTGATTTTTGAATAATGTACAAAGCAAAATATTACTATTTTATCAAGAGACTGCTAAAAGCCATATTTTTATAAGATATAGATTCTAACTGAAAACAAGTAAAGATGCTAGTTTATGAGTTTGTAACTATGAAGGAAAACATACATAAATTTGGGAATGGTATCAAAGAAGCTATTTGTCTCCTGAGCAATCTATGACTGCCAGTTACTTTAGGGTTACTATTATTCCTGGAGCTCTTTTAAGGGATAATGTCTCCATAAACTCTGTGACTATGTTTATTTTCCATTTCAATATTTGGGAACTCAATGACAATTTATTCTTTTATCTTAAAGATATAGGTATTACTTCACGCACAATTTAGTTTGTTATTGGATTTAAAAGGAAATTAATTTCTTTAAATGCTTTCCATTATTAAAGTCTCTAATAAGTTTGTGTATTTGAAAACACTAGTCACACTTAGTGAATATAGGCAGTGATGAACAATTTTGTAATTTCACTGTCACTGTTTCAAGATATGAGTTGGACAATGGTCAGCTTGAATGTTCTCTTTGGACAGGCACAAGTAATATGGTCTATGGGCTTAGGCTCCCAGGTTCCACTGGACCTAGAAGTTTGGTTATTTGTCATTGTGAAATGGGAACAATGAGCCCCTGAAGAAATGCTGGCAACAGTGAATAAGACAAGGCTATGATATGTCACTCTGTGTGCTGATGCCACAGATGCTTCAGGAAATGTTTATTAAACTTCCTCTTTTGACCCAAATATTGCTTATTTTTCTGTGCAAATAGCAAGGTTTTTTATTTTTTCATTTTGCAAATTGGCTGAAGAAACTTGCTTTTCTTTGTGCTGAGGAAAATACAATAAATAAAAAATAAATAATGTATCAAATCAATGTCTTTTTTCTACAATTTAGTGGGCATATATTTATATATAGGATATATATTTAAATAGCGAAGAGATACAAAAACCAGCCTAGGTCTCCAATTTTGCATCACCAAAGAGTGCCTGCAACAGTACCTGTACATAATTCTCAGATTAACACATTGCTAATAGATTAGTCAAGAGACTAAAGTACTGACAAAGTCATTGAAGATTAACTGTGATTGTATAATAGCTAATATTATAGTTTTGCAAGAAAAGAATAAAATTACTTATAATTATGCTTTCAATTTATCAATGTAACATTATGATATTGCTTTGATCTAGTAAATATAAGATATTACATCATTTATATTGTTTAAAACTCCTTTTTTTCTGGGATTTTAAATGTCCCAGTAATGCATCTTAGCATAACGTGATGTTTTCTGTCTTTTAATTACTATGACTAATTTTTTACAGCTCAGTTACAAACCCTTGAAAATAATGAACATGGTGACGCATTCTTAATTATAATGGTGCAAATAGCAGCACTCTAATTTCAGGCTTACATTGAAAAAGAATTTCTCTGGAATGGAAGCTCTTCTGATTGCTTTGCACATCACGTTTTAAACAAACACTGCGGTGCTTTAGCCATGACTTGGTTGCCTAGGATACACTGTTAATGTAGCCCTAAGATGCTGGTACCAGTTAAGCTTTGAGGCCATGTCTGTAAGTGCAGCACATAGTTGCCTTTAATAAATCGGAGAAATTTAACATAGACCCTTAGTGCGGTGAGCATTTTGACTAATGAAATAATTGACTGTAAATTTGGAAAGTAATATGGAAAATGTCTGTTTGTATTTTTACATTAGTTTCCCACGAAACTGACAGAAAGTGCCTTGTTTTTAAAAACAAATGCAAAATTGATTCAGTGACCTAATTCTAAGGCACATTCGCAAAGAGTATAATATCGGTTGTTGCAGTACTCAGGAAGCTAACTAGCTAAATCTCGGGGAGTCATTTTTGCAAACATCATCTAATAGTGTCTCTTGCCGGTAGATGTTTGTTTAGTCTGTGGTAAGGGCATTTCACAGCTTTATTTTATTAAGACATTGCAAGTTTCAGATATTCTCGTTTGAAGTATTGTAAAATGAACAAAAAATGTTTGCAATGGTAATTAATGAGAGCATTCCTGCTTCTGGAGAAACACAAGATTTCGTGAGATATGTCTAAATGATTGTGTATCTCACATTAATAACTTATTTTTTTCAATGATAAAATATTGTCAATATTTTACCAATGTGTATTTTTCTTTAATTATAGAGTTGGGAATACAAAACTAGCTACATAGTTTAGCAAAACTAAGCTATCTGCTTTTAAAAATCAGTTGTACTCTTGCCTTAAATCCAAAAAGGGGTGGGTGAGGAATGAATAGTCTGATCTGAATACAAATAAAATTGGAATCCTTTAGTGAGTGGGAAGATCCAGTTTGGACCAGCAGGTGGTGCTTGAGTTTTAAGTGCATTTAGAATAGAGGTTTTTTTGGTTTGGGGTTTTTGGTTTTTGTTTTGTTTTGTTTTTTAATTTTAAGCACTTCAGAAATGATGTTTTTACTTTTTTCCTCCTGTAGAGTTGATTACATTTTGGAATAAAAAACATTATTAAGGGCTTTGGGATCCTCACTGAGCTCAACCACTCAGCTTCTTTCCCTGGGCTCCACTCTGAGTTTCTCTCCTTCATGGCTTGCCGCTCTGCAGCAGCTTTCGGCCAGTGTGGTGTGATGACGGGCAGAAGGCTCACTTTTCTTTTCTTCCAAGCTGAACACCTGTGTGGTGGGAGTGGGAACAAGCTATTTCTATACTAGAGGCTACAGTAAGAGTTGTTTGAACCACGTACTCACCTGCGCAGGATTCAAGGAGATTCGTAGTCACCTTGAATCATGTACATTTACATTTTGTCCCCAACTGACTCTGGAGTCCTGTATCATCTCTTGTCAGTGCTCCTTAGAATAGATGTCTCTCTTTTTTTATGTGAAAATTTTTATTGAATATTTTATTTACATTTCAGATGCCACCCCCTTTCTCCATTTCCCCTCCCTAGAAAACCCCTATCCCACCCCCACTTTTCCTTTTTGTTTTTATACTATTTTTTTTAATGTTAATCAAAGGCTTTATAAGTTTGGTAATGCTCAATATCAATCAGAACTGTAACCCAATACCCAACCTAGATATATCAACTATCTTTGACTGAACAGAGACTTGTTTCTTAAGTCCTCCAAGTACAGAATGATTCTGCTGGTAGATGATCTTTCTGCTTTGAATTCCAACAAAAGTGACGCACATTTGGCCAAATTCAACAGGAAAGCAAATGCATTTTTAAAAGATTACTGTGCATTTGCTGTTTAGATACAATAACTCCAGTGGATGAGTATTTAACGTGAGCAGCAGAAAATGCTATACATCCTGGGTATCAAATGCCATTCTTTCCATGAGAGTATCAAATATACTTTGCTACTATGTTTGAATTTTATATTTTTAAATATAAAAATACTGTGTGTGTCTCAAATTTTGACAGACGTTACCAAGAAGAAGCTAGTAATTATATTTCTTCACTTAAGAGAATTTGTTTATTTGATTGTTTCAGTAAGTAACATTTGGTTTTACAATGTTGATACCTCTAGAATTATAACACTGTGAAGGTCCTAAACTATAATTTACTCAAACAATTTTATTTCTGACTTTAGTTAGGATGATAACTACTTTATATTCCTAAAGTAATAGGTGAATTGTTTCAAATCCACTGTAAATTACATCAGATAATGAAGTTAGGTGGATAGTTAATTCACTTTAGTAAGCAATCAGAGAAAATTACATTTCCAGCCCAAGAAAAACCCCTTCTCTTTTCTTTCTTCTCAGCATTAATTTCTCTGACAGAGTTAATGCTTTCAACCAGTTATTGTAATGGTCTCTTGAAGAACTTTGACTCAATCTCCTCAATCCTGGTCTTGTCAGTGGAGAATTACTGAAACAACAGCTCTCTCTCTAGGGTTGTGTTCTATTGTTTATATGTACGATTACCATGACATCACATTTTTGTCTATGGAGATTTTTTTCCGTTATAATAATCCAGCTTAATGCATCATTTGTAAGTTATAAATAAAGCTCTACTTTTTGGAACTTACGGTGGCTTTAAAAACAGAATGGGCTTATCCAAAGTCGCTGCAATTGCTGGCATGTCAAATGCTATTCCAGTGGCCATGTTCTTGGCTTTGTGTGGATGCATAAAGAGAAGACAATTCCTTCCGACTCCTACTGCTATTGAAAACAGCAGCAACAAAATAACTAACCCTCAATTCTAACACTAACAATTTTTATTCTTGGTTTCTTTTCTGGGTAAAATGTTGGTACAAATGAAATCTAAAGGAGAAAGGGCTTATAGGAGTTCAAGAGTTCCAGAGGAGAGTCTACCATGTCAGATGCATCAAGAGATCAGAAATTTGAAGGAACTGATCACATCAAATTCAAAACCAGGAAGCAGAGTGGCTAATGCTTACATCTCAGCTTCCTTTCTCCACTAACCCAGTCCAGGATCAGGGAACAGGGCTACATAAATTGGTGGGTCTTCTCACCTCAACCAGTGAAATCCACAATAATCTCCCACAGGTACCACAAAGACTCATATCTCCGATAATTCTAGATATGCCAAGTTGACAATTAGCACTTACCATCACAACAGTCTAATAGTAACTCCTTTTGAAACTTATTTTCATGTGTACTCTTCCTAAGGTTCAGATTCTGAGATGTCAGACAGACCTCTCATTTCCCAGTAGAATGCGGAGCAATTGAGTGTACGGTAGAACTAACACCGTGACATAATATACTAATGATGGGCTTCTTCCTTACATCAAAATATAATGGGAAAGATCCGTTGTGCTAGCATGGAAGACGTACTAAAATTTGAACAGCTCATGGCATGCAATAAAGTTTTTATTAATGTTCTATATCGATGGCTTCCTGTCATATGGCTGGTCCCTTGCTTACTGGGCCAGGTCTTCTGTCATAGCTCTGTACAGCGATTAAGTTTCTAAAATGAACAGAGTCCCTTGGAGGCTGAAATTTGCTTATGCTATTTTTGTTTTTCATTTTTTCACAGGAGGATGTATAATAATTTTCTGCTCTAGGGTCTTGAAATAACATCAAAATTGGCAATGCAGTTCAGCCTGTCAGTGTCAGGGCTGAAGTTGACTCATACAGCACAGGGGAATGGTGACGTCCACATGACTTTTATAAATACCTTTTTTTACATAAATATTATTTTTTCCAATTACAGGTGGCATTTTGAAATGCTGTACTGTGTTGTGAGTCATGTCAACATGCTATAAAAATATTTTTTAATCTTTTTATCCACAAACTCTCCTTCCAGGTGAGTTTGGTGTTTGGAATAGTAGCTCTTAGAAACTTCTTTCTGAGGCACACATCTAGCAGATAAAAGCACAGAAAAGTTTATGCTTAGAATTTTATGCTTAGGGGACAGGAGGAGAATGAAGGAAATCGGTGCCCTAGGTTAGATATAATAATGCAGAATTGTGTAGAAAGAGTCAAAATGGATTTGCCTTGATACCTTTTAGGCTTTCTATGGGATACTTAATGCAATATATGAAAGTGAGAACATTTTCTACCTACCCAAAATTCTTTCTACTCTCCCATTCTCTCCCTCCTTCTTTTATGCTGTTGAAGTTGCTCATTGATTTCTGTGCTTTGAGGAGAAAATGTCCGCTGTTCTCTGCCTTCTGTCAGTCCCTCAAATTATCACTGAACTTGGATCAGCATATAAAGGATTTTAATGCTCCCTTCTGTCTCTGCCTCTCTCTGTTTCTCCCTGTCTCTTTCTCTTTGTCTCATCTCTCCTTCTCTGTCTTTCTGTCACGTTCTCATTCTCCACATCTCCACGTTTGTGTCACTGTGTATGAGTGTGTATGTATGTGTGTCTGTGTATGTTATTTTGTGTGTGTGTGTGTGTGTGTGTGTGTGTGTGTCTGTGTGTGTGTCTGTGATCTAGCATTGCAATATTAATGGGGCATAATGTACAGGCAGGTGTGCTGATTCACTTGTCAAAGGATTGGAGAGGAAAAGAAAAGAAAGCAAATATTTATATAACACTCCTATTTAACAATGTAAAGTAAAGGTGTAGATAGCTAATTTCAAAACTTCCCTGAAATGTTAAAGTCTAGCAATAAATCAGGCAACCTATTTATTATGTCATTTCATTTACTGTAGAATAACTTTTAATTGTTACAGAGAATCTTCCAGCTATGGGACATTACTAAACAGAATGGATTTGAATTAATAGATGATATAAAAAGTAAAAAAAAAAATTAAGTCATGAATTGATTCATAGTTGACTGCAAATGTTTCATTACCTAATGAAATACTGCACCAGATGAATTTAATTTCAAATTAGATGATACTTTCTGCACTATAGTATGGACTTTGCATTTACAAAGACAGTTTTATCAAGATAAAATCTATTTGGTATGCAATGTTCCTGTTTGAACTATAAAGCTGTGTTAGAACACAATACTAAAAAATATATTTTCATGTTTGTGTGTATGAGCATGTGCTTGTGTATGTATGTGTATATGCACGTGTATATGTGTATGTGTGTGTATGCATGTGTGTGCCTGTGTCAGATAATGTGTGTGTTGTGTGTGTGGGTGTCAGGTGCTGTGTGTGTGTGCATCTCTCTCTGTGTGTGTATGCATGTATGTATGTGTATGTATGTATGCATGCATGCATATATGCATGCACAGATCTTGCACAAATTTAAGCCATCAGTTTGTGTTAGTCACTTTTACCTACTCATCCATCTCACTGGCCCTCAGATTATAATTTTTGAACAAATTTGTTACTCCCAAAAGATCCTGTGACAACTGTTACTCACCATGTATTTTTTCTAAAACTCCACTCTGTGTAAACTCTAGGAAACCATTAGTTTAATTTCTGTCTCTACTCAATACACCAGATCTGGACATGCAAAGGATATAGAATCATGTATATTTTACTATATTTCTGGTAATCTATCTTTTGAGTCTATTATGTCATCGTATGCCTATGTGAAGAAAACTCAAATTTATTCATCTACTAGTAGTTATATAGTTGAGCCAATACTATTTATTGAAAAGATTACTTTTCCCCTATTACATCTTTGAGCTTTCAGCATAATGTGTCCCTGTATGCATTTGAATTTGCTTCCTTTTTCATTTCTGTTCCAATGATCTCTCTGTATTTTGACCTGTTCCTTTTCAGCATCATTTTGGCTATTCTTTGAACACTGAATTCTAGGATCATTTTTCAGTTTGTTCCCAAAGATGGTTTCTACTATATAAGCTTTCCATACTATCCTCAAATGGCCTTTACACTTAGATGTCTCTCTGGGTGTCAGCTTCTTCTTCCTTCTCTCCTGTCCTCTCCCCACTTGATCCTCCTGTTCCACACCCCCATCCACTCATAACTATCTGTCCCACTTCCCTTTCCTAAGAAGATATATCTGCCAGTCTCCTACTCTACATCTAAAATCTACGATTCTATGGATTGTAGCTTGTTTAGCATTGACTTAGCAGATATAACACACATAAGAGAATCCATATTACATGTCTGTCTGGGTCTGGGATATCTATCTTAGGATGATTTTTTTTCTACTCCCATTTTTGTGAATTTTATTATTTAATTATTTTTAAAACAGCCACATAATATTCCGATGTGTAAATCCACCACATTTTCTGTATCCATTTTGTTACTGAGTGATATCTATGCTGTTTCCAGTTATTTACTATGATGAATAAAGTAACAATGAACATAGTTGAGCAAGTGTCTTTGTGGTAGGATGAAGCATCCTTTGAGTATATGCCCCAGGGTAATATAGTGAGATGTTAAGATAGATTGATTCCCATCTTCCTGAGGAGCCTGATTTTCCACACTGATTATCATAGTGATTGTATGAGTTTGCACTAACACAAGCCACAAATGAGTGCCCTCCTCACTTCATTTCCTTGATGCACTGTCACGTGTTTTGTATATTTAGCATTGGCCACAAAAATGAAAAGATAAGAGGGAGAACTGTTTGGTATTGCCTACATAATTAGATGTTAGTGGCCCAACTAAAAACATAAAATAGGAAAAGCATGTCTATCCCACGCATCAAGTTAAAGCCTGAAGAAAGTAATTTTAATGTGTACTTCCCCCATTCAGGTCATCTTTAATTCTAATAAAGTTTAGAACAGATATAGATGTACAAAAAGGCATAAAACAGATTTCTCTGTATCTATCAACATAATTAATATATAACTTTTAAGGGATATTATTTTCTAGGTCTTGCTGGAAAATCAGGTATGATTACAACAACTTCTAATTTGATGATCATTTTTATTCATTCCAGAAAAAGCAAAAATTCAATATGAAGTGACTAAAACCTATAAAATAAGGTAACTTGATATACTTCTTGACATACTTGTCATAAAAGCCATGTAAAGGAAGCTTTTACAGTTTCAACGTGAAAAAAAAACCCTCATGGAGAAAGACAATAGAAATATGCAAATGAACCTATCCTAGATGCATATGCAGAACCTGAGGCTGCACATGATCTCATCAGACTATGTTGGAAAACAAAAATACTGATGAAAATTCAAAAGCATAAAAATTTTATAAGAAAGGATGAAAGAGACAGGGATCAGGGAACCAGGGGCCAGCCTGGGCCAGCATAGGCCTTCCCTTTGGAGTGTCTTTGAGTCAGGTTACCTAGACTGGATATGGAAGAAAGTCTCAGCTATGCTACTGAAAAATTCTGTAAGAAACCAACAAGGCCATGTGAAAGGGTTCGCCAGACCTCAGCAGGACCTGCAGATGCTCTGCTCTGGTTGAAGACGTGCTACTATTAGCTGCCAGATCAACTAGATGGCAAAAGCTGTTATCAGAAACGATTTTAATCCCCCAGGAGGGTTGCTTGCTTAAAGGCTGGGTTGTGATACCTGGACTTGTAGACCCTTTCCAACAAAACAGAATGAAACTGTTTGTCTTGCCAGCTGAAGATGCTTGCTTATGTTAACTCAAGACTTAATAGCAAGCTAGACCATAGGGAGCAGCTGTCCTGAAGAAAAGCACCACTGGAGTGCTCTTGGAAAGGATACTTGTGATGTAAAAGACCTCAGGGAAAGGCTTCTGAGAGAACTATAATTAAATGTCACACCATGGCCAAGGCAGCAGGAAAAAAAAATGATTCTGCTTGGAAAAACGACAAAATATGAAGGTTTGGTCAAAATAGTTTTATGCTTTATGGGAAAAAAATGGTCTTTCTTTCTAGTAGCTTGCATATCCAATCTGCTAGCCTTAGTAAATAGACTATGTATGAAGAATGAATAAATGAGTTGGCATACTTTAACTTTGTTGGGCTAGATAGTGTTTTTGGAAATCCCAGAACTCTGTGTGGTGTTCTTTCATTTTGGCTAAACTGAATGACAAGAACTTGACAAACTGAGGTATCCATGTCATGTTCCCTAACAGAGAGCAGAAAGTAAGTAAGTAGGGGATGAAGCAATTGTAAACTCCTTCCAAGTTTCTTTGGCTGTGTTTGGATAGAAAAAGAGAGGGGAAAAGGAGAGGGAGAATAAACATGAATAAGAATGATCAGGACTGCTAGTACAAGAAAGACTCTTAATTGTTAAGATCAGTGAATCATTCCACATCACTCCAACCAATTATGATAAACCGAAACCATGAAATCAGGTAAATCAAATCACAGTACTTGCTTCTGGAGACTGAGACAGATACCATGTAACAGAAGACACTGGATACATGCTGAACTTGATATCCAGCTTGTATACTTTTCTAGTATTTTCAATTTAGTCACACATTAAGGTGAACTGATTAGCTACGACTTTGGTCTTTTTAACAGTGGATTTCTTATGTGCATCATTTCCTTTAATGAACTAATCTGTTAAGGAAGGGACAGTCTCCTCAACATGAAAGATTCATGGCACATGTATACACAGGAGATCTTTGTTGCTAAGTCGGGATGTGGTAACATAAACCTCATATTCTGTCCAAAGGTACTTCTGTGTACCTTCTATCACAATTTCTCATTGATAACTATTTGGGAAAAAATAAAATTAATTATAGACATAAAATAAAAAAACACCAAGGATAGAAATAAATGAGCAAAAACCAGTGACACTTGGAACTGGACATAGACATCCAAGTTTCCTGTGGGAATCCGAACACTTAAACTGAAGAAGATGGCTCCTTCCAGTGGGCCTTGGAGGTAAAGATGTATCTACATGGTAGATTCCTGGGTAATGGCTGATCTTTAGAACTAAAGGGGAAAAGGGGAAAGTTTAAATTTCTTCCAAGTGAAGAAGTTAAAAATTAATTTTTAAAATAAATGAAAAGTCAAATTATACTAGATAGAATGAGAAAGCAAGAATTAACCCAACTATCTTCTGTAAAAACTTCAATATCTACAAAATACCCATTTTTGAACTTTCAAATCACATATTGCCATCCAGAAAACATCCTGTTAGATTCAAAAAGAATCAACAAAGATACTCCATTAACCTCAAATGCGACTGTGCACACAGATTGAGTCAGCAATTTATAAACCACCAGATTCTAATTAGCGGAAGCGTCAGTACCTAGTACTACATCTTCAATATGTCAGAATCAATGTGACAAAACTGCATTAACTTGATGCTTGACTTACATTAAGTACCATCAGCAGTGTCCTGGAGCCTGCACAATTGGTGACACATGACACACAATCAATAGCTATTTCTGGAGTCAATATATCAATCAGCCATCCCACAGCCTTTACAAGAAGATATTATTGATCTAAACCCAGAAATATTTCATGTTAACCTACTACATTAACAGTGCTCTACACCTTGTGTCTACCCTGTTTGGGGACAATAGATTTATCAGAGTTCTGCATCTAGTGCATGCTGTCTTGCTGGAAGCTTCGCATTATCTATAGTCTATGCCCAGTGCCTGCCATTCTCATTCCTTCTGGGTCCACCGCCGATCCAGAAGGACCAGACATAGTTTAGCTTTTTTATCACCTAATTCATAAAAATGGCAATTCATCCTGCTGTGTTCTCCATCCGTTCCAGAATATGATTTGTTTCATCCATCCCTCTCTGTTTCCCACAGCCTTTCTACTTCCTTCTCTCCAAGGATAACTATATTAAATCTTAGGAATGTGCAGCATATCTGTCTTCCTTTTATGAGGCTCTGCTGGCAGTTTTATTTTGAAACTAAAGACTCATCCAACCATCAAGGACACTGGGAAGGAAGATCAGAAATGACTAGAAGAACTCAGGTTCTTTTTCATGCATAAGGCTTACCCCTTCTATTATGTTTTAAACATGTAATTTATCTAATTATCCCAATTGATTAAATGTAATAAGCACTTTAAAAAGTGCTTGTTCTTTTCATTGAGAGAAATACTTTTTAAGCGCCTGCTTTATGACTTGTATTCTGTATGTATATTTTCTCTAAACTCTGGAATGGTTTTCTTAAGGTATATACCTATCTTCACAGGTGTTCAAACAGTGTAAGAAAGCTGAAGGCATATCTTTAACCAGATATAATGAGGGTGCAAATCCTAAACTTTCTACCCTTAGTTTTATTTTTCTTCTTAACATATTTTGGCTGCTCATGAAAAGTAAGAATTAAGAATTCAATTTTTACATATGATATTAATATGAAAAGTTTTTCTGGGAATTCTTGAATCTATTTCTGCAATTTTGATTTGTGTTTAGCTGTTTTATAAAATAACAGAACTTACAATATTGTAGCCAAGAAAGCAATTCATGGTTTCCTCATTTTATTTATTTGTTTGTTTGTTTGTTTGTTTATTCATTCATTTATTTATTTATTTTGAGATATGCTTTCAGTGGTCATCCCTAAGATAAAAATAACATGAAAGAAATTCATTTCATTTTGATTTGGATAAACGTATCCTTTGAATTTGGGGAAGTTTGTTTATTATGCCTACAGAATTAACTTAATTATTCATATACATTTTTAATTTAATTGCATTTGTGCCCAATCATTGATTGTCTGGTGAAGTCTTTGTGTGAATAGTAACTGCTCAGCTGCACCATTCCAGTGAAGATCAGTAATTGGATCTCCCATATGCTTTGACCACAGCAATGTGGACAGAATAGTGAGTTGGAAGTTTCTGTGCAAGTGCTCGTTATACTGCTGACATTTCAAGACTCACAGGAAGCTCAGACCAGTCCCATATGGAAAGAATTAAGATTTACATTCTATATTTAATTCATTTTATTATTAATATTTGATAATAAATATTAATATTTAAAAACATACTCATCTTAACCTGTCATGTCATATTTAGAAGCTTGTTCTAGACTGTCATTTAAATTATGTTCTCTGCAAGGACAGTGTCAGAGTGTCTGCAAGCTCACTAGCTAAGAGAACAGACACACCATTTACTCTACCCTATTATATGTCCTTCTTTTTGCAGCTGCTACTTGTTATTCTTATTCTTCTGTGGCCATGCTTTGTGCTGCCAAATATATCATAGTGTTTATTCACATATTTTCCTCTTTCATAGTTTGATAAGGAACCTAGGTTGTTGTGGGAGTTTGGTAACTTACTAGGACTTTTTTATTTCAACTTTGGATTTTGTATTGCCAATTTTTTGTTTTCTATATCTAAAAAAAAATCTTGCTTTGTTTTGTTTTCTGCTGGGGATAAAGAAATAGAATAATAGAAACAGCAATAGGTTGGCTTTTTAATGGGCAATGTGATGAGTCAGCAGGACGATATCACTTAGTTGAATGGGGATGTTCTGCCCTTCAGATCCTCTGCTATCCTTTATTGTGAATTCTAGAATAAATGGTTGATTCTCTTGGTTACAGAATTTAATATTCCAAAAAATGTTAGGTTTCATTTATCGAAAATTTAACACTTCATATACTAAGACAATTTGGTAAAGGAATTGTCATCTCTCAGATGTCTCTTTACAGAAACGGTTTTTATTAAGAATGAATTAAAAGGAGCTAAGGTAGGAGAAATAAGAAGAGGAAGAGGAGGAGTAAGGAGAGGAGAAGAAGAAGAGGAAGAGCTAGATGACACAAGAGAGAGAGAGAGAGAGAGAGAGAGAGAGAGAGAGAGAGAGAGAGAGGTAGAGGGAAACATGGAGGTGGATGTTCATGTGTCTCTGCCAGTCAAAGTAGTTGTTATATCTAGGTTGGGTATTGGGTTACACTTCTGATTGTATGGGCATCTTGTCATTGAGCATTACCAAACTTATAAAGCCTTTGATTAACATTTAAAAAAATAGTATAAAAGCAAAGAGAAGATGGGGACACTGGATATGGGTTTTCTAGTGAGGGGAAATGGGGAAAGGGGATGGCATCTGAAATGTAAATAAAATATCCAATAAAGATTTTCACATCTCCTTGCCTTAAAAAAAAAGTAAGAAGGCTAAGCTGACTCCATGACAGGCTTCAAATTGGCAGTTAAGGAGACTAGGTCTAAATCTCTGTTTCTAAGAACTGGGCAATTCCAGGCAACTCCAGGCCTCAGAAGCTGCCCTTCACCTGGCCTGAAGCAAGGACAATTGGTCATCAGCAGTTTCCAGGCTTCCTCAGGAACAGTCTCTAGCTCCCAGGCAAGTTTTCAGCCCCTACATCCTAGTAATGAAATGTCCATAGAGGTGAGCCCAGAAGATTAACAAAGAGGTCACCTATCCTGGAATTCCCTAATGTGCTTTAAATCAGGCCAGCAAGTTCACTTGGTTGTCTGTCTTGGTAATGGGAAACTCCAGCATGGCGGACTTCTGCAGAATAAAACACTCTGTGTTTACACACCAAAAAGAAGAAGAAGGAGAAGGAAGGAGAAGGAGAAAGAGAAGGAGAAGGAGAAGGAGAAGGAGAAGGAGAAGGAGAAGGAGAAGGAGAAGGAGAAGGAGAAGGAGAAGGAGAAGGAGAAGGAGAAGGAGAAGAAGAAGATATGAATTAAGAGCTCTAACTAGCTTCTGCAGTGTGGAGAAATGGCAGGATATAGTAAGACATGTAAATATGCTTTGTTTTGGGGCTGAACTGATCATTATTTATACCTGTGCATATGTGGTAGTTATGGAATGTCATTAGAGATTTTATCTTTGAATTCTGAAGTATGGCCTTAACAATGTTCTCTGTGGGCTTTCTGGAGAAGTGTGATCAGGTATAAAAGTATGATTATTTTTCTTACCTTCATCTCTCTTTCCTCCCCTCTCCTTTTTCCTTTCTCCCTTCTCCCTTCTCCCTCCTCCTCCTCCTCCTTCTCCTCCTTCTCCTCCTCCTCCTCCTTCTCCTCCTCCTTTTTCTCCTCCTCTTTGTTCTTCCTTTTCTCCTTCTCTCTCTCCTTTTCTCCTTCTTCCCCTTTATACCCCTTCTCTTCTCATCCCCCTCCTAGCTTTCCATCCCTCCCAACTGCTGTGCTTTTCAACTTGTATCCCTTCTTTTTTCATCTTGCCTTCTTTCTTTGTCCTCCCTGCCCCTCTCTCTTCCTCCCGTACCCTCTGTTGTGTGACAGACTCTTTTATGGAGATGTTAATGTTAATGTAATGTTCTCTCATCGAGCAACAAAGAAGATTAAAGTATAGATACCACCAGAGTTGAACTTAGTGAATCAATGAGTTTTATTGGGATCACTAGCAAGAGTATGAGGGTTTCCTTCAGAAGCAGAAATGACTCAAATATGAAAGCATTAGCAAAGCCCATCCCAGCACAGTGACAACTCATAGAAGTGTAAAACCTGAGAACAATGCAGTCAGCAGGTAGCTCAGCTAGTTGTAGAGGGTTTTTTTTTTTCATATGGTTCAGTTGATCTGGGCCTTTTCCGGGTAGCTCAACTGATAACTGCTTCTTCAAGTTGGTCTCTGCTTCTTCCAAGCAGTTTGGCTGGTCTAAGAACCACTGTTATCAATTTTTTTTGCATATAGACTTTGAAGGATGTAGGTAGGAGTGGCTAGTGAATCTTGTCAGTTTCAGATACTTTCTCAAGCTAACTTGAATTGTTTTCTTTTAGTCTTAAGAAGGCTCCCTTTAACATGTTTACTTCCTTTTAGAATAACTCATTCTATTTCCTGTAAACCTCTGGCTCTAAGAAGTTTCCTTCTAAGATGCGGTGTTGTAATCTCACCATAAACTGCTACACAACACTCCCTTTATTCATCCCTTCTATCTTCTTCTTTCTTCCTTTTAAGCAGACACTTTCTTATCCTTAGGCAATTGACCAGAGAGAAACTATCAAAAGTAGATGCTGTATCTGCACAGTGGGAGCATCTAATTTGTTGAGGTGATTGTAAAGAGGAAACAGTCACACAAATGTAAGGGAGAGATGTTTTAGTTCAGTATGCCCTGACTAATGATGGTTCAGCTCATTCCTTCCAGACAACAGCTAGTCCAAATTGAAAGGGCTTGTTTTCTCCTTATGTATTGATCTTTGACAGAGAATGATTAAAATCATAGACTGAGAGTTCAAATAGATTTCCATGAACCTACAAATCACACGCATTTACTTCACAAGTGAACAAAGTATGTATGACTTGTATTGTAGTCCCTTATCCAAGAGCACATTTGTGATTTGCACTTGGGACACTGGATTTACTCAGAACTAGCTAGATATTCAGTGAATGCTTTCTGTATGGTTGACTCTACATAAGACAATAGATTATGAAGGTGGTTACTATGAATTTCTCTCTGAAGAATGATAGGTTGATTTTGTAAGTTTTAACCAAGAGAAGATTTATATTTATTCATTAAAAATTGAACTTGAGCTATGGGAACCCACATGAAAACTCTGTTTTCCCTCTTCAGATAAGTTTAAGCTATAAATAGTACTTGCAGCTCCATGTAGAGTTGGTCTGTGTTCCCTAGCATCTGTGACTCAATGCCTAATATACTCTTCTACACTTATGGGTTCCAGGCAAAAAAAAAAAATTCTTGCTCATCTCTGTTTTGTATCCGGGACTTCTGTGTGCTGGTTCCTCACTCTTCGAATTGTGACTAATCTAATTTGTCATTTCCTCTTCTTATATGTCCTGACTTAGTCATTATAGTCAGAGATGCATCCATGTACTTACAGAATTATTTAGTCTTAATCTTTATCACCAGAAGATAATGAGTAACATCCATGAAATAAGAACTGTGTCTTTTTTGCATTTCTTTTGCTCTTCAATATATTATCTCTAAAACATAGAGCCTAGTGCAATATAAGCCTAGTGAACATTACAATTATTTGATCTGGATAAATGAATTAGTCCCTGTAAGAATAGCCTGTCCTAGCCAGGCAGTGGTGGCGCACGCCTTTAATCTCCACACTTGGGAGGCAGAGGCAGGCAGATTTCTGAGTTCGAGGCCAACCTGGTCTACAGAGTGAGTTCTAGGACAGCCAGGGCTACACAGATTAACCCTGTCTCAAAAAACCAAAAAAAAAAAAAAAAAAAAAAAAAAACAAAAAAAAGAAAGAAAGAAAAGAAAAAAGAAAAAAAAGAATAGCCTGTCCTTGCAGTATGCATTGACAAGCAATTCTGTGCTAAACACAAGGACACATTCTTTTAGTTTTTAAAATCTCTTTTAAATCTTTAGAAAGAATCTTCATCATATGCTCATTCAGTCAATGGCATACCTTTTCTTCTTACCTGTTAACTAAGAACGAATATACAATACTAAATAATATACTCTTTGTTCCAAAGCTATCCTAACTCTTGTTCATTTTGAGGCTATTCTTGGGATAAGTGCAAACATCAGGGATGTGTGAAATAAGGCAAACTCATTTTTCTTTTAAAAAACGTACATTTAAGAGCATAAGTGAATATTACGTTTTGATGGTTAATATGTGAGCAAAACTTCATTGTTTTACTTTTGCTGTTAAAGACAAGAATCAGTCCATCTACAAGGGTAGAATTAGTAGGAAATTTCAAGGGCAGAGAAAAGAACAAAGTTTAACCCATGGATGTACTCTGGCTACTCACTTCTGACTTTTCCTGGTGGAGGTTATTCCATTTGGCTGACAAGGCAGATAAAGTTACAAAGAGAACATCTTCCAGGCAAAAGGTGCTAAAAGAACTGATATTCTACTTCACACCAGTCAGAATAGCTAAGATAAAAAACTCAGGTGACAGCAGATGCTGGAGAAGATGCGGAGAAAGAGGAACAGTCCTCCATTGTTGGTGGGATTGCAAGCTGGTACAACCACTCTGGAAATCAGCCTGGCGGTTTCTCAGAAAATTGGACATAGTATTACCTGAGCATCCAGCTATACCACTCCTGGGCATACAAAAGATTCTCAGACATATAAAAGGACATATGCTCCACTATATTCATAGCAGCCTTATTTATAATAGCCAGAAGCTGGAGAGAACCCAGATGTCCTTCAACATAACAATGGATACAGAGAATGTGGTACATTTATACAATGTAGTACTACTCAGCAATTAAAAACAACGAATTCATGAAATTTTTAAGCAAATTGATGGAACTATAAAATATCATCCTGAGTGAGGTAACCCAATCATAGAAAAACACATGGTATGTACTTACTGATACATGAATATTAATCCTCAGAATATCCAAGATACAATTCACAGAACACATGAAGGTCAAGAAGGAAGACCAAAGTGTGGATGCTTACATTCTTCTTAGAAAGGGGAATAAAATACTCGTGGGATCAAATGCAGAGACAAAATATGGAGCAGAAACAAGGAAAGGCTATTCCAAAACAGCCCCACCTGTGGATCCATCTCATATTCAGTCATCAAACCCAGACACTATTGTGGAAGCCAAGAAGTACATGCTGACAAGTGCTGGACATAGCTGTCTTCTGAGAGGCTCTGGCATAGCCTAACAATTACAGAGATGGATGCTCCATCTAACCACTAGATGAGCATGGGGTCCCATTGGGTTCCCCAATAGAGGAGTTAGAGAAAGGACTGAAGTAGCTGAACGGGTATGCATCGCCATGGGAAGAACGATCATATCAACTAACCAGACCCCCTAGAGCTCTCAGTGACTAAATCACTAACCAAAGAGCACATAGGGAGGGACCCATAGCTTCAGCTGCATATGTAGGATGCATCCCGACAAGAGGATGGTCTTGTCGGGCATCAATGGGAGAAAAAGCCCTTAGTTCTAGGGAAATTTGATGTCCCAGTGTAGAGGAATTGGAGGGCAGGGATGTGGGAGTGGAAGGGTAGGTGTGGGAACATTCTCATAGAAGCAGAGGAAGTGGGATGGGGTAGGAAAATTCAGGGGGAAACTGGGAAGGAGGAAAACATTTGAAAGGTAAATAAAGAAATTATCCAATAAAAAATAAAATAAAAAAAGAATTGTGTTGATTTGCCTAGAGTTGTCTATTGATGTGAGACAGAGGAAACTGGTGGCTTTCCATCTCAATCTGATCACAATTTTTGCCCTTTCCTCAGATAAGTAGAGAAATGAGAATGGTAAATGTAATATATTTTTTCTCCTGGCTATACATATTAATATAACATCCTGATGCAATAATAAATGCATTGGTCTTCTAAGTGAATGCTGCTTGAGCATGGGTTTTGTATTTTTTTCACTTTTAATGTTCATTGTGTAGACATCTAGTTGTTTACAAATGGAGAAAGTCTGTGTCCAAGTAACTTAACTGAAACTACACACATCGATCAAGCTATGGTTGGATTATGATTGCTTATTCTTTAAGAATATTGGTCGCAGCAAAGAAAAGCTCATTAAGTTGATATGCATGCTACTTACTGTTGGGGTAACTATTATTTTGTGGGGTTTTACCCCACTTAGACCATAGAATTCCCAAATAAAAGACACAAAAACATTTATATTTTTACTATTCTAGCCTTAAAACACTAGAGCTGAGCAGATCAAAACCCATTATGCTCTTTTGTCTACCCCCTGACAATAACTACTGGATAGAACTTGCCATGTTCTTTTTGGGCTGTTTCTACCCAACAAACAGGTCCTCATGGTCATGCATTCATCATCCATCTACACTGTTGTGATCTCCTTCTTCTTCAGTCATTTGCCTCAGGGTCCCTGACTGAGAATCCAAGCCCTGGAACTTTTGCTTCTATATGTCTTCTGCCAAGCCATGCTATAAGGATCTTTATTAACCAATCAGTATAACATGGGGTGGGGGGAAAGGTTTATTCAACAAAGACTGGTACCTGTGAAGATCTGCTAGTTTTGGAGCAACCAGTTCTGGGTACAGAATTTAGCATTTGAATGCAAGCAGTACCTGGACAGTTGCCTACAACATTTTGATTCAAATTATAGTGAACTTATATCACTATGGAACCTATGAATGCAAAATATGAGAAGTGATGAAATTTTTATAGCATGAGTGAGTTCTTGTGCTAATAATAAAAGAAAATATGTGCAAATGCTGTGTGCTTGCCTGTATGGGAATATTCGGCATAATTGAAAAGAATATCTAATACCAATACTCTTTAAACCGTTCCACAAAATAGAAACAGAAGGAAAACCACCCAATCTGTTCTATGCAAGCCACAGTTACACTTGTACCTAAACCATAGAAAAGATTTCTTTTCCTGCCTCTTTTTAAACCTAAGTACCACTCTGCTATAGTTTCAAATCCTGACACAAGTCACAGTGTGGAATGGCAAAAATGATGTGCAGCCTGCCAGAGTTATAAATTCACTTTTTAAATGATCGAATAGTTTAATCAATGGTCACATGAACAGCAGATTCTGATTCTGTGTGAGCCAGTTGCTCTTAGAGTGCTTTCTCTGCCTTATCAGTAAAATTAGATCTTTTTGTCTAAATCAGATATTTATTTTTTATTGGAATATTTTTGACCTTATATGCAATTTACCTAACTTTAGAATTTGGCACTTTTCTCCATGTTTTAGGCAATATAGGTAACACATTTGATGGTTAATCAAAATAAAACTATTACATTAATTGGAAAGATCTTCCAAAGAGCTTTCAAAATGACTCAATCTTAGAAATCTTTATTTCAAACTTAAAGAAACGATTCTATAGTAAAACTGCTACCTAACACCAACCCCTCCACACACACATTCGATGCTAATTACATGTATGTTCAGGATGTCTTATTTCTAAACAGTGTTATTCCTAATCATAAGTCTAAAGCACTTTTGAATGATTGCTGTTGTGTATTAATCAGATGCAGAAAGACTTGTTTTCACTTTACTACGTCCTCCCCCAGGACTAACCTCCTTTGTAATAGGGTGGCTAGATAACAACAAAACTTTCAAACAAGAGGGTTTCTGACAAATGTGACACAGTGTGAATTTTTGGTAAAATTTGTATCGCTCTTCGTTTATTCTTCTTTAGATGAAGAGAAAAAACTCTTAGCCTAAATCAAAGTATGATATGGTTTATGTCCAGTGTTCAGCTAAAAATATAATACAAAATGTATAATATAACTACCTAAATTGACCACTTTCTGCCATTTCATTGCAGGAGATTCTAAGAATGTATAACTTGCCTTGGCCTCACTCGCTCTATGCCAACATATTCTTTCTTTGCCTTCAGCTTTCTTTAAATAGGGAGACTTAGTCTTCCCCTAGACTCCTTGTAGCTCTTAGCGTTGAACATTTTTTGAAGTATATTTGATACTGTTAAGAAAATGTGAATTTACTTTACTTAATTTATATTCATGAGTAATTAGGGAAGATACCATTTTTCTATCTCTTAGTACACATTCTGTTGCTTTCTCTATTTTTTGATGTAGTAAGAATGTATCTCCAGCTTATGTTCCTTCTGCATAGTGGAGCTTTCTAAATTAAGGTAGAAACCCCATTTTTATAATATGGTTTGCATATTAAATTCTGTACTTAATAAAACTTAATAGAACGTTAATTTAAAGATTGATGGGCTTTCCTATTTTCTAAGAAGTGCCACACAGTTTGATACTAATTCTAGACACATACTAAAACAATTTTTAATGTACTAAGAATTTAGATTGCACTTTGTGTGTTCAAGTGAGTCATTAGACACACCAATTACTGTTATACTTTGCAGAAATAGTAGTTAAAAGAGTGTTATTGGTGTAGAAGAACTGATAAATCAACCTCCTGTATTTACTTCATTGCGTGGTGAATAATTCTTTTATGCAAATTTGTATCTTCCAGAAGCTTAATTTCCAATGGAGTTATAATATGTTGGAAACACTTCAAAGCCACAAATTCCTCTGACATAATCTTATCCTTGGGGTCACTTGGATACTTCACCAGACCTCAGATGTCTATAGAAAGTGAAATGCTTTCGAAGAGCTAACTATGACAGTTGTAGCAAAAGCACATTAAGTTTAATTGTTCTAGAGAGGCATATGGAAGCCTGGTTATTCTGTCTTGTATCAGTGCATTTCTTGAAACACTGAATTCTAGATGTAAATTATAGTAATACGGCTTCAAATCTGAAGTCATAACAATAAGATCCCTTGAATAGGAGGAATGCATAAAACTAGTTATGATAATGTTTGTGTAGCAGCGACATGCCTTTTGAAAACGCAATAGTATAACTTCAGAATTCATCTTCAAATGACCTGTTTATTTGTAATTTTATTTGTACCAAGGATTAAAAACAAATGACATCTTTATTGATATTCTAATTTATGTATTGGAACGAGAATCTTAAGGTGCTCAATTAGCCTAACACACACACACACACACACACACACACACACACACACAAGTGCACACACACACACACACACAATTTTTCTGTACCTTAAAATAATAATAATACTAAATATTATGTCTCCTGAAAAGTGTGTTTGCTGTATCCAAACATACATTCAACTTAAACACGCTTCTCTGAGTGAGGCTGTGATAAACCTAGAGCAAGATATCCAAAAGAATGGATTTTTTTGATTATCTTTCTATTTTTCTTCCTATAAAAGAAATGATTCCCATGTCTTTAAGATAGATGAGACAATACATGTCATGGAATGTTATAGTTTAAGGGGATTTAAGAATGACTTGAAATAACAGTTACTGAGTACAGGGGTAGGTGGTATGCTGAAAACTTTGCTTATGAATGGTCTCTCAAGTACACAAATAGCTTACACAGACTCATGTAGCTATATGTTGAACTTTGTTATGACTTGAAGGCCAATATTTAACAAAACACTATTTTGCCATTAATGATATGAAAGGGTGAGAAGACAGAATTGTGACTGTCTCAAGTTAACAATGTCTTTATGGATCATGTATGTAGTTTCATGTAAACCAGGCTAGTCTCAAAGTTGAGGTGTATCCAAGGATGACTTTGGATTCTTTGTCGAACTGTCTCTATTTACTCTTCTAGAGTTTCTTGGGTTGGCTATCATATGGATTTCTAATGATTGAAACAAGGTAGTCTTGTATTTAAGATAAGCACTCTACCAAATACAAAATATCCAGAGCCCCGTCATTTGGTAAATTTATTTATTTATTTATTTATTTATTTATTTATTTATTTATTTATTTGTGTGTGTGTGTGTGTGTGTGTGTGTATGTGTGTATGTGTGTGTATAAATTTGTGGGAATATATGTGGGTATGTTCATGTGGGTCTAAGCATCTCTGTACGGGTAGAGACCAGAAGAGAACATCGAATCTCATAGAATCATGTGTTTGTGCAATATGGGCCTTGTTATGTGGATGCTAGGTTATAAATTTCGTCATTGCGACTGTAAGTCTGTTAATTGTTGAGACATCTTTCCAGTTCCTAGCTTTTGTTGTTCAAATTTTGTTTCACAAATATAAGTTATTTTCTGATTTATGGTAATATCAAATATCTCTTTAGTCAAATTATTGAGGATAAATCAAAACAGTTTTCTGGCTTCTTACCAAGATGCATTCCTATTCTTGGCATGAGTCCTTATAATATGGAAAACATACTCTGTAGTCTAGAGTCTGTGCTCTTCCCATTCTTCCTTATCCTCCATGCCATGCAACATTCATTTATACATGTATAAAATTATTTCTCATGACTAGATATCTTTCCAATATTTTGTTTTTAAACCCTCGACTTGTCTTAGCACTGTCAAACTTTCCATCTGATACTCAGTGCCCCAAAAAACTGATATATTTTCACTACCCTGCAATACAATTAATTCTTGCTACAATTAATTAATATTTCGTTATATCCCTGCCATTAAATTTCTTATCTGCTTTAGACCATATAAATCCATCTTTGCTATCTATTACCAATTCTCTCTCTCTCTCTCTCTCTCTCTCTCTCTCTCTCTCTCTCTCTCTCT
>JANHMN010000001.1:118090812-118122688 GCA_030674055.1 Rhabdomys pumilio
CACACACACACACACACACACACACACACACACACACACACACACACGGAATCTGCCATCTACACAACTGTGCAAAATGCCTTTAACAAATCACTAATTCCAGAAATAATTTCATGTCATCTGATAGAGATTTAACTCTTTGTAAAACAAATTGATATTTCCTGGTGTGGATAACTTGCAGGCTACCTAATAAATCTTTATTGAAAAAGTACATACTTACCTACGTAAGTTTACTATAAGTATGGTGTATCTATAACATTCTTTGCACACAGCCCAGTGGTAGGCACCACATGTTCTTGACTGCCTGGAGAAGTTTTATCTCATTAATATTTTCACTTTTATTTTTCTCCCTCCTTGTTGTGTCCATTGTATTTTCATGCACCTATCACTGTTTGACCTGCACAGGTCTTATCATCTGATCTTCCTCCCCCTATTTTGGTATCAGACTTCTCTTTATTATATTACAAATTCAGTCGCCTAAGTTATTATTCATTTATTGACTGTTTAACATATGCTTTCTCTCTGCATATTTTAAATGTTTATATAGTAAAATTCTTCATAGCTTCTACAATCCTATATTGTTCGTGACACATCCTCATTATCTATGTCATAGATGTAATCATTAAAGTGCCTTTTAAGGTTTTTATTGTTTTATAATTACATATTTAATCAATTGGAATTGGGTGAGACAGAGATGCAATGTATTTTCTTTGAGTGAGTAACATCCAGTGTAACATCCATTACTAAATTAGACCATCCTTCACAAATGAATTTAAGATACCTCTTTGGTGATCCATAAAATTCAATAATATATTATTATCAACTATGGAACAATGTGCATTTTTTCTGCCCTTGGCTTTAAATATTTCATTCATGTAAAAACTGATTACTGGTTGGAAGTCCAATCTCCTTGTGCTAGAGTGTCCTAACATTTTGGGTTTTCTTTTTATTTTCACTAAGTTATTTATTTATTTACTTTACACACCAATATCAGCACCCACTCTCTTCCAACGCCCCTCACAAACAACTCCTCCCTCCATTCCCCTTTTCCTTCTCCCCTGGGTATCACCCCACCCTGGCACATGCAGGACTAGGTTCATCCTCTTCCACTAAGGCCAGACAAGGCAATACAGTTAGGAAAATGAGGTCTACAAGTAGGCAACACAGTCAGGCAACACTGTTAGGGACAACCCCCATTCCAGACCCTACATGAAGACCAAGCTGTACATCTGCTACATATGTACAGCCCATGCTTGCTCTTTGGTTGGTGGGTCAGTCTCTGAGAGCCCCAATTATATCAAGGTTAGTTGAATCTGTTGGTCTTCTTGTGGAGTTCCTATCCTCACTGGGTCCCTTAATCCATTTGGCAACTCTTCCACAAGACTCCCTAGGCTTCATAATGTTTGACTATAGGTCTCTGTATCTTCTTCCATTGACTGCTGTGTGGAGTCTCTCAGAGGACAGTTATGCTAGAATCCTATCTGCAAACATAACAGAGTATCATTAATAGTGTCAAGGATTGGTGCTTGCCTATGTGGTAAGTCTCAATTTGGGCCTGATATTGGTTGGGTTTTATTCTTGAAATAATGTGATGATATCCAGAATTATACTTCCATATGTATATATAGACAGTTTCTCTCAGTTTCAATGTTTATTTTGAGGGAGAAAAAAAGTCATATCTAACATACCTTTATAATCTTCACAATCCTTAACCAATTTGGGAAATTTACAAAGATACTCAATGAATGTAAGTACTAAGGAATGTTAAAGTGACTATGCATGTGCTGGGTCCCAAATTTTGGAAGTTTTGTCAGTTTCATATAATTTTAGAAACCTAAAATGATGATGATTATAGTCAAGATACAGAGGGGTGTTTGTTTGTTTTACCTTTAGCAACAAAAAAGAAAAGACAACTTATTAGAGTTTTGCCCCTGTTTGATGTTTTTTATGCGAACATTTTAGCATAACACTATAACACAGATGACACTCATAGGAACTTAGATGTCTATTAATAAAATGATCAAATCACAAAGTTCATGATTTGCAAGTTAGTAATAATGCGCTATTACTGTGTTTACTTAGGGTTACCTTCTATAGTGGATTTCTAAATTTGGGCTTGTAACAATCTATACAGAAACCCTTATCATTGCCACCGGCTAGGAAAACAAGAAAGCTTGCTTAATTCCCAACTGTTTTGTATTATCCACTAAAAAATTCTGAGAGCTGACTCAGTTCTATCCTTTGTGCTGTAATGTTTCCTCAAATTAGCATGAAATGACAGAGACAGGCATGGGCACGTAATTTGCTTGTTCCAGGACAGAACTCAGAGCCCACTGCAATGACTCTTTATTTTGTATTCCAAATAATAGAAAATGAAGCTGTTTACAATGATGACAAAGATTGGAAACATAAAGGACACATTGGCCATATAGAATGTGCCATGTCTGTAGCAGAGGGAGCCAGTGTCAACTATCTAGAGCTGCTGAAAAGTGCAGTGGCAGAGAGAAGATAGAAATTCAGATGAGACAGGTACATTGGAATGGTCAATGGACGACAACCACCACTTACATTTTACTAGTTCATTGGAGCAGCTTACGCTGAAGCATTTTACTAATGTGATTATAATATTCTGAGTTCATGGGATTAGCATTTACATTTAAATAAACCTGCTTCTGGTTTACTACTGCAGTATTTCTAATTGTGTGGCTCTAGATTTTCTGAAATGAGGCAGAGATTTTCTGAGTGCTGCTATGTGTATGCATTAGCTGGTCTTGACTACCAGAAATTTTCCTCTCTGATTTAACCATTTCAACCGAGATAGATAACGGCCAGTATTCTAGCATCAGAGTTCTCAGCTAAGCACCTAATCTCTACCCATGAGCAGACAGAAGCAAATAATTCTGAGTTCATAGGAAAGAAAACAAATTCAGAGTTACAAATGGCAGTGGGGCTGACAGTCATAGAGCTTTGTAGAAAAGGGTGACAGTTATAGAGATTGGTAATGGGTTTGGTATTATTCAGTAATCTTGAGGTTTTACTTCGGCTCAATCCTATTATTTCATTCCATTTCGGGTAAAAGACACAGATGTCTTAGACAGTTTTGAACTCATAGAAGAAGGGCTGAAAGAACAACTGGGAAAGAACAACTGAAGAGCAGTTAGTGTCAGGTCCCTGAGAATCCTGGTTTCTAGTGAGCTTTCTTCAGAAAACTTGTGTTCTCTGACAAGATAGTACTATTTTGCTCTTAAGAAAAATGAGTGGCAGCTTGTTACCATGGTTTACAAATAGCTGACCTCTCTTTAAAGTTACAGAGCAAATCCATTTTCTTTCTCTTAAGAAGCGACAATAAATAAAAAAGAAATGCACGGCTTAGCACTTCAATACTCAAAATCATGATGACATAAGATATGCAATAGCTATGAAAAATATGGAAATGGTGTGGACTTTTTCTTCATTTAGTAGGTCTTAATGGTGGGGGGAAATAATGTACCTCCAATTGATACTAAAAAGAAACTGTTTTATTATGTTTACTACACAATGAGCCTGCCTAAGGCATTCCCTAGTTGTGTTATACATTATTAACTGTTATAAACCATTACTCTGAATAGTACCCAAGTGGCCTGAAAGTTAATGTATCTCTTTAAGTGCTTAGCTCACTCCAAGAGAGTAACTTAAACACTGAAAGTGACTGCTTACTCGTTAATGTGGATTCTGCAAATATTAAGATAAATTATGTGACAGGGTTGAAGCTGGTCAGAAAACACAAGAATGAACAGGGCAAAGGGTACATTTATCAAGAAGAAATTCTAAACATTAATTATAGGATAGGATATCCATTTCAATAATTATTGAAGAATTTTCTAAACAAATACACCATTAAAATTATCTTTTCTCTCTCTTGTCTGTATGTGAGTGTGTGTGTGTGTGTGTGTGTGTGTGTGTGTGTGTGTGAGAGAGAGAGAGAGAGAGAGAGAGAGAGAGAGAGAGAGATTTAGTTATCATTATATAAGCAATTCATCATCAATTTGTCATCTGCCAATTAACTGCCATTTTTTGTATCACTTCTATCTTCATCATCTTTTATCTCTTTCACATGTGCTTTTAGGAAACAAGGAGAATGGACTTTATTTTTTCTCAGATAAAAGCGATTCTCTTGCTTTAATTACTGATCATTAAATGGTGATACATGTTGAATAAAACTTGGTCAGCTTATTTCATTCTATTTCTCTCTTCTGTTAAACTTACCCATTTGTTATGATTCTTATGGCTTTGATCAATGAATCTGACAAAAGAACAGCACAAGGAAGTTAAGGAGGGAGGGAGGGAGGGAGGGAGGGAGGGAGGGAGGGAGAGAGAGAGAGAGCAAGAGAAAGAGAGAAAGAAAGAAAGAAAGAATGAATGAATGAAAGGACTTAATGTGTCTTACAGTTGAAGAAGAAACAGCCCATCATTGAGACAGGCATGACATTAGGAGCCTGAGGCAGTGGTCAGGAAGTAGAGTAGGCTGAAAGTGGTGACAGATTGTCATCCTTCAAGACCCATTCCTCAGTGACCCATTTATACCAGCAAGGCTTCATCTCCTCAAGGTTTCATAATATTCGCAGATAATGCCACCAGCTGGGGGTCACTGTTAAAAAATGAAAGCCTAAGTAAATGTTTCCCACTCACTACGTGAGAAAACATTCCTGTTTTTATAGACAATGAAGGACAGCAGTAAATGATACCTGACAGTTTCCTGGCTGATGTTCTGGTTTTTGTTTTTCACCTTGACACAAGTTACAGTTAGTTGAGAAGACCAATTCTTATGTGAGGAAATGCCTCTTATTGGTCTATAGGCAAGTCTGCTGTGCATTTGCTTTATTAATGGTGATGTGGGAGGGCACAACCCACTGTATGTGGTGACACATTTGAAAATGTGCTCTTGATTGTATAACAGAGCAGGGTGAGTCAGCCATAAAAAGAATATCTGAATATTGTTGAAAAGATTCCTCCAATGGGTAAGAGGATTTATTATCTTATGGAGAGATAGTTAAATTGTATGGAAATACACTAAGTAAATTTATTATGTTGATAGAAGGATCCAAATGATTCCTTGGGTCCCTTCTCTTCTTTCTGTAAAGATGGATGCTTTCTGCTGTGGCTTAAATGTCATATATCCCTCCACATACTCACATGTTTAAACCAGCTGGGAAGCATATGAGGTGGAGCCTTGTAGAAGCAAGTATATCACTAGGTTTTGGCCTTGAGATTTTGTAGCCCGGCACTATTCCTGTTTTCTCTCTTCGGTGTGGTGATCTACATAGTATTTTTTTTTTGCCATTCCTTTTCCTTCATAAAAGAACATGTCCATCCAGAACTATAAGTCACATATTCCCAGTCTTCTTTAAGTTTACCTCAATCAGGTAAGTTACCACCACAGCAGAAAGGAAACAAAGACATTTTCTCACTACAACGCTTGTTTAGTTCCTAACAGGTTCAGTTGGTTATAGAAAGACTATCATCCACTTAAACAACTTCCCAAATCTCTTCATGTCATGCCTGCCATGGCTCCCGTCTGTGTCTTTGAGCATATACAGTTCCCTTCAGCACCTGTGGCACTGGATCAGCCATTAGTAACTAGCCAGTCATTTTACCCCAAGGCACCCTCGTTTGGTTTAACAATCTCTTTTACAGTTTCTGCTGCTTACCGCTCTTTTCCCTTGTTCCCATCTCGAATAACCGTCATCTGATGATACCATATAAGGAAGGTATTTCCAGTTTCTAAGTAACATTGTAAGACAGCAAAGAACTTAACATCTTTCTATTAAGTTTCCTCTTTTCCTCTGCTTTTTATAATTGTTCTTCCTCCACTTTCTATCAGTAGTAACACAGCAGTGTTGCTAGCTGTTCTGGCGGTAGTGGTAATATTCAGTCATAAACACTTCAGTCTATTAAACGCTTTGTATTAGGAATGACCAGCACTCCGTCCAGTACTAACATGTATAATGCTGGAAAGTATGTCTACAATATTATTCCTTCCATATTTGATATGAAGGCAAACAAAAAAGGCTAAGTCATGTAGTTGGAAGAGCTGACCATACACATGGAATGATTCTTAGGAACCCTTACTATGACAAGTTAAATATTCAAGATTCATAAAATTGAAAGTACCGGCTTCAGTAAATATCAAAATTTCTAAGTGTAGCTTGTTTTCTATGTGTACATAACACTAAATGACTTCCATAAAGTTATATGCAAGGCTAGAATTGCATTAAAAGATGCAGAATGATTATTACCTTATACAGATAATATCATTTATTAACTCATGGATTAATATAAAAAGTTATTTTTCGGTAAAATTTTTACCAGATAATATGTTTGGATATTTTGCTTTAATAGTCTCTGTTGTATCCATTACAATATCTTCTTCATTTATATGCCAGGTTTTAGATTAGCAACAATAAAATAAATAGTAATTACAGTTTGTTTTAAGTGGGCGTTTTAAAACATCCACTCTAAGTAGCGGTAAATGTTTACTGTGCAATTACAATGTGGGAATAAATTAATAACCCAGAAAAACAAAAGAATGAAGTGGCATGCTTTTTTTCGTTGATGAATATTGTGTTCTAGTAAACACTGCACCATAAATGTAGGTTTCCTATTTAACCTGATGTTTTGTGTCTGTGGGGATTTCATATACTGAAGGACACTGTTTGCTGCTGCTGTTATTCAGAAAAGAATGAGACGCAGCTTACATATAGTTAGTACCTGAGATTTTGTTGTAAATATGTGAATGATGGATACCATAAATGGATATTGGCCTAGAATTTTTTCTTATGTGGTAATTTTTGATGGATTCTTGAAAGTTATAAAGCGATATTTTGGAGTGACAACCATATTTTACTACAGAGAAATTAAAGAGTAATGACAAAGAATGACTCAGATAGCTGAGCACACTGCCTCCTCCAGATTCTTCCATAAGAAATTCATTATTGCTTTAACTTTCTGTTATATTTATTACATTGTGCAATTTACTTACTTATTTTAATTATGCTTTTGATTATTTCTTTTATTTTTGAGGTCATAATATGGTTATATTGTCTTCCATCCCTTGTTCTCATTCCAAACACTCCTGTTTTCTTTCAAATTTGTGGATTACTTCTTTCATTTATTATGATTAAATGCATTTTTAAATATATTTAAACACACATATATTCCATAAAATATGTTCCTGTGGAAATTTTTGTTACTTTTCTGTTTGAATTAAAACCTATTTAACATTAAACATCAATTGCTTAAATATGATATGTTTTAATTGAAAAAAAATTACATTATCCTCCTGTCCTCTCCTTAGTACCTCCTGATTACCATCTCTCCAGCCTTTCCATATCTCCCTGGTTGATATGTATAATTTGTTTACTATATATACAAATATAAATACAACCTACTAATCGATTGTGTGTCTGTGTGTATGTACACATATAAAGACAACCTGCTCAATCTATTTCTGTTATAACTGTATATTCAGGGATAACCACTTTACATTGGACAGCACTAATGGGACTCATTTGTGGGGGTTGGGGGTGCTGATTCTCCTTTTCAGAACAGGCATTAGTTGCCTGTAGTTCTTTGTCTAGTGGTGGTCACTCATTGAAACTTCTTTCTTCCAAGTTTGTTTGCTCATTGAAGTTGCTGTTGTTCTGGTCCTGTTGATGCAGCCATTATAGAAAAGACTGTTTCACAGCAGATTCACTGCTATTCTCACTTAAACTCTTCCCCAGGATCAGCAATGGTGTTGACTGAGCCATAAATGCAAGAACTTCAATGTAAATGTATTTATTCGTTTTGGGCTTCCCATGAGAAGCCTATTATATAAAAGTAGACCTATAAAAAGCAAGGGTAGCTAATTGAGTTTGTAGAAATCACACTAAAACATACAGTAATTTTTATTCTAAGTACATTGTATTTTAATTTTACAATTAAAATAGTAAGGGATAGCTTTAAAGTTTGGACAATACTCTGTACATGTCATTTTAAAAATTCAATTTTAATGCAGTTTCTTGATTTGATGGACTTGTTTTCATATTTTCTTAATCATAGAATATCATTTGTTGTAATTTAGATTATAATTATTGAGAATTTCCTTTACACATACAAATATAATTATTTAATTACTCTGTTTATTTCAAAATTACACAGTTATCAATTAGAAACAATCTCTAGATAAGGCAGCGTATTTTTTTCTACCTGAGTTTTTCACTCAACCTTAGATATGCTCATTCAATGCTCAGATAATTTATCTGAATGTGACAGTTAATATTATATTTCTTTTTATTGTGAGCTTGGATTGAATGCCTAAGCAATTTCTCCAGCCTAACATTTAAAATTATATTATCATATTTATATATTTTATATATTGTTACATATTATATGCAATTTGACTTTCTAACACTAGACTTAGAAAAATCAATTTGAAATTTAATAAATTAATATAAAAATAAGTAATTGAATTTTAGAAAACACATGCTCTATTTCTTACTATGTCAGTAAAAACACATTCTCTATGAAGCTCTCCTCTAGTGAATTATATGTTCACTCATTAGTTGTCAGTTTCTTAGATGGTGTAGTAGAAGCCAAGGCAAAAACTGCCAAAAACAATTTATGCATAAGGAGGTCATTAAATAAATCAATATTGCAATAACATGCTCTGTAGATTTTCCGCTTTTAATAAGATTTTCATCTCAAGCAGAATCCTTCACAAAATACTCAAGTACTGAAATTAGCACCTTTCATTTTACGTACAGCATATGCAAAATATTGTCTCAAGATTGTCTTTTCTTTGATTGGTATAAAGACTCTGTATGAAAAACTGAATCAATAACCTTGCCATCAATTTGGTTTTATTTCATTTTTATCTTTTCAGTTTACAAAAAATAACATAGAGTCAATCACCAGAAAATAAGCTTGATGTGTTTGTTGTTAGTACTAATTATCCAAAGCAAAACAGACCCTAAACTATAACTGACCTATTCATTGATCTTGTTGGTTTTCCAGTACCTTGAAAAATATCACAACCCAGAAGATTTAGTTAGGAGACCCTGTTTGAAGGTCATTAGCAGTGAGCTTTTATTCCCTTGGGCCAATCTTTTCACAAATCATAAGATTTTTTTGTCCTTACCATAAAGCACAAATGTCAGGAATTCTTTGGTGAATCACAGTGTCCTCCAAGGAAAGACCAAGCTAATACCATGGCCTCCACAGTCATGCCAGAGCTCCCTCGCAGCTGTGCAGTGAATCTCCTTTGATGTTCAGAAGCTCACCTCCTCTCTGACACCTTAGTCTCATGACAAATACAAGAGCCATGTGATCTCTGACAGTCACACTAATTCTTGTAATCTTTTAAGTCAGCTCAGAAACCTTTTGTACTTCTCAGTATAATTCTCCTGAAAAATCATGCTTATGCATGTTTGCATGTGCGCACATGGGTATGTGTGTGTGTGTGTTTGCACATGTGCTCACATGTGTGTAAAACACATGTGTGTATTATTTTGCCTCTTTACGTGCTTACCTACTTGAGAGGTTAGTCAGTGTTTAAGAAATTTATGGCAGATGACTCAGGACATGATTCAAAAAATAATGGAGGGCCAAAATGAATAGGAGTTCAAGGTAGAGACAAAGACACTGATTGAAAACACATGAGTATAGATAGGCTTCAAATCCATCAATTTAATATTTTTCTTCACTCATATGCCAATGTATAAATGAAAGAGGAGGGGTCTTACCCATTCTGATTTACATGACCTTCCTATTAAATTAAAGTCTAATAGCTTCTTTTATTCTCTTCCCTAAACTCATGCTATTGGAAATACCTAAACACTAGAATTTCCCCTCCCCCTAAAAAGATGATGGTAAAACATCCAGTGTCTTTAATATTTTTTATGTAAAACGGACTATATTTCTAAGCTTATAGTAATTAGTGAAAGTTCCTCAGCTTCCACTCAAAACCAGCTTTTGAGGTTAGATCCTATCTTTAGAGGACAGGAAAAAAATGGAACATTATAATACAAAGGATTCCTGAATTGAGAGAGAAGTGTCTTCCATTTCCTGGTGCTATGCGAAAACTCTTTAGGGGAGCAAAAGTTTATCTGGCTTATACATCTAGGTTGCCATGAGTCATTGTGGGGAAGTCAAGACAGTCGGAACTTGAAGTAGGTATTCCTTATATACTCACCATCAGGAGCAGAGAAATGAATTCAGCATGCAACCTGATGATCATTTGCCCTTTTCTACTCTTATACAGTCCAGGAGCCTGCATCTAGCTAATGATGTGCCCTATAGTGGATAGATTTTTTACAAGTATATAAAGAACGCAGTCTCCCATAGACACACCCAAGGAACAACCTCCTTCAGACAATCTCTCATTGAGACTCCCTTGCCAGAGGATTCTATACTATGTCAAGTCGACAATGAAAACTAAACATTATAAAAGAAAGAGATCTAGAACAACTTTAGACAAAAGGTATATCTTGTGTTCTATCCCAAAGTTGCGTATACAAGGAAAATGCCTAGTGATATCACACGGTTACGTCAGCATGTTGCTTCTGAGGCACTTCACGATTTAGGTAGAAAATGATATTAGAAAATATGATACTTGCATATATAAAATTACATAATTCAAGGCAATGAGATGTGCCAATTTCAATTAATGTAAAATAAATAGTCAAAAGGTGAAAAAAAAAGCCAGCCACTTTATTATTTTGCAGTGAGGAGCCCTGTAGCCTCTGACATATAGGTTGAGAATGCAAACCACATTATCAGGAACATCAGTTCTCATTGCTGAACCCAGAGTTCATTCAGCTACCTAGTAGTAATGCTTGCTCAGTGTCCCTCAGCCTGCAGAACTCTCACCAGCTTTTCACTTCGAATCCCTGCTAGGCTTCAAGGTTCAACTCAAAGAGATTTCTACAAAGACTTTCCTCTCAACTCACGTAGAAGGCTGCACTTCATGCCAAGACCATAGGACGGTCTGTCTGCTTTCAAATACTTTATTCCACCCAGCCTGATTCTAATAGGTTCCATATATTTCTGCTCATGATATAATGATATCATGAGCATGTGAACACAGTTTTCATATGTAATATAGTAGGTTCTTTGAAAAAAAAAAGTCTGAGGAGTCAAATCAAGTGTAAAGAACATGAGCAATGTCGTGATTTTAGTGACTCACCCCAGTTTTGCAACTGTATGCTCTCATTTGCAGTTAAATCTAGAAAACAGAGATACGGATGTGATGTGTACAATATTTGAGCACACTGAAGGATGGTATAATTTGAAAAACGTATAGGGGAAATAATTTTCTTTACTAAAAAGCAATCAAATTCACATAAATTTAATTGGCAGGGCTAAGCAAATACTCCTTCAACAAAAAAGTCATTAAAAGAATAATGAATGCTACCAGTTGCACCTGGTTTCATGGGGTATTAGACATTTTAAAATGAGCCAGTAAACAGTGATAGTAGAAGTTATGTTTTGTTCTGTTTAATTTCTGTATTCACATCTCTAGGAATCTTTAAGAAGCATACATTAGAATTCTGGAATCTTAGGGGATATAAATTGTCACCCCTCAAGAACTCACTGACATTAAAGCATGGTATTAGGGGTGGAGAAATTGTTCAGTTGTTAAGAGTGCTTGATGGTCCTGCAGAAGACTGAAATTCACTTTACAGTACCTAAATCAGGTAGTTCAAACCACCAGTAATTACAGAAAGTTCCAGGAAAATCCAGACTCCTTTTTGGCCTCCACAGGCCCCTGTACTCATGTATGCATATATAGATAGAGATGTACACAATCCCAAACATAATATTTAATCTTAACAATAACCAGTATTAATATCATGTTTCTTAATTGATATATTTATACTTCTATTTTATTTGTTATTGTATTAAGTGGCAGCATTGTTGAATTGAATTATGAAATATTTCTGGGACATGTGGGGAAATAATTCACCATATAATTTTATTGTAAAAGATGTATATTCACCCTTAGATCCAACTGTTTTAGATTTTCTGTAATGTAATTAACTCACAGACTGTTTAACTTGAATTCAATGAAAAAAAAATGTCATAACCCTTTGTGATGGATATACTGATCATTACTATTGATCATAAAAAGAACAAAATCAATGACACATTTTTATTAATTACATAAATGTGCTTTTTAATTATTTAAAGGGAAAAGTGAAAGATTTAAAAGGTGATTGACTCATTCCATTTCCCTTGATGTGGATGTTAATCAAATCTCTGACTCTACTCTCACCTTTAAACACTGGGAAATAGAACATTATCATCTTTATTTGAAAGGGAGCTTTTCATTATAGTGATGTAATATAGTCAGAAGTGTCCAGACTTTTTTATATTTCATAGTGAAATTTTAGTAGTTGCCCAGATTTAAAATGAAATATGAAAAATTAATAAGGCAAAGTTAATCACTGTTCCTTTAAAATCTATACTAAATAAAATATTTTTATATATTTAAATTATTTCATTTGCCAGCAATTAAGTATATTAGAAAATATGTAATTTATGTTAGTGTTGAAAAATTTTTGATATAGGGAAATGTCATTATATATGGCTACAAGCATCACTTAAAGTTAAAAACCTTGTGACTCTTACTTAATTTCATTGAGTTCCCAGAAAACAACATTGGCTTCAGAGTAACTGCCACCATTTCCCATATCGAATGCCTCATTGAACAATCAGAATATTGCTTTGTATGTATTGCATGTTGTATTTTACATGTATCACCCTTCAGTCTTGCTTTTCTGCTTGTACTATTTAATGAGTTTATAGTTGTAGCTCCAATACATACACACTTCTTAGTGGACCTGTTAATCTTGCAGTATGGGTTGCTTTTTATATGTCTTTTCCCCACAAGGGCTTTTTCCCTCTTAAATGTGAACATTTCTGCTCTTTATGAGAGAAACCATTCAAGTTATTCTTACAGTTTGTTACTATTCTATTGAGGACTGCATGCAAATTTTCACATTTATTGAACATGTTGAAAATGTTGTCTCTTCTTTTTTTAATATTTGCACATTTATTTCTTCCTTTATTTTTTATGGTGTGTGTGTGTGTGTGTGTGTGTGTGTGTGTGTGTGTGTGTGTGATAAAGCTTTTTTAATACAATTGGTTTTGGGGATTACCAGTTCTGTGGGGAACTACCTTTCCTCTTCACCCTGATTCTCAACCCCTTTTATACTTTTACTCCCATTTGGTGAAATCTTTTGTGTCCATTGAGCAACAGCATTGGCAGGTCACACCAATGTCAACCGTCTAACATTATCATACACACACAGGGCACTCTCATGATGAAAATGCCAATTTTTGTTTACATTTAAGAATCTCTGCTTGCAAGGCTTGCTTCCCCCTGAATCTTGCACCCAAAAAGGCAGAGTGGCCTCTCCCTATGTACACTGTTCTGTGAAGCTGACTTTTTACAGAAGGATCAAGGGAATAAATTCTTTGTTTTGTAACATGATGGCTAACACTTTCAAATGCAGTTTTCTTAAGCTCCCAGGCTCTGGTCATCATAACCTTTGTTTCAAAGAACCTCAGGCAGTTTTATGGAGAAGAACTCTATTCAATCAGTAACCCATTTGAGAGATCCAGGTCAAGCTGTGCAATAGAAACTTTTTATCTAACCCCTGAAAATATTTATCTTTCTCCCTTTTCCTAGTGAAGTTCAGCTACTCATGTGGCCTCTCCTTTCTTTTTTTGACTTGTTCTATCTGTGCAGAATTCTTTCCCAGAATTCTGAACAAATCTCACACATAGCAAGCCCCTAGTCAGCTTTTTCATGCAGGCCAAATACATCTGGATATGAAGAGAAATTGTCATTCTCTCCTGCCCTTGGGCAGATACGCTTCAATACACAGCTTTCTCTAGAGAAATTCATCTCAAAATAAACTTTTCCACATGTTCTTTCTTGGCTGTTTAGTATGGGGCCAAAATCACAACAGCTTCTTTGCAAGTTTTACAGAGGTATAACACCTTACATAGTTATTGTTTTGCCCTTGGTCTTGTTGAAGACAGAGACTGTTCATATTAATGTTTTGTTTAAAAAAATAAATTTCACGCTTTAATCCTAAATTTGAACCAGTATATTTGTAATTACTTTCCATTGACTACAATGTGTGTTAAAAATTTCAAGTTATTTCCTCACATAATTCATAAATACTTGCAGAATTAATAATTAAGTAGCAGACACTATTTCAATACTGGGGATACAGTAGTAAATGTCAAAGGCCTCTGCCATCACACTGTAATGAGGAAAAGTGTAAAACAAATTTAATTGTGCAACGATAATTGCACAGAGCCACAGAAAATAGATTTACAAGCTGACTAATGCCGTGAAGTAAACCAAAGAGGCCCAATGAGCAGGCATAGAGTGGGATGAGTGAAGGAGTTTCATCAAGTTTGCAAGGTACCTGAAGGTAACAGAACACTATAGTCCAGTCTTATTGGGCTGTGATGTGTGCGTGAGCACAGGAGCCTGGGCCCTGTTGGGTTGAATTATAAGTCCCGCTGTCTGCTGCGGCTCAGGAAGGCAGAGACTTGGAAATTTGATTGAGTTCACTCCACACAGTGCAGGGTGAAGGTCGGGCTGTGAGAAGCCACAAGTCTCCGCTCCAGGGGTGGGAGAACACAGTCTGTGGTCACGCAGGGGCCAGAGCTCTTGGGTTGGGAATCACCGGGCCAGTAGGTGACTGGGAACCAACTGGTCTCACACTCTTGGGCTCTCAGATGCTGCTGAGAGGCTGCAGAAGGACCGAGAGACAGGGGTGTACAAGCCGAAGGGGTGAGGGGGACAAGTTTCAGTGGCATCCCGCAGGGAGGGAGCTCTTGGTCACAGCTACTCGCTTGACTGGGTCATGGCTGGCTCTGCTAGCTCGTTTGAGTTGGTGGCCTTCATGGTTGGATGTATAGAGAGGTCTTTGGTGGGAGGTTAGAAGGTGGCTTGGTAGTTGAAGACCTTCTCCATGGTTCCCCATGGCGAGCCCCAAAGATGAGAGGTGGTCCAGGTCTTAAGATATTTATTGTCATGGCGGAAAATGGAAGAAAGTGTTCTCAGGGTGGGCCTGAGGTTAGATACCTTTTTCAAGAAGGAGGGTCTGGGAAGGAATGCTTAATTGGCTATGCCCTTTGGCCTTTAGATAACTCATGAATATGGAGATGTCTTGAGGCTCTGTGACCTGTGTCACACTCTCTACCTCTGCTGCGTGACCAATGGCCACAAACCTCTCTGTGGGAGGGGCTGTAGAGGGCTGTAGTTATGTGAAAGCAGCCAGGGGCTCAGGAGCAAGGCTAGACTCTTACCGGCCCTGAGGGACTCCAGCGTTCAAAGCCTGCTCGACAATGTACCCAGCGCACCATACAGTCTTATATCTAAAACAGATTTGCATAGACGGACTACACCCAGAAAACAAGCAGAGAATGACCAGTCAAATCAAATAAATAGAGTATGTGAACTCTGGCAAACAATCTGTAATTTTATTTTTTATTTTCTTGAAAGCTAATGGAGTGAGCACTTTAATCAAATCATGACTTGATGGTTGTAAGCAGAAGTTATTATATACAAACCTTGATACTCATTTTCCCTTCTGGTAAGGTCGGCAAGAGATACAAGCTAGATTTATCAGTGAATTGGACAAAGCCTATCCATAGTAAAGATGGATACAGTGTACAAGGTCTATATTTACAGCATATATAACCTCCTATTGCATGCCACCTGGGATTGTATTTTTTGTTTGATTTTATTTATTTATTTATTTATTTATTTATTTATTTATTTATTTATTTATTTATAATTTATAAAAAAGTACTTCTTTGGCCAAATAGTAGTAGTTTCTGCTGTTGGTCAGACCAAGAAGAGGGCACGAGTGAATATAGATAGCTCTGTAACTACTCCTATAGTCTTCTATTAAATAGCTCTACTGTGTGTTCACTGCACTCAAGTTTTACAACTAGAACGGGCTTATTCCTGCCTAATCTTTCTTCCTTTCAAGATCAGTTTTTTGTGTTTTCCTTAACATTTTTATTTTGTTTTCCTGTGTCTTTTTGTTAGTACACTTTATTCAATTCAGTCATAAATTTCTAGACATCTGGAGAGTGAGAGAAACTACCTAGTTTGTTTAATTAGAAGTTGACCCATAGTCTTGTTAATATAAACTATGATGATTAAGGCTTATTTTTCATCAATATCATGTAGTCTTTTATTTCTTAATACTATTAAATAAAATAAAAAATACTATTAAAAATAAATATTAATAATATTTAAACCTATTCATATAATTATCTATTTTTATTATATGAGCTACTGCAAACATCAGCACTTGCAGATTTGATAAATCATAGTTATAACTTCAGATGCTAAAGATAATATTTAAAACTTTTTTAGTGTGTAAAATTACACAGTCCAACTTTAGCAAATAAGATAGTTTTTTATTTCACAAATTATTTCTCTATTTTAATTAAATTTGTATTCTCAGATATACCTGAATTTCCTTGGAATTTAGGAGAAATTTGGAGCTTGCCATGTCTAAATTACATTTATGAAAAAGACAAAATTTCAAGAACTTAATTCTTTAAAATACAATTCAATATTGTGTGTTTAAATTATGCTATTTGGGTTACCTCATCTTCCTTAATCTTATGAGCTTGAAAATGCATATGTTTCTCTTATAAACTGTCAGTTCTGTTAATGGTACCCCTCTGTACTGCATTATGGTTTTGGTCTTTGGAATCAAATGACTTGGATTTGAACCCTTGTTCCTCTGCTTGAATGATATATCAGCTTCTGTAGGCTTATTTTTTCAAAACCTATTTTAATAAGCAATTATAAATGCTTCAACCTCCCTTATAGCCCATTGACCAAAGTATGGGAGAAAGATGGCTAAGAAGACAAGGGAACATAAACCTGTATAGAAGCAGTTCCTTGGGGTGGCTCCAGTCTTTATTGTGTGCATTCCAGTCCACTAGCAAATCACAAAACATGAATCAGCAACAATGGCCCAATTCAGAAAAAACTGTGAGGTTCTGCCAGTAGGCTCTAGTCTGTCCTGTCTTCTCCAGCAAAACATCACATACTCTTTCATCAAACAGCTTCTAGAAAAACATCCCATGTCTGTTTTCAGCAAAGCATTCTTTCATGTGTTTTCTTTAGCAAAGCACTCTTTCATAAGATAGTTTCCAGAAAAAATCACATGACACAACCGGGTCTCCAGTGAAACCAGACATTCTCACTTCAAGCTTCTCTCATGCTTCCTTCATCCTTCAGAATGTACCAGCTGTGTCTGACAGTAAGTCTGTTCAGCTCTGTTGAGTAACATTTGAAGCACTAGTTAGTGTTCTCCTGACTCACTCTTCCTTCTGGCTCTATTGGCAATACCATCCCACAGCTGTGTATTCTCAGGAACTTACACTTGGTGAGAGCCTAAAATTTCTAGGTAATTAAAAGTAAGGAAAGACACAGAATTATTAAAATTAATAATAAAATATTAGGTGAATACAGCATGTAAATTAAAAGAACAAGAACTGGATAAACAAGTGAAAGTATCTCACCAATATATAGTCACCAGATAAGGGAGTTAGACAAGGAGACATCCGTCACATGATAGGACCACCCTAAAGGAAAGTTATAGGGAAAAAAATCATTCCAATCCTTTAATACCTCCATAGAGAAAGATCAGATCTTACAGATTCATTTTAGGTTTCCTACTGGGGTGCTTAACTCTGCATCAGTTTACATTTTACCCTGTCTTCATTCACTCTGGAGTATTTTTATAAATTATCTTTCTCTCACCTTCCTGAACTGTCCTGACAAAATTTTTCTTCAATAAAGGTCTTCCTTGATCATCAGTTACATCTGGATATATTTTTTAAAATAACTTCTACTTCCTGAAATTATTAGCCTAGACACTTACATGTTTTCCTGTCTCTTCTTATTTGTAATCTCTATCAGATGCTTTTCTGGAGTCCTCAAATCAAGGACAATAAGAAAATAAACTTCAGAGCTGAAGAGATGGCTCAGTGGTTAAGAGCACTGACTGCTCTTCTAGAGGTCCTGAGTTCAATTCCCAGCAACTACACGGTGGCTCTCAACCATCTGTAATGGGATCTGATGCCCTCTTCTGGTGTCTCTTAAGAGTGACAGTGTACTTACGTACATACACTGTACTTATCTATACAAATAAATAAATCTTAAAAAATAAACTGCATATATTAAGATAAATTATATATTTAAAAATCATGGCTTTTTGGTAATTATGATTGCAAGATTATACCTTTCCTGTTTTAAATATTTAACCTTACTTAGAAGTTTAGAATGTTTTTTTTTTTTTTCTCTTTCTGTTAATAGACATGATGGATTTGCATTGGTGCTTCCAACTGCAGCTGCATGGACCACTTATTACACAGCCCCATTTGATTCATGAGATCAGCCGCAGAAACAGCTCCAAGTATCCCATTCAGTAGCTTTCACAAGGCAGTGGAAACAAATGGAAGTGATTAAAAAGAAGCTCCTCATACCTTCCTGCCCTCTGATGTAAATTAGAGTCCTAAGGGAGTTGCCTGAGTAGCTCAGCTCGTGAATTTTATGTATAAAAATAGAGTGCATGAAGTTATAGTAATTCTCTATCAGTGTGACAGATTTTTCTCAATCAAAGGAGAGAGAACTCATGTTCCCATATGATTGACCGAAAATAGCTATTATAAAAAGATTGGATACATGGATTTGGATAGGACCAGAAAAGTCCTTCACAGTTCATTTTCTATTGAAGTAAACTTGAATCACACCTTTAGCCTTGACTTCATTCATGTAATTTTCTTACCACACAAGACATAAGTATGTAGCATAGAATACATGAGTGGATATTGATTAATGCAATCTTAAAAACTTAATATACAATAACTATATAACTAACAAGCTGCAATGGTGAATAAAGCCCAAGATCTTCAATACTTTAGGGTTGGAGAGATACTCAATTGTTAATTGTGCATGCTTTTCTAGCACAGAACTTTAGCTTAGGTCCCAGCACCCAGGTTTAGTGAATCAACTGCCCATAACTCAAGGTCCAGGGGATCTGATGCCCTCCACTGATCTCTGAATGCACTCATATGTATACCCCCACATACACATATGCATAAATAAAACTCAAAACTTTAAAAGAATAATTACTTTATATCTTATGCTCCACTCACTGTTTTGGAAAAACTATTTCTTCTTTCCATGTATCTCCTCATCCTCATTTATGATGTGAAACAATAACTGCTTTATACCATACAGAGGGATATAAACAAAGTAGAATAGATCATTCACATGGCTTTCTTCCTTCCTTTCTTTCTTTCTTTCTTTCTTTCTTTCTTTCTTTCTTTCTTTCTTTCTTTCCTGCATTTGGAGTGTAATCAGTAATGTGTTAACATCAACTGCTGTGTTTATTAATGTATGTGAGTGTGGCTACAGTCTTGACACAGTGCTTAAGAAGAGGCCATAGAACAACCTAGGTTTGGTCCCAACATTCTACTTCGTTTAAGACAGACTCTATTTTTGTTTATCACTGGGTATACCCTATTGTCTGCTCTGAGATTCTGGGGAGTTCCGTGCTTTAACCTCTTACCTTAGCATAACCCAGATGGAACTACAGATGCTTGCTTATATGCTGATCTTTACATGGATGTTGGGGATTTGAACTATGGTCTTTAGACGTGCATGCTTGGCCCATTAAACAATTTCTGTAACGCTAAACAATTTTGATTATAACAAAATGCCTATGGCTCACATGGACTATGTGAGTTCATCAGTATAAATGAGTGGCATACTATGCCTTTGACACTGAAATGAGGGCTTCTGAAGGACTTGTATCAGTGATTCATTTTCAAACATCATTCCAAAGTTTTTATATCATTTCAAAAATTCTGTCACATTAACATATGGTACTGTTCTATATGAGAAGGTATTTGGTTAAATTCATAAGGGGTCTGGATTTTATACAGGAGATATCCTTCAGATATAATTCAGATGGTTTTATAGGTTTTACTCTCACAATATTTGCTTGACACTTATTTATTCAGTCCTTTAGTATATCAGAATTGGAGCAAGGAGTAACCTTAGAGAAATTTGCCATGATTTTTCTCCATGGGATGCCTGATGCTATAAAAAAAATTAGACAAACAATAAACCAACTGAAGAAAGCAGCCAGGGTCCCAGAGGTATGGTTTGAACTAATATGGAAATTTGGGTCTGGTGATATGGCATATTAGAAAAGTGCTTTCCTATAAACATGATTACCTAAGTTCAAATCCCCAGAACACACACACAAAGAGGTAGGTATGGTTTGCATGGGTTCAACCCTGTCACTTGGAAGTGGAGACAGAGAGTCCTTGGGGTCCTCTATCCACGCCCTCATACATGTGCTGACACACATGCCCACTCACATGTGGGTGCACACAAAAACACACACACACACATAAACACACACACACACACACACACACACACACACACACACACACCATATCATGTTTTTTTTTATTAAAAGTCTACATTCAAACAATAAAATTCAAGCATTTTCTTTATATTGTTTTCAGCACATGGTCTTTACAGGAAATGACCTCTGAGATATCCTTTCAGGAAAAGCTTACATGTATCTAATACAGTCTATGACTAACTTTTTTCTACACAAATAGAACTATTTTCCAATTTGCCTTATTCTCTTAAGATGTTATATAACATAACATTAGGGTGCACACATACTTACTTAATTGATGTTTGCTCCTGAACAGCATGCTATTGGTTTACTGGTAGGAACTCACCTTGATGGATATTTTCATTAGTACGCTTATTCCTTACAGAGTTGCAGGGCACTTTGTTATCAAAGCTAGTTGTATAACTTTGTACCTCAGGGTAGAGTACATGGAGTGCCCTGAAGAAGAGCAGATCAGGACAGGAACATCAGACTGCTAACAGTGGTGACAAGAGGAGACAGGAACAGTCAACTCTGAAGGTCTGAGTGGTGCTTATTGAGAGACAGACGTGTACATGAAGGATATATTGTGTATCTGATGTACAGAGTACCTGGATCACCTGCTGAAGCAATGTTCAAATGTGTTGAAGATTTCTAAGTGTCCTTAAACAAGCTCCATTTGGTGGGATCATTAGCTGTGAACTCAAACCAGAGCAACATTCAATGACTCAATCATGGGAAAGAAACATAAGGTGATTTTATTTCATTAAGTCTCAGTTGGTCTGAAATTTAGGAGAGGTTAAGATCCCGGGGGGCGACAGGCAAAGTGTGGTAGATGAATTTATCTGTCTTTACTTCTCTAGTTACTTTCATTACAAATGGCCTTGTGGGTCCCCCAAACCAATCTTACTGTCAGGAAGGATTCCCTTGTTTTCATTTATCTTTATCTAATGTGTATTGTAGCTTATAGAGGAATCAGACAAATCAGACAGGAAATCTAATTTCGCTGCTCTGGGGCAATTTGGGAAAAAGAGACAGCTGAAAATGCAGAAGAGAAAAAAATTGTTTCCACTTGCTGTGGAAACAATCCTGACAGGCTCCTGGGCATGAAAACATTAACTCCTGGGAGGAACATGATGAGCAAATTAACTGCAATGCAGGAAATCTGTTGGTAATTGAATTTTAGCAAAAGTATAAAACTTTGAAATGCTTGTTTTGTCTTACAGTACAGGCATATCACTTTATAGTGATATATAGAAATATATATATCTATATATACCAGAAAACCAAAACAAAAACAAAACTTGTATGCTTGTGTATGTGTGTTTATTTGTGCATGTGCATGTAAGCTGATACACTACCAACTTTCAAAAAGTTAAATTTCTCAATGACAGCTCCTATTTATACATATTATTTGTATTTTATGGAGATTTGTTCCTCAGAGTGAGTAACAGAAAAATTACAAACATTTTATCTTCTCACTGAATATGACAGGCAGCCCCAGGGAGAGCACAAAGTTGGCTGAAGTAGGCAAGCAGCTTTTACTCAGTGTTCAAAAGCCTGAGTGGTTTTCCTTCCCTAGTTGTTGCCACTATGGTTTAAAATTGGTATGGAGAAAACTCTGCTGCTTCCCATGTGTTTGTACCTTTTCACTGTTGGGGTGAAACTCGTGACAGAAACAACTTAAAAAAACACGTGTTGACCTTGGGTCAGAAGTACAGTATGACATGGTGAAGACAGTTTGGTGAGTATTCAAAGCAGGAGCTTGAGGCAGCTGGACATGTTGTATCTGTACTCAGGAAGCAGAGAGATGGATGCAGGTACTCAGCTCACTATCTCTTTTGTACCACAGAAGGACCCTGCCCATGAAATACCACTGTCACATTTACAGTGGGTCTCATCTGACTTAAATCCAATCTAGAAACTTTTTCATATTTGGCGGCTTGTCTCAGAGATTCTTGTTTCCATCAAATTTGCAGTGATGTTAAGAGTCACTGTTAAGCACCGTGCTCTGATGTCTTTAACATGCTTCCTTTCCCCAATTTTCAACTACATGTTACAATTATTTAAATTCTTTAAAAAGTACTCTGTAATCATTATGTAGCAATAAATAAGGGGTGGCTATTTCTATAATGATATAGAAAGATGCTTCAGATATAATACTAACTAAGAAGAGCAAAATTTTTGAAAAGAATGAGTAGAAGAATGTATCTTTTGTGTAAAATAGAAAAAATTAAATGAATTTAATATGTAAGTATTTATATCTACGTTAAAAAAATTCCTACAGTTTGCACAGAGAACATCCTAGAACACAGAAGCCTGGGATGAATGAGATTGAAGTATAATTTGAATGTACAGAGAATTTTATTGTTTGTGGTTTTCAAATTTTATGAATAAACTACACATTAAAGCAATTTTAATTACTAATTTAAGTTACAATCTGGACATCATATGCCTTAGAAACAAGCTATGCTTTAAGCCAAACATGGAGGATTTATATAGATTTACTAGTATTGACTGTGACTTGGGGATTCTTGGTAATCCATCACCTGGCCGCAATGTCCTCATGTGTTCCAGATGTGAAGTTGGCAGTGTCATATAACATACTTACATATCATTTATGAGATTTATGAGATACTAATCTCAAGCTTACATCTTCATGTGATCCCAACTCTTTTCACATACATAGCTAGATTCTGTTTAATTTCTAGTTGATCTAAGATTTCTCATATGCTAGAGTTGTCAGATTAGTAACATAGCTCATGAGAATCATGAAAACACATGTACTAATGTGTTTTATCTATGTATACCTATCCCAAATGTTGCTGCAATGGTGTTGCCGCAACATTTCCTTGAATAAATTCACTCTCCAATGTTCTTCCAGTTGATTTTTTAAAGGTACAAACATTACACGAAATACTCCTTTAAAAATGCTTAGTTTGGGGCTATAAAGATGGCTCAAAGATAAGAGTTCTTACTGATCTTAGAGAGACTATGGTTCAGAACCCTGCATGCAAATGACTACTCACACCTACTAGTAATTCTAATTCTCTCCTCATCTCTGCAGGCTCCTGCATGCATAGGTTCATATAAGATCATTCAGAAAGACATATGTGCACATACTATAAATAAAAGTAGTTTAAAATAATTGAGTATTCTGAGGGCTTCTAGAGGAAGTGAACTCAAAAAATCTTTAGCTAATATGTTTGTGTTTATGTGTGTGATCTGTTCAGATTATATATTCATAGTGTGTACACAGTATGTCCACAGTTCTAACTACAACATGCACACAGTGTATCCATAGAACTGACTATGTATCATAATGTGCTAGGAACTTGAAATTTGTATTTTTACCCCCATCCTTCCTAAGGACAGTTGTACTTGAGGAAACAAGGCTTTTAAAATGTAGAGAAGGCATTCTAAATATAAAACTGAATCTCAACGCAGTGCATTAAAATACATAAGAATATGAATATCTGGCTATATATGCAACCACTTTATCTCTGTTTTGAATTATTAAAGGATAGTGTTATTTCTGCTATTATTTGTATTTACAGACTGAAAAGATGTAGTTCATAGGAGATATTCCATCTTGCCTTTTACCCCAGAAATGAGATTCACTGTCACATTCACTGTGACATCTATTATTCTTATGTAAATGGGATAAATAACACAACCACACACACACACACACACACACACACACACACACACACACACACAAAGGCAAACATTTGCACAAGAGGAGAGAGTTGTAGGTTAAAAAACCATGAAGACAGAGTAAGGTCTTTTTTTAATTTAGAAGTGACTGTTTCAAATGTTCATATGAGCTTATCTCTAAGATTCCTGAACCATGGATCAAGGTCTCCATTCTTATGTTTTCAGCCTCCCTTTATTTTTAATATTATGGAATCAATTGTCATCTATCTATCTATCTATCTATCTATCTATCTATCTATCTATCTATCTATCTTTCATCTATCTGTCTATAATATGCCTATCTATCATCATCTATCACCTATCTAGTCATCTATCCATCTATCTATCTATCTATCTATCTATCTATCTATCTATCTATCTATCCTCATTATCTATCTATCAATCGTTTCTATCTCTCATTTCTTTTGGTTGTTTTTTGATGCTTTTCACATTTTAATTTGTATTACTTAATTTTCCAAAAAGTTTAAAATTGCTTCGAGTTGTATTAATTGATTCACACAAATATTACCATTCTTATTCCAACCTTTGTTTTATCAAAGTATTATTACAAAGGGTGAATATTATTTCTTTTAGGTAGACCTCAGAGATTCTATAATATTTCCAGCATTAAATAAATTTAAATAATGCTGAGAAAAATGTTTGGGGGTAGATTTTACTTCTTGATTATATCTTTAAAAATAAACTTTTTAAAAGTTTATTTAGTGTATGTATATGAATATTTTTCCTTTGTAAATGTAAGTATACCACATGGATGCCTAATGAATGAAGACACCAGAATAGGGCATTGTATAGCTTGAAATTAGAGTTATACATGATCAAAGGCCTTTCTGTGAGTGCTAGAAATGGAACTTAAAATTTTTTCTACACTAAAATTTTCCTTAATGTTTTTATGAATTTATTTCTTTTCCTTTTGTTTTTAAGCCAAAACGATTTTATCTGCCTTAGATTCAGTTCTGTATTGTTGTTGATGTTTTCCAGTGATTGTTTTTGCTGATAAAAATTGTCTAGATAACTAATTGGTTTACAGAAGCAAATTGCAACAAATAATTAGGGAACTCACTCATTCTCTGTGTAAATTTATCTTTATATGGCTCACACGGGAGAAGTAAAACCACATATTAGACATGTATAAACGTATTTTCAGATATGTAAGAATACAGTGTTTATATTCATAAAATAATCCCTAATCTCATGTGTAATATTCTATGAACAAATTATAGCCTAGTAGATGCAACCATCATAATGGCATTTTAGCATATGTTAAAAACGAAGGTTTCTTTGCTTTTAAGAAGTGTGTATAAAAACATCGGACAGACAAATGAATAAAAAACATTCCATTGTTAAAGATATTTTTCTTCAAAGGTGATCTTGGCTGCCAGTAACTAAATATTAGCATTAAATATGTTATCTTTGATAAATATTATTCTGAACTGTCTTACGAAAGCTGCTTGATTTGAGGCATTTTAGTAGCTTCTAGTGGAGAATGAAAGTGTGAAGAAGAAGAAATCAATAAAGCATGAGCCTCTTATCCTATATTGATTCTTGTAATCCAGCAGCCATTAAATACTTGAGAGATAAGCCTCTTTTAAAGTAGTGTGTTTATATTTTGAAGATCAAATACTTTAATTTTGCTCATGGGTTTCCAAAACAGAAGCTGTATACAAGATGGAAGGTTAGCTTTCAGTTGCTGTTTTTACTTCAGAGGATGTTTGCAAGCTGACTACCCAAAAGGGAGGTACCATCGTCATTCAGTTACTTCTGCAGAGATTGTAAGCATGAGTTCCTTTCAAAACTGCTGTGCGTTGAACAAACATAGCTAGAACAGAAATATTTTCACTGAGGAAGAAAATTGGCAAAACTATCTCTTTTTGATTTTATTAGAACTATAGTTCTCTGCTATGTTTTCATTTTCACTTTTTAACTACTTAAACCACCAGAACTGCTGCCTTATCCCAAACCTATGACCTTTATCTAATATGTATTTTGCAGTGGAAATAAAATATAGCTATGACATTTTGCTTTTATCTTTCATCTAATGCAAAAACAGATCTGACACTTTGTTCAAAAAAACCACAACACTGCTTATTTTTAATCTACATCTATGGTGATCAATTTTACATTCAAAGTGACTAAATAGTAAAATGATGAAAAACCCTCTAGTGAATATATCTGAAGTCTTTCCTTTTATAAAGAATCTAGAAAGTACCCTTTTTCCTTTCAGTTGTTTTAATATTAACTAATATAAGTTAGTTTTTTAATAGGTGTTTATTGGAAAACGTTACTTTAGTTTTTGTTTTTCATTTTATATGGAACTCTTTTGGTACCATTTCTTATCCTCCCGCTTCACTTTTTGAATCCTGACCATAAGTAGTTCCTATACTACTTTCAGGGATTCTTTTTAATACACTAACTTTATAAGGATTCCTTACAGAAGTATGGGTGGGAAGGGAGGCTATCTGCTAGATGGAGATTGGGTAACTTACAAGTGATTTCATTGTTAAGAGAATGTCTCCCTCTCAGAATGTCCACAGCAATCATTAGGTTCCAGTAGTTCCTGTAGGCTTAAATTTTTTAAAAAACCTACATAAATACTGGATCTAAAATGCTTTAAACTTCCTTTCAGCCCACCACCCACCAGGGGTAGTGGAAAGGCAAAGGGGAATGTGGACCTTTTTAGAAATAGTTCTTGGTTATTATAGTAGATTGTTTAAAGCCCTACCCAGGTTTTTGACTCCACTTTTGGTATTTAAATTCTCGGATGAAAGATAAACTCACAGCATTTATATTCACAATAATCCGTAAACAACACAAGAGCTGGGCAGCTACCTACCTTCCATGCCATTAGAATTTGTTTTCCTATCAATGGCTCCAAGTTATTACTTACTATGTTTCATCTGGGCTGCTCTTAGCTTCTATAGGGCAGCCTCAGAACCATGCTCTCTAGACTCTTAACACATGGCCACTCTACTTGCCCTTCCTGTGCTCTCTCTTCTCGTGGTCCTTCTTTCCCCTCCAAGTCCACAAAACCTAAATCCCACCTATGTCTCTTTTGCACAGCTATTAGCTGTGAACATATTTATTTACCAAACAGAATTAACTTGAGGGCAGGGTTACAGGGGCTTAGTGCAGACTCCAGGTCTTGGGGACCGGGATTTACAATAGACAGTAAAAGACAAAACCTCAACACATGGGGAGTAATTTCAATCTTCGTTGTCAGGATATAAGCAGCTCAGTTCATGGGAATCAGCAGTGAATTTATCCACTGGCAAAGACTACACTTATGAGTCAGCAACGGCAGTTTGATCCAAAAGAAACCATGACGCTTTGCCAATCAGCTGAGTCTGCGGAAGTGGCAAGTCTTTCCTCAAAAGGACCTAGGCTTGATGGGTGCCACCCAGACAATAATGGAATGTTGAAGGGTCCAACATTATTTAAGGCTTGTAGAGTCAGGCATAACTACATTTGTTCATGATTGCTAACATCAAGTGCTATCAGATACTTTCATACCACTCCACCCAATCCTCCAGGTCTTATATTTTCTCTGCTTTTAACCTTCTGTAATATTTCCCAAATGGTTGTGGCTTTGATATACATATCCTGATTACAACTGAGCATGCAACCAACATTTGTTCTCAGCACATTAATCAGATATAAAACTCTTCATTATTCTTCACCAGCTACATCTCTATAAAAAAAGAAAAAAAAAACACTATTCTGTGTGTGGGGTTAAACAATCAATTTAGCACACCCAGTAAGCCAAACAATAAATAGTAGGTTGCCTGTGACCTTCCATAGATATAGGGTTTCTACTGTGTTTTTGTACTAGAAAAATATCATTTTTCCGAGGTCAAATCTCAAATCCATTCAAAAGGTTATTCCCCAAATGCTCATGCTACTATTGCCCTAGACCAGTGCTTTCCAACCTGTGGGTTACAGTTTCATGCAGAACTACGAAGGTTCTAGAAGAAATGTCCTGCTGGCAACCTAGAAGTATTCTAGTACACAAAAGTCCATAGCTAGTTTTCTATCTAGGCAGCCACATTTTCAGGCATCATGCATGGCAGCTAGCAGGAAAACAGCCTCTGTCTTAATTTGAACTTGATTTCTCTATATCCTGTAACCAACGTGTATGGTGTTGTCAGCAAGAGGGTTTCAATATCAATTCTCGTGGGCAAATAAGAACACTATAGTGACACAATGATTTGTAAAATGTTCACTTTTTAATTCATCTATTATGTTAATAGTGCATCCCATGAAATGAGCTTAGCCCAACCAAATGCTTTGGGTGCTAAGAAAGATTCTGATGATTGTGGCTAGTACTAACATACTCACCCAGTAGAATCTGCATCTATGTTATTGCCCTGTACAGCTGTTTATTGATCTTGTTAATCTCATCATCTTAAGGAAGCTAATTGTTCATTTTTCTAAGCAGTAATACCATATTAAATCATGTGCATCATTGAGAAAATTATCAGTTTTAATTTGCACTACTCACTTGCTTTAAATTCTTTAACCTCAAAATTCAGTGTCTTATTTTAATTGTATTTGTTTTACTTTTTTGAAAGTTACTTTGATAGGTTTTCCTCTTACTTTAAATATCAACCTTAATCACACCTGAATCAAGAATCAAGTATTGTCTTAAAGATTTTGGAAGACTGTATAGTTGAATGTAGTTATGATGGATTTGGTGGCATCGTACACTGAGTACCTCGTTAATTCAGTTATCCACCATTCACTCACACTGTCCTCTTCCTGCTTGTCTTTTATTGCTACTTGACTTACAAAGAAGTTACCATAACTGTGTCAAACATCATTAGTTCCTAGGTGAAGTCAGGGAAATATTCTAAGGTACTTCCTATGAGTGGAGGGCAATTTAGTAGTCTCTCTGTAGTGTTTTTTTTTTTACCATTACCACTTTGTGAATCTGAGCATTCTGGGTTCTGTGAATCTGTGATCTCTAGATTCACATGGGTTTTAATTACTGTGTGCCTCTTATTAATTGTATCAGATGAGAAAGAAAGGCATGCAGAATTGTGTCCACAGCAGGTTCCAGTCTGTTTGGCCATTGGATCAACCTGAACAGAATAAAACACAGAATAAAGACAGTGAAATTGTTGTGCCATTAATATGTTCGTGAACCCCATAAAGACCACCAAAAAGTTGGATCCGATGTAATCACTGTAGGATCTCTTCATTTAAGCTAGAGCTTGGGATCCCTGCCAACGTGATACAGCAGAAGGCGGAGCCCTGAGCCTAGTTTTAAACAAGCATTTATAAAGGCAAGAGGGAGGTATCTAGCTTGATACACATCTGATTGGGGTCTTTAACATAATTGGGTGATACTGAGAGTCAAACCATAAACTTAACTTTTGTTTTCCTCCTGATGGTTGGTTGTTGGGTTTGTAATCATGGGGTGCAAATTTGTTGGGGATAACCTAGAAACTGGAGCTACATGCAGGTTTTGTTGGGGAAAGTATACTGAAAACTAGTGCTAGGTACCAGCCTGTTAATTTACTTGAATTCAACCTTAGATCAGGTTGACTGACCCAAAATAATTTGGTCTTTCAAAACTCCCATTTGAGTAAAAAGCCAAGAGCAGGCTGGCATATGTTGAGAGCAGATACTCGGGAGGCCGCTGTCCAGCACACTCCTCCAATATCTCGCATTCCTTACAATTTTACTATCAAAGAACTTGTCCTTATTCCTTATGTCTAAGATAATCAGGCATCCAAGAAATCAGGATGTTTGTGGTTCTGTTTCCGTGTGTTCACCACATTAATACAGATGAAATTTAATAATGTTACAAAGTAATAATGTTTTCTCAAATAGGTCTTGCTGGGTGGTGCAGAACTGCCTCTCTCTTTCATATTTCCAAGATAACGATTGGTTCAAAAAAGAAAAAATAAATGCAATCCTCTTTCTTTTTCCACCCCAATGATAAAAAAATGTCCCACTTTATTTATTTATTTTGCTGAGGAGGTTCCCTGTGTCCAGTTTTACTACAGCTCACATTCTCTCTGAGGTGAGCTGATTATAATTACGAAGTCAAAGACTGGAGCATATGGAATATGCTCCAAGGCGGGAGCATCAGGAGACTTTTTCAGCAACAATGACAATATTCACACTAGTGAAAATGTATCTTGGAGAGCCATGTGAGGAAGATCAAATCTGGAATTATTAAGGAGAGTCCTGTGAGCCAGGCTGGACAGTTCCCTCCAAGTCAAAGGGAACAAAGAACTATTGACGGTTTAAGCCAGTTAGAGAAACAACGACAGTCATTTGCTATTTTCAGGGTTATTCATCTGCACCAGATTTAAAATTATTTTAAATTATTTTATCATTCAGAATATAAAACACCTTGTTTTGCTCATGGATTTCTAAAACATCAAGACTGATGTTGTACTATATTTAGCATTCATCTGTCATGCTCCAGCTATTTTAAAACACACAGAAGATTCTCCACATCAAACACAATGCTTTTTAAATTTCTGTTTGTTAAAAGCACTTGCCAGTTTAGTCTTAGCAGGAGCTGACCATGAGTGCAGTTTAGCTGATGTTGATATAAAATAATTAATTTATTTTTTCCATGTGAAGTTTCTCATGATTATTATTTACAACTTTCAAAGATGGTGATATACAAGGTGGATTAAGAGTCAGTCTAAAGTTTGAATGACAGTGAAAACACGAAGTAGATACAGAGCAATGGTGGGCACAGAAGAGGTTTAAAGATCGAAAGAGTGTCAGGAATCAGGTTTCCCCTGGAAATTTGATATGGTCAGATAATATCAAACAGAGCATACTTCTGTATGATAAGTAGGCTCTGAGAATAGAGCTATGTTGAGAGGTCAAATTGGCTTTGATGATAGAGATGAAAGTATCAGTGCCGTACTGCTAGAGAGGCCAAGCCTCCCAGCTGAAGGGGCTCTTGGAACAGTCTGCCTTCGTAGGAATGTAAGATCTCAGACATTTGAACTCTTGCACTGTTAATTCTAAGGCAAAATTAAATGCATGTTTAACAGGAACTATTGAGTCTAAGGAACTCCTAGAATTGCTGGAATCTGGGATTTGGTTTTTGGTGATTTTTTTTTTCATTTACAGTCAGAAATGTCATCCAGTTTCATTCTAAGAAAGGCATTTCTGTCTCAGAAGAATTTAATGGAGACCTCAAAGTAAAATATCCCCCGCTGCATCTCTTTAAATGATTTTGTTTCTTTTTGATGTCTCCGCATAAAACTGAAGTAGGTCAGAGTTTGTCAGGATGTGTTTCAAGCCTGCAAATATCTTTCCCATTGTTTTTAAGGATTCAGACTAGCTCAGGTTCTGTTTGCTTCATGGATGTTCATGGAGCTTTCCCTCCTCATCTCCTAACACACCCCTCAACAGCAACCTCACAAGAACTGAGGAGACTCCTGTCACTGTAGGGTCTTTCTGCATGCTAAATTTTATAGGTAAAATTTTCTTTCTAACCCTTGCCTAATTTCCAAGCCTTCTGTCAGCTCAATGTCTTCTCCCCTTCACATTTATTCAGTGATGAACTTCTAGACTTATCAGGTCACACTGAAGAAAGACCTTCTCCCGACACTAAGACCTTTTGTTTAACATGTGCTCTGATTTTGTGTGTGTGTGTGTGTGTGTGTGTGTGTGTGTGTGTGTGTGTGTGT
>JANHMN010000001.1:118122698-118259921 GCA_030674055.1 Rhabdomys pumilio
GTGTGTGTGTGTGTGTGTGTGTGTGTGTGTGTGTGTGTGTGTGTGTGATGACTTGCTTAATGATTCTTTTGCCTACAAGATTATATGTTCTCTAGAGAAGCCTTTGCTCACCACAATGTTTGTGCACATAACATAACACGTGTTTGCTGAATGGATGGTCTAGTGAATGCTGGAGACTTGCCAGAGAGTCAAATGATTGCTACTGTCATAAATGCATCATTAATGAGCTATCTCACGCATCTGACACATCTTGTGTTACCTGTGTTCTTAACCCACAACTGGTGCAGGGAGATCTCTAGATGATATCTAGAAAACCAGGGAAACAGTGACTAGGCCTTCACAAGGTGTTGGTATTTTAGTCTGCTTTAAAGAAGCAGACTAGAGGAGAAAGGAATGCTATTCTGTTACTCTTTGCGCAATCAAAAAACAAAAAACAAAAAACAAATACACTCCACTTAAAAACTAAGACAATATAATATTAAAGAAAAACATTATGCAAACGTGGAGGTACTCAGTTTAAGAGTTAGGGCAGTCTGCTTGATCTATTAATTCCAGATAGAACCTTTTGTTTAAACTTCAAAATACTATCATCAGGTCTTTTACAAAATCTGCTCGTTTTCTAATAAATACAGATTCATTTGTGCCAGTATCCTAGACCATTATTTTCCCTTTTCTGATTTGAACAATACATTTACTTTCCACAAAAGCTACATTGTAAGCTGTTCTGAACCTCTGAAGAACTGTTGAGGGAAATGTATTCTGTGTTAATGTAGGTGTTTTCTTCCAACACAAAGATAAACATAGGCTATGCCTACTGCCTTTTGGAGATGAAGTATGATCTTTTCCAAATATACATATATGAGCTAGTAGGCTGAACAGGCAGTTCACCAAGATACACCAAAAATGAGTCAAGTTTACGTTTCCACCTCCAAAACTGCTCACATTTGGACACTCCTCTGAGATTATAAATCATTTCAATGTTTGCTTTTAATAACTCATCAAACTGATTTATAATGTATTTATATTTCAGTATGATTCATATTTAAGAAATTGTTCAAAATTTTTGATGGTCTTTAATTTTTTTCAGTAAGAAAATTACTTTTCAATCATATTTTCTTTGATCATAAATAAAAGATGACAGGAGATATAGGCTAGCTTTTTGTTTAGCAGGAGTACAGATATCAATTAGTAGGGCTTGCAGTGGTAACCACTAGAAGGACACTTAAGCATATTAAGTTTTAGTGTTCATCAGTTTGATAAATGAGAAAAGGTTGACTAATATAATTCCAACCATTACTCAGGATGGATTAAATTCTGGCATTGTTCCTTGTCTGGAGCACAAATAGCGTTTTCACAAACTTCATCCAGGTTTTATTTATTAACTTTTGTCTCATGGCTGAAGAACACTAACAATGCCTTTCAACGCCTTTATTCTGTGTGCATGACCTTAAACATTTTTTATAGTCAGTTTATATCAAAGGCTCCAAGGTCAAGAGGGTGAGGCAAGACAGCAAGGTCATTAGCCTTCTGTTTATCATCTTATGACCTACGGAGAACTGGGACTCTAAATAATTCTCCGAATTTCAGAGGTCCCTTCCCTCTGTGGGGACACATTTCTCATGCCCAACCTTCTCAGTCAGGAGCTAATAATACTCTTAGCCTACTTGCCTTTGTCAATACACGTGATACAAAGTCTGGCTAATTTGTGCTGAATTAAAACGATAATGAAGGAATTTATAATCACTTCTAATATATTTGAGAACTAAAGTATATTAGCCCTTCATCAAAGAGAATGATAAAAAGCAGCATTAATATTGGTGGATAGTAATTATTTCGGAGCTCATAATTATTCTCCAGTTAACTATATAGAAATGCTGATATTTCTATTCCTCTTTAAAAAATAAAAGGCATCGTGGTCAGATTCCAAACTGTAAGAATGCATTACACTCCCTTTGTAAGGGCCAAGACTTTAGTTATATTTATGGAAATCACAAAAAGAACTCTTGAAATTAAATGAGTTTGAAGTTCATGGTTGGGTGTTCACTGTAGCTTGCTTAAGTACTGTTGCTTCCCCACAGAATCTATTTATTGCCTATAGGAGATATAAAATACAGTAATTACTCTTACTCCCTTTCAAAATGACATGAGGTCCACTTTCCTATTAACTCTAATGAGAGTTATGTGTGCATTCCTCTGGGAGAAGAGAATGCATGAGTTTCAAGGTAAAATAAATCACTTCTACACCCAGGGTGGAGTGGTCTCATTGCTTTATAGTTGATACTTTATGATACCTATTTAAAACCGCTGATACTCAAGTTGCCATACTTGCTGTTTAAAAGAAACATAAGCTGTGGTTAGAATGTTGTTAGTGACTCATATCCAAAGGGTAGAGAAGCTTTACCCTTGGGAAAATCAGGATGCTTGACTTTGAGTAATACATGGTCTCTGAAGAGAAAAACTCTATCTATCACAAGACACAAATACTAACTATGCATATATAATACTATCTTTGTGTTCACAAAATTTAAAAATTAGTGAGTATATCAGTTATAACACTTTACTTAGTTACTTACTTAATTAATTAATTAATTTTTACACTCCAGATTTTATCCTCCTCCTAGTCTGCCCTTTGACTGTTTCACATCTCATACCTCCTCCCCACATCTCCACAAGGATGCCAACCCCCCCGCACGCCCCCAATTCCCAGTCGCACCAGATGTCCCTACTCTACGGGGCTTCCAGTCTCTTGAGGGTTAGGTACATCATCTCAGACTGTGTCCAAACCTGGCAGTCCTCTGCTGTATATGTGTTAGAGACCTCAGATTAATTGGTATATGCTGCCTGGTTGGTGGCCCAGTGTTTAAGAGGTTTCGGGGTTCAGGTTAATTGAGACTGCTGGACTTCCTATAGGGTCTCTCTCCTCCTCAACTTCTTCCAGCTTTTCCCTAATTCAACCATAGGGGTCAGCAGTTTCTGTCCATTGGTTGGGTGTAGTTGCAGGAGATATTTATAATGACAGCACCTGATCTATCTTGTATTACAGAGCCACCATGTTCCAGACTAGGCTAGGCCTGAGGTCACGAGCAGTAGCAGCATATTCTAGCATATTCTCACCATTCCTTGGCTCAGGCCACCGGCTTAGATGGCCAGAGATACCGGCTCTGCCACCTACAATACTGCCACAGTGTTGTAGATGTCTCTGCCAATCTTCTATGCTGTCTCCACAAGGCTGGGCTGAGCCCAGACCATCCCGCCATCCACACTGTACCCAGTAGACGTGAGACTCTAATGCTTAAAAGTTATCCAAAGGCTTTATATGTTTCAATAAACAAGATGCTCACACAATTAGAGGTGCATCTCAATATCTAACCTCAAGATATAAGTTGTTACCCAGGACTGCTCTTGATACATATGTGGTCTTCTATGGCTCCTACACCTCTGCCTAGCTCCTTCTCTTCCTTCTCCTCTTCCTCTCCTTACTCCTCCCATATTAGCTCCTCCGAGCTTGCAGAGAAAGTATCCCACTACATATTATCCTTCCTGTTAAAATAAAACAAACAAACAAACAACTATACCAATTTGTATTAGTAAGGTACACGATAGACCTAATATCCAGTCCTTCATTTTTGTTAACTAAATAGAACCTCTGTCATATCTCCTAACTAAAAGACTAAGTTCTGATCCTGGCTTATGTTCTGGTTTTAGAATGAATGTCAGCTGAATACCATCCTTGCAAATCTGTTCTCTCAAAGTAAATAGCCTGTGGTGGCTATGAGACTCTAAGTCTTCAACCCCATCAGAATTCCAGAATGACTGAATTAACTGAAAGTATGGGAAGCACATAGCATGGCTTCCAAAACTTAGCCAATTTATAGAGACCAATGATGATCTAGATAGTCCCTTACTTCAAAACGTTGGAGCATTTGGTCTTCAGCCTTCTTGCTGCTAGAGGTGTGTCCCAATATCTAACCTTAAGATATAAGTTTTTACCCAAGACTGCTCTCAGTACATGTGTGGTCATTCATGGCTTCTACATCTCTCCCTTAGCTCCTCTTCTTCCTTTTCCTCTTGCTTTCCTTACTCCTCTCACCTTATCTCCTCCCAACTTTCGGGGAAAATATCCCACTACATAGTTTAAATATCTGCATCTGAGTCAGCTGCTTGCTGGGTCTTTTGGAGGGCAGTCATGATAGGTCCCTTTTTGTGAGTGATCCATAGCCTCAGTAATAACATCAGGTCTTGGGACCTCCCCTTGAGCTTTATCCCACTTTGGGCTGTCTCTGGACCTCCTTTTGTTCAGGCTTTTCCACATTTTTGTCCCTGAAGTTCTTTCAGTCAGGAAAAACTATGGGTCCCAGTTTCTGACTATAGGATGGCAACCCCATCCCTCACTTGATGGCCTGTGTTTCTACTGCAGGTGGGCTCTACATGTTCCCTCTCCCCAGTGTAGGGCATTTCATCAAAGGGTCTCAGGACCCTTTGAGTCCTGAGGATTTCTCACTTTCCTGGTCTCTGGTACATTCTAGAGAGTCCCCCCACATCCTACCTCCAGAGCTTGCCTGTTTATTCTTTCATCTGGCCCTCAGGACATCAACTCTGTTCTCCCCACCCAATACCTGATCATGTTCCCCTCTTCTCCTCCCTGTCCACTTTTCCACTTAAGTTCCTCCCTCCTTCCCCCATGCTGTGATTGTTTTCTTCTTCCTTCCAAGTGGGATTGAGGCATCCTCACTTGGGCTCTTTTTCTTGTTAACCTTTTTGAGTTCTATGAATTCTATCCTATTTATGCTGTACATTTTTGGCTAATATACACTTATTAGTGAGTACGCACCATGCATGTCCTTTGGGTCTGGTTAGAATATGGAAACAAGAGCCAGAGTGGCTGAAGCACAGTGGTGTAGGGATACTGGAAGTCATGTGGAGATTCCTGCAGTGAACCTTAGGCTGTGTTTAATCCACTGAGACACCAAAGAAATCAATGTTAATTTCTACTCTTAGTTTGTTCTCAGTGTCTTTAGGCATAGACTTGAATGAAATCTAGTCTCTTTATTGTGATAGTTTTTGTCATGAATTGTTATTCTCCTAAAACTTTAAAAGAACATCAGATAAAAAAAGTCTTGAGGGTAAAAAAGCAACAGTATGCTCAGATGACTAAAATACAGCTATAGCTTGTATTATAGCAACAATTTAATATTATAATAAAATAGTATTATTTAATATATCAATACATGAGTATTTAGTTGAGATAATTCAAGCTCATCTTCCTCTGATGCTTTCATTTATTTAGGATACTAATTATTTATGTCTGTTCACAATAGTTCATATTGACTACAGTATGTAGGTAAGTGTGTAAACAGTGTTCTCTATTAAGAGGCACACAAGTTTCTGAGGAGGAAAGGAATAGGTCAGCAATTTACACAAAAAGTTTAGTTCAGCATTCTTTCCTTTCCACTTGCAATACTTTTCATGACTTTTCTACTTAGCTACACAGCAAAAGCAAACTATGCTCCCCCTGCAGAGTTGGAGGTCCTGTTTAATAACTCTCCCTTAATCTTGTATCTCACACGGGTTCAAGAGGGAACAGTTTTGTAGGCATGTGAAGCATATCAAATTGTCAACTCAGTAGCAGGAGAACCTAACTGACTTTCAATACTGACCATGGGAATTACATTACATACCCCAATGTGCTTTCATTCAAATTGTTCAAAAGATATAGAGAACAGAACTAGAAAAAGAGGGAAAGAGAAAGGTGTGTGACAAGACTTAAGTGTCCTTCAAGTGTTATCAAACTAATGAGTCAGCAAGAAAAGGAGCTGATTTTACTGATTTCTTAAAACCCAAGAATTAAGAAAATAAAGTAATTTAGTGAAAATTAGAAAGTAGAGTTTCTCAAGCAATAAGTACCATGATTCTCAGTTTGTATTGCTTGTTAACTAATAAGTAAGTCATGCTTTCATAGAATCTTAGAATACAGAAATGTGGAAAAGTATTTCAATCTTTAGGTAATAATACTATTTTAGTATTTAAAAGATATTTTGAAATTAGAAATGTTTCAAATATTCCAATTCTCCAATTGCAAAATTTAAAATTTAGACATATTCATATGTCCAGGAACTGTTATTAGGTATATAAATATAGTTAGTAAAAATTCCATAGCCCTATATGTTTTTTGCATTTGAATGAGATCTTATTAAGTGTGGGTGTCTGTGAGCTTGCAACTAACATACAGTTAACATAAAACAATCCTCTCATCTAGCTTTTCTCAACAGAATGATGGCTTAAGGTGTGTTTAGGAAAACATGTACCTGAACTGGCTTTGCAGTCTTTATTTTGAATGACCTTGTTCCCATGACCTCATAATTGCAGCATCTAATAGGTACTTTCCTTTTATCACCAATTTTTTAGTTTTTCAAGGTTTTGACCTTTCCAGTGATTGATATTTGCAGTGGTATTTTTGGACCTGAAAAAAATATGTTATGCCTTATTATTTTATTTCATTTGTTTATGGTATGATGTTTCCTATTCTTTGAGGAATATTACAATAGGTTTAGTTGTAAATTGAAGACATAATCAAAAGTCTTTGAAAAGGTAGAAAACCTTTCTCAAATGTTTGCCAGTCCTTCCCTGTCATGTGTGCTCACAGTTAATGCTTGTTGGCAATACTGACATGGTTGGACTCAAGACATGACTTCCATTCCTTCACAGTCTGCTTTCTAAGACTCTTACATTATGCATGACAATTTTTTTTTTTGGTTATTGCTATGTGATTGGCTGTCCTTTGTGATAGAGTGTCCTGTGTTTGTACTGATTGCTTTTTGCATGAGGACTATGAAATACCATACAAATTAAATGGTCGTAGAAATTCAGTAAAACAATGCGAAACTTGACTTGCTTTTCTGTGCCGAGTGTGTCAATTCTGTGACACTTAAAATTACTTACATATGGCCTTTAACTTCCCCTTTGGTGTGTTCTTTTATGCAAGCAAAATAGCACCATTAGGTACAATAAAACATGCATTAAACGTCCAGGGTGGTTTAATGCAATCTTTCTTCTAAAACATGATCCTATTATAAATAAATATAGTGGGCATGAAATTGCACAATGGCATGAGTCTAGTGTTTTATAAAGTTGATTTTGAAGTATTAGCCCTAAATGTATAACTGCTTTAATATCTAAGCATACCTTTTATTGATAGTACCTTTTCTCTGCCAAGTGACAAAATTATCTGTTGATATATTCGTGCATGTGACAATTGCCTTAAATCCACAACTAACATTTAAATTAAAACACACGGGGGAGTACTTGTGTCATGACAAGTAATTTTAAAAAGTCACAGGTTTTTTAAATGTATAAATTAAAAATGTGTAAAATAAAAGTGGTAATGATTATACAAAGGCAGAATTTTAAAAAGCAGAAAAAGAACAACTTAAAAAACATTTCTACTTTTCTTTTTTTAATGTTGTTATTTTCTCCCAAGTTAAAGAATAGTTTGACCTGCTGTATATTTATGAGTTTCATAAACTTAATTAGCCAGAACACTGAATAAATTAAGTACATTTAACTAATTAAGCTGTGCATTTTTTTTTTAATGTGAAGTTGGTATTTTTACAAAAAGCCTTTCTTGGCCTCTGATTAAAGACTAAACCATGGTGTATTTTTAATGCTGGAAATGATCAGAAACCAAATCTATGAGATATTTTGTGATATTTTGGGGAAGGGTTTTTTTCTAAATAATAATAATAATAATAAAATCAACCGTGATATAACCGCTTCCCCGATCTTTTTTGAAATATCCTTGAGAATTTTAGTATTTATGTTTATTTTTTCCCCTCAATCTTGTTTATTCTTGAATTGTCTTTTTTTTCCTCCATTTCTCCATTCTCAATCCTAGGTCCCCTTACAAAGAAACAGACAGATGATTTAGGTGATAATGACGGTGCTGAAGATGAAGGTATTTTTTTCCCCACCAAATCTCTTTGCATGACCAGGGCCTCGATCACTTTTCCACCCCTTTCTAATTTTTTTACTTCTTGTCTTTTTTTGAAGAGTTCTTTTTAAATTCCTGTTTTGGATGTGTTTTGTCTTCTTGCTTGTTGTTACACATAAATATGCATTTTAAAATTTTTTTAAAGTGAATGTTACGTTTTACATTTTGATGCCAACCATTAAGGTGTTTTAAAAAGAGGGGCATTTTTTTTTTCTTTTTTGGTTTTTTTGAACTGACTTTTGATATGTTTCATCCCATGTTTTGATGAATCCGATCACATTCTTTGAACTAACAATCTTCCCTGTGTAGTCCCTCTACCCATTGCATGTGCTCTAATCTGTGTAAATACTTCGGCCCAATTTGACTGTGTATCATTATTACATTTTACTTCCTTTTTCAAAATATACTCCTTGCTCTATTAAAGGAGAAATAAGCTGATGCAAAGTGTTTCTTGAGCAATATGACTCAGATTTTTTAATCTTGCTTTGTGTTGATATGATTAAATATCATATCAGTTAAATGATATTACATAGAGAACAAAGGCACCCCAGCTATTAAGGTAAGTAATAAAATAAATGCATTCACATAAGTGTCCTGGTCCCTTAGTAATCTAATGTTTCATGATGCTACAGACATGTTCTGAGTTAAGAGAACTGTCTGCCCTGTTACAGGACTCTAGTACAGTCCCAATAACTGTGTCTGGGAAACTCAGCTGCAGGGTGTCCCATGCTTCCCTCTGGCCACCATGGCTACCTGAACTGAAACACATTTACACCAAAACACAGACATGCAGACACATATTGTTAAGGAATAAACAAATCTTAAATGGCATTTTTGGTAAAGTTAATAGATATTTAAACAAAGAAGATTATAGGTATAATTTTCATTTCAAAATATGTATAGTTTTTAGATAATTTAATAACATGAAATAAAATTTTATAACTGTCAATGTATTACCATCCATGTATAATACAATGTTTCTTAGTTCACTGATATGGGGATTATTTTCTCTGCCCCATATTCTTATATCATACAATTCTGATTAATTGTAAAATCTAAGTATTTGCTAGCTCTCTCAGCCTGCCTTTCTACCTAGTATATAACTAAGTTCCTAGAGAGAGACAACTGGTTCCTTCAGCCCATTTCCCTTTCATTCAGAATTTTATGTTTAATGTTTATGTATCTATTTTGTTTTATATATATGAATGCTATCCTCACTATAATTTTACAGAGGTGATTAATACAATCTATGATTTTATGTTTTTCCTCAAACCTCAGAAAAATATTTATTTCTCAGAAATAAATTTCAGAAAGGTATTTATAAGGAATTAGGAAGGATTTTCCAAAATAAAGTAATTTGTCCCCAGGTCAGCAGACATATTCTCTCAATTCATTGAAGGAATCTAAGACCAAATGACTTTCACACACAAATTTTCTTCCATTTATTTTGAAATTTTGCTGATACAAATTCAACAAAGTCTTCTGTAATGGAAACTTAAAAGGTAGAAGCAAAATATTGAAAGCTTAATTATTACATTTTTAAGGTTTCATTCTATAACACTTATGAATTATTAATACGGTGGAAAGATGTCTCAGTAGTTAAGAGTACATATTGTATTTATTAGTGCTTTGTTGCTTTGAAAAGACACTGTGACCAAGGTAACTTCTATAGAAGAAAGCATTTAACTGGACATTTACTACAGCTTGCAAGGCTTAGTCTGTTTTCATCGTGGAGGCACAAGGCAGACATGGTGCTACAGAAGTCTTTGAGCATTCTACATCCAGATCCTCAGGCAGCAGGCAGAGAGAGTGACAGTGGGCTTTGTCCATGGTTTTAAAACTTTAAAGGCCACCTCTTAACCCTTCCCTGATAGCTCATTAACTTGGAATGAAGCATGCATATATAGAGGCCTAAAGGGCCAATCTTATTAAAACCAACACACTGTTCTATTAGAGATTCAGAGCTCAAAACCCAGTACTCACCCCATGGACCTCACAAATACCTGTAGTACCAGCTCTCTTGTCTCACCCCCTCAAATTCCCTAGGTGTGTGAATGCACACATATCCTGCACACACGCACAAATAAAGTAAGTAATTGAAAATAATTGTGACTATAGTGTAATTTATGATTATTTGATTGTATATTCATTAACATGGATCCCAGTAAATGAATAACCATTATGCATAAGCTAATCACTATTATTAATATTAAATAATTAAAAGTCACTGTTAAGACAAATAATTTCCAGTGCTACATAGTTAAAGAATAAATTTATACTAGGTCTGGTAGAGTCAAACATTCAGAATATTTCTAGGCTATCTGGGACATGGGTGACATTCCCAGTTTGTGCTATAAGAAAATGTAAAATATGAAAAATTTTCTGACAATCCAATATCCAATATCCAATATCCAATATTGAGGGATATTTGTAAAGTCCAAACATTTTTTTATATTATTACTATAGTAATAATTCTACAGTATCATCTCTAGTTTATTTTTTTCATTTGCTGATTTAATCAGATGATTTTCCCATTGAGTAAGATTGCTCCCATATATTTCCATGTTTGGAATAGAGACCTGTGTGTATTGATAGTGAATTTATTTGTGCTGCACCTGCATCTATTTTACAGAGCAGTTTTGAATCACTTTTAACATTTTTAGTTCATTATTAAAAACACCCTAAACAGCTGCTTAAATGTCAGGCCTCAACCATGACATGGGAAGCCACTTTGCCAGAGCTACCAAGTCAAGGAACACTTTTAAATGTCAAAGGCTGTCTCCTGCCTTAGCACTCAGTTCCAATGGAGCCTATTCCTCTGTGCTTCATTTCACAATTACTTCAGAAACATGAAAGACCCATTCAGATAGCTCATTAAGAAAACATTTAGTAAACTCTGAATGTCCCCTCTTCAGTGCTCTAAGAACTATTTTATAGATGTGATACAAATCAAAATGATCTAATATCTAGTTTGAATTTGTGGCAAGTGTTGAATTGGCATCATGGGACACAGAGCAAAGGATGTAAATTACAGTGCTTTTTAGCCATCACTGAAAGTCAGGTTATTTGGCAATTCTCCACACTTTCCCTATGCCCTAATTCACTAGCCATGTCTCAAGCACTGGATTCTGCATCCCCTTTGACACTCAACATCCTTTGTCCTTTATTCACTTTTTGTTCAATATTACAGGCTTCTCAATAGAGATGGGTCCTGCTATTATCATCTGCAATAATCTCCATGCCAAATAAGTCACATTGTTCTTACCATATGATTTATAATAATCAAAAGAACTCTGTTTTATTGGCTAATCTGAAGTCCTAAAGTGTTTCAAAACAGTAGCCAAGATTTCTCTCAATTTAATACTTTCAAGATTACAGAGATATATTTTATTTTGCCAAAAAATCTCAATATTAGCATTTAAATATTTAGATGGAATTTGTTATCACCATACAGATTCAAGTTCCCTACAAGTTTCTCTGTAGACTCTCATATATTTTGTAACCAAACTACATGTTTGTTTTGTGCCTGGGTTAACAAGAACACATTAGGCCAAATGTTCTATTTCACTCTAGCAGGTCTGAAAAATAATTGGCACCCATAAACATGAGCAAAAGGCATGGACATGTCTTTAAGTATCTCTTTATATGTATCAAACAAAAAATTTAACTAAGGCAATGCTTCACAAGTTAAAAGCTATTAAATCTCCCAAACTTCTCAAATATGGACAATTAACCAGTGCATGTCTCCTTAAAAAGAAACAAATGCACATATTTAAGGAATTATGTGCAATTATTCAGTGAGACCATGGAGAGAAGTTGTAATGCTGGGTCCTAGATGTCACATACAGACTCTCCTACGAACTGGTCTAACTCACTGACATTCTCTATGTTGGTCTAAAACACTAATTGAAGGTAAGATGCTTACTAAGTGTAAGGTTCATATTCAAAATCTCTTGCAGAATTTCCCTGGACAAATCCCTTTAGAGTTCCTTATTAGTATGTAAGAGGCTTCCTAATCATCAGTGAAGTTTTCCTTCACAATTCGGGTTCTCTCAAACTCCCTGTGTTTAATAAGAACTAAAGAAAATGACTGAATTATGAATATGCTTATAAAAATGTACAGTTTGACTGGAACTAAGCTAGTATTTTAAGAACTCATGAAGGGCCCATTATAGTAAAGACTGAAGTAGCGATTTATGTAAAACCAAAATTAAGTAAAGAACAAAACTGATATACTTTATCTATTATATAGGGAATAAAATAGTAAGAATAGTTTCAAAAACACTGTGGGTCTAAAATAATTCATTATTAACTACTGAAGAACATTTAATACATGAGCTGATGATAAGATTGAAAAACTGACAAAATGTGATTATAAAAGAGCGTGACCAGATATTATTGCATATTAATTTATTAATTCCATTTATCAATATTTTATTTTGTTTAAAATTAAAATAAATACTTAAAACTTCAACTAGCCTTTATTAACAAAAAAGATTTATGGACTGTGCAAACAAGTAAATATATAGCACTCAGGTATAAAATCTGCCACTAACCAAGAATTCTAGTTATAATAGAAGATTCTTATGTATACTAAAGGTCTTTATATATACTAAATTAAGTTTAATAATTTTAGTTTATTTTAGGAATCAACACGTTATATTATTCAAATTCATTGTTACTTTGAAAGAAAAAAATTAAGTTCACAACCAAGAAGAGCTCAATATTCTCACTTTTTAGGCAAAGTTTGAAAAACTAATTTGGAAATTTGAACTGCCCCTAATATCTGTAATTCCTTCAAGTATAAATTTCAAGGAAAACAAAGAGACTTGTTTGGGCACAAACTCTAGCTTCTGCTGACATGTTTGCACTTTTGGCACTGCCCAGGTGGATCTGGTACAAGGTGCAAGGCTAGTCTTCTCAATGTGTGCCCGCATTGTCTTCCAGGTGAACAGAACGACTCTACCAAGACTTTATTACTGTTCACAGTGGGTGCTTTGTAATTCTATGTAATTTTAATTAAAGGAGAATTCTGAAACAGCTTCCCTCTGTGCTACCTCCAAGCATACAATTATCAGAGTACAGTGTCTGCTGCGAACAGTTTGGCTAATGATTTCAGTTTAATAATTTATTATTGCTTCTTCGATGCCAACTGTACAAGAAAAATAAGAAGCTAAAATTTTATGTGGCAAGCAGGTATTTTAGTTGTGTAGTTTAACAATTAGGAAAAGAATTACTCCCCTTTTTAATCTGACAACTCCACAAGCTCCCGAATCTTCATGTAAGAGGGAACACAGTGGCTGGAGAGTTGGCTCAGTGGTTAAAAGCTCTGCTTGTTCTAGAGCTCTGGGTTCAACTCATGGTGCCCACAAAGCAACTCACAACTGTTTTTGGCAGCTCAGTCACTAGGCACACAGGTATAGATGCAGGGAAAATACCCAGAAAAATAAAACAAAATAAAATAAAATAAAATAAAATAAAATAAAATAAAATAAAATAAAATAATTAACATTTAAAAAGAGACAGTACCTTTTACCTGACAATTTCGGGAGAAGATAAATTTAATGACTATGCCCTAGCAGACAATTACAATATATAAATCAGATCCAACACATTAGTGTGAAATTCATATATCCAGGAGGGAGGCAAGAATGCACACATACACACAGGCATAGGTTCGTGTTAAATTGATCTTTTTTAAGGGACAACTTACAACAAGCCTAATGACTATTGTATGAAGTTGTCATAATGAAACCCGTTAATTTTATGCTAAACTAATAATCAATTATAAAGTTAAAAAAACTAAAAATAAATAAATAAACTCTTGCCTGAAAATTGATTACCAGACAGAAAGACAGACAGACAGACAGAAAGAAAGAAAGAAAAAAGGAAAGAAAGAAAGAATCAAAGACTCCATGTTCTGCCATGAGCCATTTTCTTAAGATGGAAGTCTGAATAAACAAGAGAAACTATCCTTTTTGATCTAAAAATGACTTTTCATTCAAAGAAATTACTCTATCACAGTAAACAACTGTGGCATTTAAATTGATGCTTTCTTTCTAAAAGGAGGGTGAAACAGTCTCTAAGTTATCCCAATTTTCCATGTGATCTATAACTTATGCCTCCACTGGAAGCTGATATCTTACCTGGACGTTTGTAGAACAGTTTAATTTAATTAAAACATTTTACAGTAAAGAGATTAAACTGTATTTTCAAACAGCACTTTCAAACCAGTGTTAATCATAATATACTTGATACACAGGTTCTTATGAGCTATAGGAACACAACTTGTTCTCAGATAGCACTGTTTTATTTACAGTCATATTTTGATATGCTCAATATTTGTGAGTAAATCAAAATACAGCTTAGCCATTTCAGAAGAAATTACTATGTTTTTAAAATGGATAAAATCAGTTTGGTCATATTTCTTTTTGATTGTTTTTGTTATTTCTACATCCTTGTTGAAAATCACATATATAGTCGTGGTCAGTGAATCTTAACAAAATGCTGAAACTCAGACTGGGAGAAAAGATCACAGTGTTGTCACTAGATTTTGCCATTCTGTACTTGAACTTAGCTTGATCAAAGCATACCAACATGATTAAAACCATGGTACAAAAAATTCCGAGAGGAGCCCGTTAGCTGTAGGACGTAGCATGACTATACTTTGTTTTCTTCTAAAGACTAAGTTTGGGTTAGATGGATGAATGCTCCGACTTCTGTACATGCAGCATTTCTATGACGTTCCATAAGTGTATCAACCGCAGGTTCACAGGTGCACATAGTTTTACTGTGTAGACAATCATTTGACAGTACTTAAGCAGGAAGATTAAACTCTGAAACGAATAATGCAATGGTCTAATTATACTCACAAATGGGACCACAAATGACTTAATGTAATCATGTTGTATTTGATACAAAGCTCCACAGTCATAGAAGGGGGATTGATGACTTGGCTCCAGATAGAAATGAATCATTGTCCTTACTTAATAGTCCGTGAATAGCATGCCCATCTCTTGAAAACTAAGGTTTAGACAGAAAACAATGGGTGCCTGTTGTTCTTTTCATAAATAGCTATTAGTAGGAATTGCTTAAGAAACATTTTGAGAAAAAAAAACAGCAATTTAAAGACATTAAAATCATGACCTTCCCTCCTTAAAATGCAGCAATGTACTGTTTCATTATACATGTTGTTGGGGATAACAATAATTGCCAACCATTTGTTTTGCAGATATTCGGGACAGTGGGGGTCCCAAACCAGTGATGGTGTACATCCATGGTGGCTCTTACATGGAAGGTACTGGAAATCTATATGATGGGAGTGTCTTGGCAAGTTATGGCAATGTGATCGTCATCACAGTCAACTATCGGCTTGGGGTACTTGGTAAGATATCTCCTACTACTTTCACGATCATTGTAAAGTATGTGCTACTTTTGTTTGGCTTCAGTTTCTTCTGTGCTTCCTGATACTATTTTTTTCTTTTTTTGAACCTGGCTTTTTGGAAGCTTCAGTGAGTTCTTCAAATGTTCACATGTTGAGTAAAGGCGGCTTTGGAAATGTTTAATCTTGAAGCAGAATGGTAATGAAGGCGCTGATCATTGATGGTTTTGATTGTTGAGATGTACCTTGTACCTTGCAGATGACAATGCATACGTATGAAAGCTAATGGCGAAGGCCTTCAGAATCCAAGTCCGTGAACAGATGTTTACTGCGGCTTTTCCTTTGTGTTGTGTTGTGCTCTTAGATGCAAATTTACACTTCTGTCTAGAACCCTGGATGGACTAACTGGGAGAAGTCAATGTTACTGTTGTTATGCAGGCGTTTACTCTCTTTTATCTTTTCCTGTGGCCCCTTAAATAATTAAGAATAGTGTCTCTGAGTACATTTTAATTGAATGATTTATTTTAGAAAAGGATATATCCATTTTGTCAGGTGACAATCAGTTTACTTCAGTCATACACAGTGTTATCAGAAGTAAGATAGAGTCAAAATTGAGATCCTTAGTTTTAAAGAGAAATATAAAAAATTTTAATCTTTGTAAAATATCTGTTTTATTTACTAGTCAAATTTTAAAAGATAACCTGCTGTTCTACCAATATGAAGCCAGAATATTGACAGTAATAAATAGAAAATAATATTCAATAAAAATTATCTGTGGTATTTTAATGTAATTTGTTTAAAATACGACATTTTCCCTATGGATTTTGTCTTTTAATCTTAATTGTTTTTGAACTTTAATCACAGCTTCAAGTCTCAAAATCATTATGTTTAGATAAAGGGATATTATGCACTTAATTTAATCTTGAATTTTATACTATTTCATATCATTTTTCATATTATACATATATTTTTGTCATGGGGAGAATAACAGCTGGTGACTTTCTCAGTCTTCAGTAGGTATTTTGACAATGTGGTACAGTTGAGTGGTTGATGGAATGGATCTCCTGAATCAATGAAAGTAGACCATATTTCTGCAGCCTGCTGTTCGGGTGCATCTTGCTGATCAGAGTGCCTGGTCACGCATTGTTCAAGTAGAATTATTTTGTGTGATTAGGATGTACTTCTCACCACTGAAAACCCAGCTAATTAGAGGAAAAAGAAAAAGGGGTTCATAATTTTCCCTATTTTTCAGAGTTGTCTTATTTTATTCTTAAAGAACATTTTCATACGAAGGCTTTCGGTACTTCAATGTTTTTATTTTACAATATTTAAATTTTATAGTATATCTATAATTCAGCCACCTTAATATCTATTATTGCCATATACTTCGTAATTTCTCCAATTGAGTGCAGTGACATGTTGATACAGTGAAAAATTAAGTTAAATTAAAATGGTGTTTGTAGCCACACCATATGTTGTCTTTTCTGAGAGTAAGTTGTAGTCCCAGCATAATTTCCTATGCTGTGTTTTGTGAATTAGTTAATGGAAACTTTACCCGTTCTTCTCTGTTTCTTTCTTAAAATGTTATTTCCTCTTTTATGAGCGTCTTTAGAACTAGAAGTCGTAAGGACTTCACGGCTGATCTGGTTTAAATCCTACACGTGTGCTCACATCGTGTCTTTTAAAACTGCAGTATGGTTGAGTTTCAGCACAACAAATTAAGCAGCTTAAATAAGTGAAGCACTCACTCAGTCTCTTAGACTGTTTAACCATCAGCTTTACTGCCACGGAGGATGAGACTTGTCTCAGTTTGCTCTGCTCTGTCTCTGAATCCAGAGGTTCAGTCTTGAGTTTGTTACTTTGAATCATGTTGAGCCAAAAATTGCTTTTCATTAAACTCTTTTTTTTTCTTGTTTTAAATACATACCATTTGTTAATTGCATATACATGCATGTAACATATTTCAGACCCTCATGTTCATTAAACTCTTAAAATTAAAAGGAACCTACATGCGCTAGTGAAATGGCCCATGGAAGCCGTTCTCTAACTGTAGATTGTGACCCCTACGTTGTCTGTTGAATGACCCCTTCACAGGGGTCACCTGAGACCACTGGAAATATATATTTTCATTGTGATTCATTACAACGTGAAAGTTACAGATACAGTGTAGCAACAAACATAATTTTATGGTTGGAAGTCACCAAAACACAAGAGACTATATAAAAAAACCCTGCAGCATTAGGAAGGTTGAGAACCACTGGTCTAGTGCATATTTTAAAGTATTATTTCTAGAATAGTTCCATTTGGGCCAGTTTCTTTCAAAACAAAACTGTTGGGAATGTATTCAAATGAGATAATCCAAAAGAGAGAGAGAGACACACACACAGACATACACAGAGAGATAGAGAAACAGAGAGAGATAGAGAGGCAGAGAGGCAGAGAGACAGAGAGAGAGACAGAGAGAGACAGAGAGACAGAGAGACAGAGAGACAGACACACAGACAGAAACACAGACAGACACTTAGACACACAGACACACAGACACACAGAAGAAAGGAAGAAAGGAAGAAAATACCAGCACATTTGTTACAGCAACTTTACAGAAGTGTCACACTAAAACAGATCAACCATCATCCTGTAGACTATGTCAATGAGGGCTGTAGGTATTTGAAGTCTCCGTGGTCAATATTTATCTACAAACAAGGTAAGTCAGTATTCTTAGGCATGAGTTCCAAAAGAATGTTGGTCAAGTTGGCTTTGAGGAAAATGCTGAAAAATAGGTTCAAAATATGATTTGTATCTCTTATCAGAAAAGATTCTGCACTGTCTTTTGATTCCGGTGTTTTGTTGTGAAGATCAATGTGGGAAGCCAGTGAGTAATTGGCTAATTACAGTCCTGTTGCTCTGGGTGATTGGCAGGAAAACCAGTTTGTGTGGAATAGGTGAAAGAATTGTTGTGTTGGTTTTGCCATACTTGATCTGCTTTAGAGTTTCAGTGATTACTGCTGAAGTAAAAATATTTCAGTTATAACATTCATATCACTATCTACTGACCAAGGTTCTAGACTTACAGTATGTTGTGTGAAAAATAATTCGTTCAATACAAGGTAGGACTGGCATGGAGAAATTCATCAGTATATTCATGTGGTCAGTGGTTGGCATCACTTCCTGAACTGAGACGGTCATGTGGTATCCTTTGGCCGAGCAGCACAAACTCTCACTCGTGACCTTTCCCTCTGAGACAGGCATCTCTGTACTGAGAGAAATAATTGCCAGTGAGGTTGACAAAGCACACAAGATGGAGGAAGCAGGACTCTGCCTCTCCATCCACTGCCTCGGTGTCACCCTAAAATCCCTGGTGACTCTGCATCGTACTTTGTACATCCAGGCTTTAACTTCATCCTGCTTACAGTTTTGTTCTCATTCAGTTCTGACATAAGCTAGCTCTGTTTCTCCCTCACTCGACATCTGCTGTTTAAATCACTGTTTTTGCAGATCTTAGAAATAAGGATAGAGTAATTATTAGTTGTTTATATTTTAGTATTTTAATTTATGAATACTAAAAATTATTGACTTGGTTACTTGAAAAAGGTTTAGGTTATATTTTCTTATAGGAGAAGATAATCTATGCAAAGCATTTGGTTTGTAACCTGGGGAAATGTGTCTTTCAATGGGTATAGGTTCTAAACTGTGATGTCCTAGAATGTCTCCTCTATAAGATGCAGTGAATTCATGGGTTTGAAAATAGAAACTGTTCAAATGACAATGTACTTTTAAATCTCAAAAAATAAAAAGATACAAAACACTTGAATATTACAATGTGTTTTAACTACTCTAAATTTAGCATAAATTTGTTACTTTCTGTGTAAAAATAAAAATGAAAAATTCAATGCCACTGGGTTTAATGTGTCTGGGAAGGACCATGTTTTGGGAAATTCTTGACTCTAGGCAATATTATTTTTAATTTTTTGATATTTAATTTTATTTTTGAGACTTCTAGTCAAAGAACTTTTGATCATATTCACCCTCCAATTTTCTCAACACAGCCCCATTCTCTACCCTTATAATTTATGTCTGTGTTTTCTCATTCTTTCTTTTGTTTTTTAATGATTCGAGACCAATTTCTGTTGTCTAAATATTTTTGGGTGTGCGGTTTTTCACTGGTGAATGATTGACCTCACAGGGGTTACACTATTAGGGAAAACTGTCTTTTCCTATAGCTAACAGTTGTCAATAGTTCCATATCTTGGGGTGGCATAGTGTTAAATTTCCTTCCCCATGCTGGGATTTGGTATGGTTAAGCTGGTAAGGGATTTGTGCTCATGACTTTTGTGAGCTCGTATGTGTGGCTATCCTGCCTTGTTCAGAAGATAATATTTCCTAAGAATCTGTCATTCAACAGCCTTTGTGCCACACTATTTTGTGATGACCTCTGAAACTTGAGAGAGGTTTTGTTGATATATGTGTTTCCTTTAAGGCTGAGTATGCTACAGTTCACTGAAAAATGGCCAACTGTTGGTCACCACCAACCACACATAGGGATGTCTTAGACTAATGTCTAATGATCTATGGGTTTTATGTTATGCTATTGAGATTGTTACTATGTCTATTTAGCAGCGTAATATTAGTATGCTTTCTTATGCTTATGGATGATCTAGATCTAGATTCTAGGACAAATATAATGGTGTCAGGTGTGAGGTTCACCTTGTGGAGCAGGACTTTAAGTTCAATGGCAATGTGGTTGTTTACTGCAGTGATATTCATACCACTATTGTCAATGAGTACATGTTCTTAAGTCAATTATTCACATAGTTTGCAGTTGGTAAATTTGATGAAAACAGATTGATTGGTGACTCCATTTGTTCTCTAGTAGCTTACATGGAGCTGATAGCTCTTTGAAAGCTAGCTATTAAGGATGAAGCTTCCATGGTTCATGAGTCTTAAACCTTTCTAAAAATCAACAAATTTGGGGAAAAGATCTAATTATATACTTTATTTTGTTCTATGTATTTAGCGTAATCCATCAATAAGGAAAACATTGAAATACCATTTTACCTACTTACATCAAAATTAGTAGTTAAATTTAGTTTATAACTAAAGGCTAAACAGTTTGAAACAATCTCTGTAACTTATTGCAAACCAATTTTAATAAACTGTATGTTTTTATTTTGTTCAGTTTGGTTAACAGGATTTGATGATTCGTGTAACTAGATTCTTGATACTATGCTAAAGATAAAAAAAACCCACAAGCGAGAACTCACACTTGCTTTAGTGTGATCGATCTCCACTGATACCACTCAATTTAACAGTATGTATTTTTATGAGGACATAAAAGTAGATACAGAGTTGTCAAAAAGAGTTTCTTGCTTTCAAAAAGAGTTTGATTAATGGAAAGATGAGTTATTCAGTAGAGAAGAGTAATTTACCTACTTTTTTTTGTTATGTCTAAATTACATTCTATGTCAGAAGCCATATATATATATATATATATATATATATATATATATATATATATATGATTGAACTTTAAAAGAATAAAAACAAAGTCTATCTGATGAGCTGATAAGGACATGTCAGATAGGATCTGTATTTGAATTTTAGAAGATTAAGTACAAAAGGACTCACTAAGTCTGTGGTATATTTATAAAATATGTTTACATACTGTATGTTACAACTGTAAAGTAAAAAGAGGCTGTGAATTTGAACGAGAGCAAAGAGGACTTCTGGAAGTGTGTGCAGATAAAGAAAGGAGTGACAACAGGGTGGTTTGCATGCTTTATAAATAAAAAAGAAAACACATAACTTTCAAGCTGCACAATTTTTATTCTTGCTCTCTGTTTTGTTTTTCTGTTTGTTTTTGGGTTTGTTTTGTTTTGTGGGAAAATACTTAATTTTTATGTTTTTCATACCAATCTTTCTCAAATAATCTCTAAAACCAAAATAAAAAAAATGGTCACATATGTAAAAGTAGTGTGTAATTACATGCCTGATTTCATATACTGATAATTTCCTATTGCATGTCCAAATATGCTTTTGGGTCACATAAATGAAATTACTCTGCACTTCAGCCCAGATTTTCTTCATGGATTCATATTCTTTGTACAAGGCCTTGAGTTTTACTAAAAAGAAGACAAAATAGCATCCTTTCTTTACTTTTTATTTATCCACATTGCTCTTATCCTGAAAAACCGAAGTAGTGTGTGACAAATAGGCACAGAATAAGTACGTTGTAACTTATATTTGGAAAGTGTACACATTTGAAAAGAATTGCATGCCCTATCAGCCAAAAAGCATTTTAAAGGATAAGGTATTAGATATCTGAGTCACCACTCTCATAAAAATATAAGATATATAATAATCAAAATACAACACTGAGAGTTTTTCTCACCTTACGCTGCAGAGACGTGTTATCACATGACTTACGCTGCAGAGACGTGTTATCATATGACTTACGCTGCAGAGACGTGTTATCATATGACTTACACTGCAGAGACGTGTTATCATATGACTTACGCTGCAGAGACGTGTTATCATATGAGCTGCATTATCTTTATGTGCAACATGGAGTAATAGTGGAGTTGAGTGAAAATTATGTCACTAGAAAATGTAAAATAATCTTCAGTGTACAATCTTTTCACCAAGTTTCAATAAGTGAACAACATAGCAATAAATGCTCAGATTTCTACGATGTCATCCAGCAGAGTGAAAACAATATCCAGTGAGCCAATAAATCTGATGATTTTACATATAAATGCAGAAACCTAGAAGGCAATTAAGAAGAACAGGAAATTGTGATGATTCATATACTTCTTCAGTAACACACCTGTTTTTTCAACTGTGTTTAATAAAGGACAGGTGGTAATCAATTTTGGATTGATTATTCAGAAGAGCACCTTAGATTATTTGGAAAAACTAAAACGAAGGAAAAAACTAGGTAACTGATACTATGCACAGTAAATTACATGTCTTTTATTTTTATTTTATAAACTCAAATATATTTCAGGAAGCTTGGGAAAATAGTCTGCGACCCATATATGCTATAATTTAGAAAGGACATATTGTAGTCAGTTAATGTAGACACTAAGAAAATTCTTATAAGAGATATTCTGGTTATGTTTATTTATTGACTATAAACTACACAGTGGTCTGCAAAGACTTCTGTTAATTATTGAGGGTATTGCATGACATTTACATGAGGATAAACATGACATTTCTTGCCTTAAGGGCGGAGAGAGATGAAATTAACAATAAAATCAGCAAATGATATTCACTTGGTAGCAGCTCAGTTCACAGTCAGCTTCTGAATTATCCATAGGGTCTAGAAAAATGACAAGTGAAGTTACCAAGTGAAGGAACTTACTCTAGACCAGACTCTGAAGAAGACCCTGGATAGGGGATGCTAGCTGGCCTGCTAATACCGCGAGTCCTTTCTTTAACAGCAATATTTAAATTCTAGAAACTTCTATGTGCTCCTGCCTCTCTTTCTCTTTGTGTTGATGTGTATCGAATCTCTACAACTCAACATGGCTGACGTTTGTGGAATTTTCACGCTTCTTCATTTCATGCTGACATCTAGCTTATGCTATTAACTACAGCAACAGTGATAATAATCACAGTCATATTCACTAGTGCTGAACCCTTGTGCCTTCTGGGGATTGCAATCTTTCTTTTGTACACATCAACAGGGAGGTTTTTTTGTATCAAATTTGCCAATGTTTCAATAATGAGATTAATCAAAATGGTATCTTGGAGAACTATTATTATTACAGTTTTGCAGGAATCAATACTCAGTATTATCAATTTTATTCTAGATCCTGGTAAGTAAAAAGACTGATGACTTCTTAATCTTATGTTGTTTCTTTTTCATCAAAATGGCTCTGACTTGTCTTAAAACAATATATTATGTTTTATTAATTCTCAAAAATTGATCAAATACTGACAGGAAGTGAAGTATATGGTTTATGAGTTTCATGAGCTATGAAGATCAATGACTTTGAAAAGGAAAAAAAATACAATGTAGATTCCCTCATGGCTAGGCTAGAATAGAGTAGTCAGCCCCAGGCTGTACAGTAAACTATACAGGAATCTTAGACTCATCAGCGGAGCAGAAGTCACTCTGCTAGCCCATCGATCCATTTGTTCACTCAGGAATTCCACACACCTCTATGAAGTCCCCTCCATAAGCTCTTAATACTTGGTGAGCAGCGTGAAAAATCAGTTCACTCTGTTTCCGGTTCCTGCGAAGAAAGGAAGAGGGACAGTTCGTGTGACATGAACACACATATTTATAAACAGATTCAGTAAGGACATTTTATCTCTAGTAGTAAAAGTTGCTGGGGATTTTCTTATGTGTTTAAAAAGATAAAGATTTAGAGACAGTAGAAAATATTCCAAAGTATTTTTAAATCATCCTAAAGCACTGGCAACAAAACGAATTTGTTTTTTAAAAAAATTAGGTAAAATTCAAAATATACTCAGAGGCTGCCCAAAACTGCCACAGAACGTCCCTGTGGCTGACTGAGCAGCATTACCTTTGAAATAGGAAATGCCGACGGATGGAGTCTCAGTGGAATGATTAGAGTGGCTGAATGTTGAATCTACAGCACGGGACAGGAATCGTCAGACTTCGTAAAGATGATGGCCAATGCTCTTCCTTGCCTGTACTAAGCAATGCAGTATAATAAACGATACTGTGGTTGCATAATAAAAAAGTATTAGTCTTTATCTAAGACTGTTCCTGCTCTTGTTCCAAGCACACAAAAGCTTGGATCCTCAATGTTGCCGTTTGTTAGGCTTTTAAATTGTGTTTTTGCCCTCTGCACCGCTGACTACTCCTGCCCTAGTGCCTGGCAGCCTTCCCGCTCCCTTCCATGGCTTCTCATTTACAGGCACACTCTGTTCTTTCATTTCTGTCCCTCAAGTCTTCCCCTGCACTACCTACTCTGTAAACATTTGGGTGCTGCTCCTTTGACATCGTCTTTTTATTCGGAATTGTCCCAGCTCGTTTTGCTTTGTTTTGTTTTGGCAGAACAGTGTCTTTCCTAGACTTGTATCTTCCAGCTGACCCTAGATCCTCCGATTCCAAACTCACATGCAGTTCTATTGCATATCACAGCTAGGCAGAGTACCTTAAAAATAAATTACGGTTTTGTTTTCTTTAATGTTTCTTCCAGTTTTTAACCTCTCAATGGTTTACAAAGTTTCTGGCATCCATTCTATAGCTTTCTTTTGTTTTGTTTCGTTTTTTTCTTGCTACTTTCTTTCCTTTTTAAAAAATTTATTTTTATTTTTTGTTTTCAATGTATCCTGACTGCGGGTTCCCCTTCTCCATTCTTTCCAGCCCTTTACCCTACTCACTTTCTCCTGCCCAGATCCACTCCTCCTCTATTTTCCTTCAGAAAACAGCAGGCCTCCTAGAGATAAACAGGAAACTCTGCATAACAAGATACAGTAAGAAGTAAGACTAGGGACAAACTTCCATATCAAAGCTGGGGATGGCAACCCAGTAAGAGGAAAAGGCTCCCAAGAGCAGATGAAGGAGTCAGAGAAACCTTACTCCCACTGTTGGGAGTCCCACAAAAACATCAAACTGTGGCAGACATTTCCCTGTCCAATCTGTTTGAAGCAAAAGGCCTATGATTGCATAGGGAAAAGGGAGGCAGGGCTAAGAGTGACAAAAACACCTGGACAAATCAACTGAAAAAGTAAAAAGGCTTGTGTTGACACATCATCTTGACACTTTAAGTGCATGGTTTCTTGGTTTCTTGAACCTACCTATGGTGAGCCAACGTCACTGATGAGAGTACACAGAATAGCATAGAAGGCTTGTGTCATAGAACCTGGGTATCAAAGAGGGCAGGATACTAATATTACCTTCAGCATTGCATCCCTGTTGCCGTAATTAGAAGCAGTTGTTTGCTACAGAAAAGAAAGTTGTAGAATCTCTTTCAATAATGCTAGCATTTTAAAGATTTTTTACTTTGCATGAAAATAAGATTTAAGGAAATAAGATGTAACATTTCAATTTTTAAATTTATTAATTTTTCCATATGTATTGTTTGTGGGAGGTGGGGGGAAGGGTGTGAGTGTCTCTGTGCCTGCCACACATGTCTGGTCAGGTGAGGGGACAAGTTGGAGGAGCTGAATCTGTTATTTCCTTTCACCATGTGGGTCCTTAGACATGTATTAACGTCCTTCCATTAAGCTCCACCTCCTGAAGGTGCCACCACAGACAGGTGAAAAACTCTTGTAGCATATGGTCAGCCAGCACATTTAAGATCCATTACAGCCTACACAAGTATTTTGAGAACTTTCACCCACTCAAGACAGACTGTTTATGAATGCATCTGCTTGCTTGTTGCGTGTTCTCAGCTTCCCTGTTTCTGGAGCCAAGTTATCATCCTTCTTTTGGTCTTTCTGATGAAGTGGGCTCTTGACCGCTGGCTTCTGCCCCCATAGCTCAGGTCATTTGTTGTGCATACTGGTATTGTTATGTGTGCTAATAGCTTCACAGGATAGAAATCATGCTACCCAGATTAAAATATAATTCCCAGATTTTACCAGGCTTGCTAAACTCCCAAAAGCTGGAAGAGTGTTCTGCACAAAGAGACTTCAATAAACCTATAATTGAATTCACTGTGCTTTTCCTCAGACAGGTGCATAGGAAATACAGAACAAAGGTTCGCACTGAAATGGTTGGCAGAAAAGAGATTCAGTCACATGTAAAGGGCACATTTTACATCCCTCATAAATGAGATAGAGCTTTTTAAAGATAAACAGTTTGTTCCATTAGCCAGAAAGCTACTTGGATATCAAGATCTAAATGTTGTCTATTCTAAAACTCTTTTATGCATTAATGATATAACTGATTAAAACTCATTAGTCATTTCGGCATCCCCATGAAGTTTGTGCGTTTGTGCATGTGCGTGTGCGTGTGTGCATGTTCTTCACATACTTGCTCCATGTTTGAAGTGATGGAAGCATTGATATTAAGGAACCAGATGATCATGGAAGATATTGATCCTTGAAGTCAGAAAAGTGCAATATCACATAAAAAATAAACCATGCACTAACAGATATACTAAGGTACAGGGTTTAAGTTTGTTTTTTTAATTAAGAGTAAGATTATATTTTTAAGGACATGTGTAAAAGAAACAAAAGATGGCAATTCCATTCATTTTTGCCTTTTGATTTCCTGTCGGTTTTAAGCTGAATTATAGACATGTAGCTTTAGCCACAAAGAGAAGCAGAAGCGGGAGATTCTGAACTCTACTGTAGAGAAGTGAGGCTACAGATCACAGGTCAGATTCTCCATGTACTCCTGCCCACATGTCTCTCTGAGCAGCTCGTGGCACGAAGACCACAAACTTACTGTAATAAATAAATAAATAAATACCCCCAAAGCCCAAATAAGGCAATGTCTGTGAAGTGAATTCTGCCTTTGTATAGCACAGAGGAAAGCCCCGGGATAAGACAAATTCAAGATATAAATTTTTGTATTACAGCTTCTGCATGATGGTATTTGAGCCTGGGAAGTGGCATTTTCTATAGAAAATTCATCATTCTTGGTTAATATGCAATGTACTCAAATAAGCATAAGCCATTTAAATGGTTTTTTGTGGTAATATTATCATAATTAGCAGCAATTATTTCTGTCAGAAAAAGATTTGTAGTGATATTATATTATTTAGTTATGCTAGAATTCTTTAGGGTTTTTTTTAAATTCATATGGAAATAAACATTAAGAAAGAAAAAAAATTTAGTAAAAAGACTCTGTTTCATTAGAGAGTTTTACCATGAAATATGGTTTCATGTTATCTCCTAATTTCAAGGACTCAGCTTTTCAGAATATAATTTGCTTTTTTTGTTGTTTCGAAACTAATCTTTAATATTTACTAAATTAGTTGGCTGTACGTAGCTCACAGTGGAGTCCTTTTCAGAAGGAACACCTACATCTAGAAGGATCACAAACCATGCTCTGATTTTATAATAAATTACCTAAAATCAGGAAAAAAGCAATTATTATCTTATTAACATTTCCCTCTAATTCATTTATATTCTTATTTTGGAAATTAATTTATTAAATGAGTCTTTCATTTCTATAATGTCACCATCTTTTTTCAGAGCATTTACTAGCCAAAGTTTTCTGCAAATCCATGCAACAAGAGGATGCAGTGTGGAATAATGACACTGGACAAGAGAGAAAAGGCCCTGCAAAGCAAATGTCAGGAAACGTTTCCGGAGTTGATGAATTTCATTTTAAATTCTACCAGCAATTCTTTCTTTTTAAATGTTTAGACATTTATTTATTTATTTATTTATTTATTTATTTATTTATCAATCATGTATTGTGTGTGTTTGTATGTGTGTGTATGTGTGTGTATGTTCATGTCTGTGTGCATATACATATGACATCTCGAGGGCAAGCAATCGTCAGGAATTGGCTCTTTACTTCCCCGCCTGATCCTAGGCATGAGACTAAGGTCTCCAGGTTTAGCAGCAAGCATCTTTACTCAGTGAGCCATCTTACTGACCCACACTTACTCCTTATGATCTGAAGTGATGTAAACCCTAACCAGTCATCAAAGAAGTCAAATATATGCTAAGCAGAGTATCCGAAGAATTTCTCATGAGGACTTCAACGTTAGAGAATGATTATGAAAAAAAAATGAATTATATTCTGAAAACACATTGTCGTGCCTGGAGAATTTTGAAATAAGAGAAGTTCTAACCGGTGCTTAGCATGTTCTCCTGTGTTGCTTAGCTCTGTGTTGCTGCAGTCAAACCAAGCAAAATAAAACAAAACAAAAGAATGTCTAAATGTCTAATTTTTCCTCTTTGTTCTATGAAAATCTACTTGCTTTATTATACTTTTGATCTTGGTTTCTAACTTTTTTGTTCTAGCTTAAAAGCAATAAAAATTCTTGCTTTTTTAGTTTTTTTTTCAAACTATTATTAAAATTTAATGATGAAGTTCAATGCCCATGTTAGTTATTTCCTTTGAGCTAAGTTAATACAATTTACACATTAGCAGAAGTTCTGAATGCCTTAAGATCAACATTTAATTAAAACTCTCTTTATACTGTATTAAATTGCATGTATGTGCATATCTTATAATTTATAAACAGTCCAGTCTTCTAAAATTTCTCTAAATTCTCTTATAAATAGTGTGGCTGGAATAAACCACAATTCACACTTGCAATCTTAAATTATTCAGTACTCACACTGAAAATACATAAAAAAAGAAGCAGCTAATATATCCTAATACTTCTAAATATTTCTAAATTGCATCAATGTCAAATTGTTAATTTTTTTATTCTTTAAATCTTACAGTATCTCAATTCATTTGCCAAGTTTACAATCAGCAAAACAATCCATAATGATTTATAATTGTATGAAGCAGTAAATGTATATTTAATAGAAAATGTTAGTTTTGCCGAAAGGTTTTAGAAATTTAAGTGAATCAAAATTAGTAATTTTAAAATAATTGAAAAGTACATTAGTAATATAAGCCAAATGCCAAGTGCCCTGTAATGCCCCAAAACCAGTGACTATCAACAAGTGGAGAGTAGCTTTCTATATGTGTGATGAACCTTATAAACACTGGAGTACAGTCAAGGCAAGAACTCTCAGTTCATAGATTTATTAATTTTATTCATGTATATAGTCATTGTACTATAATATCATGTAGAGTTATGCGTAGAAGGTAGAAGCTTGGCACTCTGTTGCATCCAAGTACTTGGAGAGCAGAACCAGTGGGTGTGAATACTTCAGAGAGACTTCAGCTTAGACAAGTAAACCTTCAGTTCCTAATGAAGAGAAAGAAATTTAAAGACGCAATAGTATTTGTTATCTTATTGCTAATTTTCAAAACAAAACAAAGCTCTTAAAATACACGGGTTAGAAAACCCTTGCTGTTTCTTAAACATTCATATTCCATTTATCCATCCATAGATTTGGGAGCCTCAGGAACAGATTTAATGCTTGGTTTTAATGTCTGTTGTAGCTGAAAAAGAGGATTCACAAAACACAAAGGTGCTGTAACACACTTAAGGAGCAGTGCATTGCTAATCACTGAATATTTAAAGCTGCATAATAGTCTTCTTGATAATTCTGAGGGCTGAATGCTTGTCAAACAGGATTAAATTGTCGTGGTTTCTACGTTGTAACATTGTTGACTACAAGCTTATTCTCAAGAGCAAAAAGGAAAAGAAAAAAACTGTCAGCTTTGCCATCTCTATGTGACTCTGGTAGTCATGAAATCTTCATTTTGTGGTTTACTTGCAAGAATCCTTTGAAGCTTCCTGTCCCTTGTGAGTGCTAGTTTTAATATATTAGGCAACATAGACAGTAAATCCACTTAACTAGGTTCACATCCGTTGCAATATGCCGTGCCACAAAGAAAGTAGACCAAAACTTAACGGGCAACTATGTGAGGTTCCCTCGGCCTTCAGAGACATTATAAACTGAGGATAAGGTGTATGAGGGAAGAGTAAATAATGTGCTAGGCTTGCATCTGCAGACAAGGCTTCAATGTGCCATATATATTTTTAAAAGATAATTTATTCTTAATAAAATGTAATTATTGCGATTTTCTTCCCACTCTGGGCATCAAACCATCTGCATTACTTATGTAAGAGTGGTGGTTTATTATTGAGAGATTTCAGTTAATTGACCCAAATAGTGAACTAATGATTCTGAAGCTATGGCACGAGGAAATCCCTCTCAATAGTTATGGGTAACAAGTGCAGTCTGTATTTAATTTTTCCAACCACAGGCTTGGATTTATGTGACCTTCCAGTTCGGTGAGCATAAAAGCCACACCTGACAATCTGACAAACACCAAGTGGGCCCAAATGATGCCTTAGGCATCTTGAAAGTGTGCATAAGAGGAGACACAGAAAAGTATGTCTTTCACAGAGCAAATAAAATGATGCACATTAATGTTTTTATTAACATCATACAGAAATAAGGTTATATTTTCACAGATCTTCAACTAGGAGACTCTAGTGAAAGGAATTGAAAAAACTCGTCAAGCAATATTTAACATCTTCAGTAGTGTTTTAACATGCTGATATCATTGTAGGTCTTCATTTTCAAATATATGAACAAATATATTCTGTTGGGCTTTTCTCTTTTTACTATCATTGTATCTGTTTATCACCTAGCATGCAATTTTTTCTGTGAGTGTATTCTTGTGTGTGTGTGTGTGTGTGTGTGTGTATGTGTTTGTGTGTGTGTTAAAGGACAACTTGCTGAAATTGGTTCTGCAGTGTGTTCTTCAGAGATGAAACTTAAGTGTCAGGCTTTGTAGCATTTGTCTTTACCTATGGAGACATCTTGCTGATCCTCCTTTACCTTTTGAAATTTTAGGATTAAACCCAAGACCATAGACATACAGGAGCAGAGATACACCCTCCCCTATCCCAACCCTGTCTCCATCACTTCTTTTTCAGAAAATAGTGAGCAAGTGAAAATCTATTTCATTCACATCATGATGGGTAAAAAAAACTCTTTAAATACATGCCATTTTTATCCTATCCCAGTGGGGTGATAGCTAAATCCATTGCTCATCTTTGTTATATTTAGAGTAGACACCATAAGCCAAGTGAGTTCTTAAGACTTTCCTGTTTATTTGTCTAACACATAAAGTTTTCCATTATTGAAAAATAATTGATGTTTATACCCTGTTCTAAAGAACTCATGGAGTTTCTGGCCAAATTAGCTGGATGCTGGTCCGTGCTGAACCTGCTCTGTATTTACATGGTGCTCTGTTTGCTCTTTTGCACTAATGAAAACAGGATCTTGGAGGATTAGTTCTCAGAAATGGAAAATTAAAATCCCCACACTATGCATTTATATCTTTCTTATTTTGCCCTAGAATTCTTAGACTTCCCAAGTGAGTGCTCAGAGATTTTAGAATAGTAAGGAGTCTAATCTTGAGGGTGATTTCTGGTGTTTAAATATGTCTTAATGTAGAGCGAGACAGAGCTTGTCTGGAGCCACAGACCAGATGGCATAAACAGGATCAATTACAAAGGTTATAGGCATCCTAGTTTGCTTAATGCGGCCTTCATGAGGCATATTAATTAAAAATTCTACTAAATTAATGTTATTTAAGGATGAACAAAAATGTTGCTGATATCTAGATGGAATCTTTCTTCCCACTACACCTTACTTCATGTTTTGGAAATGTGGTGTTAGTGTGTGCTGAGTAACAGCATTCCAGGAGTTGGGATCTAGTGGAGTTTCCTCAGGGTCTGCTGGAAATGCTACCTTAATTTTTAATAATTCCTGAATTAGTTCTCTTCAGAATGTGATAAGACCTGTAGTCTGAGTGCTGAATGGCTTCCTGTCTAGCTGGTAGTCATTTCCTCTGGCCTGCATTCCTAGAATATGTTCCCTGTCACAAATGAGTTAGCTTTATAGATTTGAACCTCCAAAGCTATAAGTTTAAGAAACATTTTTGTGTGTGTGTGGTGTGTGTGTGTGTGTGTGTGTGTGTGTGTGTGTGTGTAAAGTGGTTCATCCTAGAAAACAGATCAATACCTACATAGTGCATGTTTACAACCTAAAGCAGAATAATTTTGTAACTTCATTTGTTAGTATGTATAGTATGTACATGATGCCATTTCTGTATCTGCCTCTTTCTCTCTCTCCTTCCCTCCCTTTCTCCTTTTGTGAGTTTGTGTGTGTGTATGTGTGGGTGAGAGAGAGAGATAGAGATAGAGACAGAGACTGAGAGACAGAAAGAGAAAAAGAGACCTAGTATAGAAAATGATTAATCCGCTCATTAAAGCTGCAAAATCTCCCTTCTACCATGTATGATGCAGATTACCAGGGGAGTAGATGATGTACTTCAGTCTGAGTCTCAAAGCTAAAACTCAAGAAAGCTGAGGCCTAGGACTCAAAAGAGAGCCCACCTAGATGCAGCAGTTTTTTTAGCCTATTCATTCTACCCAAGTTTTTAAAATATCTTATACAAAATGGCCTTATATGTGGCACTAAACAGACAGAGACAGCACCACATATACTAATAAAAAGGGCCATATAATCAATCTGCTTTATATTGTATTTATATATGTATTTGTTTGTAAATGTTTGTAATGGCAGCAATTGAAGAAAAAAAAAGCACATGAATTAAGGGAACAAGTACCATGGGAAGGATTGGAAGAAAGAAAGGGGAATGATGGAATTAGGTAGTTATATTATAATTTTTAAAAATATATTTATGTTTCTGAAAAAGTAGTGGAAGATGTTGTGCAGATTCAGAGAGCAGACCTTTTCCCTCATTCTACTGATCACACAAATCTCCTCTGGTGACAAGGTCATAGAAACACCCAGATATATTTTATCATCCATCCTGACAGCAATTAATTCAGTTACATTAGAAAATAAAATACATTAAAACAAATTAGTATTTAGTTTACTTAAATAAAATTAAAGTATGAATTAATAATAATAGGCTTGATTCCTATTATTTACGTAATACATACGTATAATAAATAATTGTACAGAATAGGAACCAAGTGCATTCTGACTATTGCATGGTGTAAATATTTATTTACACTTCCATTAATTTTGAAATTGCATGCTATTTTACATATTGTGAGTCCTGCAACATTTTTCATGATGCAAATAAATTCACAGGTACTTTTAAAAACATAGGGGCATTTTAAGATACTAGAATAAAGATGTATCTCTAGATTCAGCGATCCCTTTTAAGTGATTAATGAACACTGTTGAGAAATGTCCAAGTTATTTAGTGTCTTCTAGTAGTCATAAAAATATTCATGGAATATCTTCTCAAGGTAGTCCTTGGTTGGTGTGGTATTCCCACAAAGGGCTTATATGTTAAGGGCATGGTCCATAGTGAGCTATTTACAGGGAGGTTGGAATATGATGGTCATGACTTTTCACTGGATTCAATTATAATTAAGCTAGCTATTAGTGGAGGCTGATTGGAGAAATCACAACCCATGTGGAGTGCCAGCCCCTGTTCCCGTGCTTTGTGTCTTTTCTTTGGTTCCCTCTTTCTGACCACTGTAAGAAGTGCTGTTGTTTTACTGTGTGCTCCCCACCTGAGGAGCTTGTGTGGCCTTGACCACAATAGCAGTAAGCAGTGAATCTTTTGTTGCATTGAATCGACACACTACAAATTATTTCCTCCTCCTCCTCCTCCTCCTCTTCCTCCTCCTCCTCCTCCTCCTCCTCCTCCTCCTCCTCCTCCTCCTCCTTCTCCTTCTTCTCCTTCTTCTCCTCCTTCTCCTCCTTCCCTTCCTTTCCCTCCTTCTTTTCCTTTTCCTTCCCTCCTCCTCCTTCTCCTCCTCCTCCTCTTCTTCCTCCTCCTTGTCCTTCTTCTTCTTCCTCCTTCTCTTGCTCTTCCTCCTCTTGCTCCTCTTGCTCCTCCTCCTTCTCCTCCTCTCCCTCCTTCTCCTCCTCCTCCTTCTCCTCCTCCTTCTCCTTTTTCTTCTTGTTCTGTTTTCTTGAGATAGGGTTTCTGTGTGTATCCCTATCTGTCTTGGAACTTACACTGCAGACTAGGCTGACTTTGAACTCAGAGATAAACCTACCTCTGCCTCAAGTGTGCTGGTATTTAAAGGTGTGCACCACCACTGCCAGGCTTTCTTTGAGTTTCTATATAAGTTTCTTTAAAAAGTTTTATATATATATATATATATATATATATAAAACCTAGTGTATGAGGTGGCTTGGATGGAATGTTCTTAACAGTCTCATGTGTTTCCCAGATGGTAGACCTTTCTATTAGAAATTCTGGAACATTTTGGAAGTAGAGTCTTGCTAGAGATAGTGAGATAGCAGAAGTGCCGATTGCTGGAATAAAGATCATACCATGTCTGACTTTTGGCAAAAGCTTCTGCTTTCTTATCTGGTGAGACGTCAGGTAGCTGCTCACCTGCCTTGCCACACTGGAGCTACTTGCCCCATAGCTACCTTATCATGATGGGATGTAAGTACCTCCAGCAACCCTCTAAGTTGTTTATCTCAGGTATGTGGTTACAAGGATGAGAAAACGAATTGGCGCAGAAATTGGTACTAACGCTTGGGTTTGTTACTGTAATTATCTTCATCAAGAGATTAACAGGTTGTTTGAATCGATTCGTGGAATGAGTATGCATAAGTTCAGAGCTGGGCACTAAATACGCTCTAGTGTGTTCTAAGCAGAGTTTGACAGACAGACGTTTGCCAGGCCAGAATGCTGATAGGAATATAGTCAGTGAAGGCAATGCCTGTGAGGTTTCAGAGAGCCTTAACATTCATCCCCACGATCTAGTTTTTGACCTTGAATATATAAGTCATGTCTGCAATGCTTTTAAATTTTACCTGTTGTGTTTCTTCTTTCTCAAGGTAAGAAGTTAATTGATCCCATAATGCTTTCCTGAGTGGCTTATTGCTGTTATACTTTCTATTTGTTCAATTTCAGCCAGTGATAGAATTCCTGACAATATGAAATGTGATTAAAACATAGTTTTAAGTTCAATCAGTTTACCAATATTTTCCACACATTTATTATTTTTACCAGAACTTACGTCTATATGTTAAAGAAATACTTACACAGCAATCTATTCACACAGCCCAAGTTGTATTCATAGAGATTTATAATTCTCTAATTCATAGATAATAGGATTCCCACTCAGCTCCTGAGCTGTTGTAAGTTAATGACATTCACGTTTTCATAACGTCTTATCCAAGGGAGGTCATGTAGCCAGTGAAGCAGAGAGAGGCAGGAAGATTGTCATTCTTGACTCCATTCCATCAAAATGACAAAATGGATCTATAATAAACAATAGCTCAGTGGCTTGATAAGCCTGCAGCCTCCACTGCAGCACACAGCAGGCAAGTTATTTATGAAATGGGGCTCTTGAAAATATGGCTTCATTTCTATGTCCTTTTCAACAAAATGAATTGTCATTCTGCATTTACTTAAAACACACAGTTGCTTCATTACTTTTTAAAATATGATGACACCATACAAATAGGAATTATTATTGTAGCACAGACTAGTTAACAAATGCATCACACTAATTTTTTATATTATTGAATTATTTGATTTTTTAAGTTTATTTTAAGTAAAATAATTTTCTAGAAATCAAATCCTATTGGTCTTATTTAGCATACACTGTAGCTTGTATGCAAGATAGTACTAATTGAATACATGTAAATGTTGGTTAATATGACAATGGGCAGAAAGTAACTTAAGAAATACAGGAGGAAAGTAAAGCTTTTATCAGAATTATATTATAAGACATGATAAACTGGTTAGACAGTACCCCTGCCTCCCTGACCAACTGAACACTGGAGCTGCACAGTTGAGCACACAGACCCTGAGGTACTGAGCTGGAAGCTCAGACCCAACACTGGTTTTCAAACTGGATATTGTCAGCCTCTGAAAGATAAAAGTGTCTTGATTCAATCTGAAGTAGTACAATATAAAATTGGTAAATGATACTCAGTGCTATATGCTTGTTCCATTAAAGGAAAATATTATGTGGAACATTTCGTTGATTTTTGTTTTTGTGAAAGTCTCGTGTATTCTCAGTTTTTATAGCTATTTTATATTAATTAGAAATAATATCACAATTTTAGATCCTTGATAATTCGTTATTTTTCAAATAGACTAGCCCTTTCTTTAGCTGTGCATGCCTTTGCATTTTCATTCCATGAAATTTAGTTTCTGAATTTAAGTTAACACTTGCCAGAGTTTGCATACATTTAAAAGTCAGATTTCCCTGTATAAATCATTCCGTCCAAAGGCCATGTTTCTTCAAGTTAAAAAATTCTTCCACGAGCCATCAAGCTATTTCCTTAGTTATTAAATTTTATTGATTTATTAAAAAATAAGAAGTTATGGTAGCCCATGTGCATATGTCATTATGTTCAGTGTGGTTGAGATGTTAGTACTAGTTCATGTGCTGGTAAAAATGAACAAAGATAAAGGTGACCTAGAAAAGAGCTCCCGGAAGAACTGAGTTCCTTCCTCCCTCCACGTGTCCAGTATTCCCCAGGAAAAAAATCTGGGTTGCTTCGCTTGTTGCTTTCTTTACGGTAATTTAAAAAACTAATAGCCCTGTGGATTTATCTTGAATGAACCACAATAAAGATATTTCTACTGTGGCTAGCATGTATAAACTAGTATCATTTCCACTGCAGTAACAAGTGATGAAATCTTGAGTAACTCTTGATGGCTACTTAACTTCTCCTGCACGTTACCAATGGAAGTGGGATTATGTGATGTCAGACACTAACAAAGAGAAAAGGCCACATTCATAGAGAATGAACTCCCCTAGAGCATATTTCTAACTGAGATACACAATAATGTTTTCTCTAAAGCAATTGTTATTTCCAATTTTAAGGATGACAAAAATATAGCTTTGTGTATAATTTAACATGATTTTTATCTGCGGCCTACTTGGCTATACTCTTGACCTATTCTTAAGATTCTAATTAATATTAAAAAGTAAAAATATATAATATTCAATAGCTATTTGTCTTCTTATGATATATGCCACAAACATTCATGAAATATTTTCTTTCAATTTTATGATGTATTCACTTTAGTGGATATAAATTTTATTTCAAATTCGAATGTTTCTTTTTTTAAATCAAACTTCTACATTTTGGTTTAAGACTTCAAGATTGCATGACTTTTCAATTACTTACTAATTATTTTCTGAATCTTAGTCTTTTTGGCCTTTTTGCAAATTAAGCATAACTGTTCTGGATTTTATTTTGTGACTAGGAATAAGAGATATTGTGGCATATGGGAAATCAGAACCAACTTTTATCTCAGTGCCAAGTCTTTCTTAAAGGAGAATTGGTTTTCACTTACTTATTAGCTCATCTGTTTCCTACAGTGAAAATATTGCAATTTCGAAGATATGATACGTTCAAATACAGTGTGTTCTGGACAGGCTACTCTGTCCTTTGGGTTAGATGGGGGCCATATGCCCACTCCAAACTTATTTCACTGATTTTTATAATATAATCATTTTATGTGGAGTACGAATTTCTCTGTACCTTACTACTCTTTATTCTTGGGGGGTGGGACGAGGAAGGGGCTCTGCTATTTTAAAAATTATCTCAAGTAATTGTAAATAGTTAGAAGATATTTTTATTAGGATATCATTAAACATTCACTTGTGAAAAGAAAAGCTTCCCTAATTTCATTATGTAGAGAAACGGGCAAATTTTTCACTTCATTTTGGTAAAGATCATTTTGGAAAATTTCAGTCATAAAAATCCCAGACATTCTTCTATGTTATCTAATACAATAATGGCAATGATGAGAGACCAATGACCTTTCCAGACATTGTGCCACCAACTATACCCATGTCACTCTACTTGATTCTAGTACCAAGTGGGGTGTAAACAAGAAAACTGTGTCAGAAAATTTAGAGAACTCACAAAAGAGTTGTGATCAAATCTTAGACAAGCAGAAACTAATTACTTTTTATTTAATCACTCTCTGAGAATTGGCAGGGGCAATATCTATGAAACTGAGCAGGTATACATTAAAAGATTATTTAGTATGGTGCATAAATTTTTCCTTGTTAATTTTTTTTTTTGGTGTAGACTTTCAAAGAAGAACTAATGTCAATACTCCTCAAATTACTCTACAAATAGAAATAGAAGTAATGCGGCCAAAATCATTTTATGATTCCATAGTCACCTAGAGATTCAAAAAAGAAACTCAACAAAGAAAGAGAATTATAGACCAATTTCCAATATGAGCATGCATGCAAAAGTACTCAATAATATATTCACAAACCAAATCAAGAAGACATCAAAAAGATCATCCACCACAATCAAGCAGGCTTCATCTCAGAGATGCAAGAATGGTAAAATGTACAAATATATACAAAATTTAACAACTGCTCATGTTACGTTTTGGAGAAAATTAGAATGCAAGGGATATAACTAACATGTTAAAGGCAATTTATAGCAAACCTATAGCCAACATCAAATAGAAGACATGGCTCTCTCCATATCTATTCAATATAGTACTTGAAGGTCTAGCTAGAGCAACAATACAACTGAAGAAGATTATAGGGGAGTGGATATAAATCAGAGAGGAGGAAGTCAAAAGTATCACTATTTGCAGATGATATGAAAGTATACATAGTGACCACAAAAATTCTACTTGGGAATTCCCACAGCTGATAAACACTTCAGCCAAGTGCCTGGAAATAAGATTTTATATATCAGTAGCCCTTTTATATAACAAATGACAAATGGTCTGAGAACATATTCAGGGAAATGTCACATTTCACAATAACCACAAACAATATAAAATGTCTTGGGATGGCTCTAACAAGTAAGTGTAACATTTGTATGACAAATACTTAAAGTCTCTGAAGAAATAATTGAAGAAGATATCAGGAAATGAAAAGATCTCCCAAGATTATGAATCTGTAGGATTACCACAGTGAAAATGCCCATCCTACCTGTGTTAGTCATGGTTCTCTAGATTCACAGAACTAATGGAATTGTCTCTCTGTATTAACAGAATTTATTGTAATGAATTACAATCTGTAGTTCAACTAACCCAACAATGGGCAGTTGTGAATGAGAAGTCCAAGAATCTATTAGTTACTCAGACTCATAAGGCTATAGTTCAGTCTTCTATAGAAGTAGGTCCAACAGATGTTCTGGAAGTAAGTGCAAGCAGTTGAAGAAGAGCTAATCTTCCTTCTTCCAATGTCCTTATGTAGGCCTCCAGTAGAAGGTGTGGCCAAAAGAAAAAGTGTCTATCATCATGCCGAGATATGGGATTTGCTTTGTCCTGGACTGACCTTGAACTCAGAGATCTTCTTGCCTTCGTCACTTGGGATTAAAGACATGTATTACCTTGCCTGGGACTAAGCTTTTAATGAGGACTGTGCCTCAAGATCTCCTTGCCAAGATTCAGGTCAGAAACTTGTGTCTTCCAGCTTCAAGATCTGGATCCCAAATGTGCCCTCCAATTTTGGATTGTAATTCATTCCAGATATAGTCAAGTTGACAACCAAGACTATCCAAAAGAAATCTGCAAATTCACTGCAAACCCTAACAAAATTCTAACACAATTTTTTACAGAACATGAAATGACAATTCTCAACTTCATATGGAAAAGTAAAAAGCTTAGGATACACAAAACCAATTCTGAAATGTAAAAGAACTGCTGAAAGTATCACTGTCTCTAAATTCAAACTGTACTACAGAGATCTAGTAATAAAAACCACATGGTATTGCCATTAAAAAAGACACATTGATTAATGGACTTGAATGAAAAACCCAAAGTTAAATCTACACACCTATGGGCAGCTTATTTTTTATGAAGAATCCAAAAATACACAATAGAAAAAAGAAAGCATCTTCAACAAATGACACTGGTATAACTGGATGTCTACATGTAGAAAAATATAAATTTGTATTTCTCATCCTGCTCTAAACTCAAGTCCAAGTGGCTCAAAGGCCTCAACCTAAAATTAGATACACTGAATATAATAGAATTAAGATGGGGAATAACCTTGAACAAATTGATATAGGTGACAACTATCTGAACAGAAAACCAATAAATAGTATAGACACTCAGATCACCAATTATAAATGGAACTTCACATAACTAAAAAGTTTCTGTAAGGTAAAGAGCAATATCAGTAGGACAAAATGGCAGTTTACAGAATGAGAAAAATTTTTCACCAACTCCGTGTGTGTGTGTGTGTGTGTGTGTGTGTGTGTGTGTACGTGCACACGCGCGTTTGCGTGCACACGTAATGTATTTCAAGAAACTACATATCAAAAAACCAAACAATCCAAGTTAGAAATAGGATACAGATCTAAACAGAGAATTTTCAGTATAAGTATCTCAAATGGTTGAGAATCACTTAAAGAAACATTCAACATCCTTAGCTATTAGGGAAATGCAAATAGAAATGACCCTGAGATTCTGTCTTCCACTTTTTAGATTTGCTAATAAAAAAAAACAAAAAACAAAAAACAAACCACAAGTGACTGTGCATACCAGCAAGAATGTGGGGCAGAGGGAACACCCTCTATTACTGGTGTTAATGCAAACTTGTACAGTCCCTATGAAAACCAATATGGCAGTTCCTCCGAAATATGTGACTCAATCTACATTCAAGAACCAACTATCCCATTGGGGACATATACCCAAAAGGATAGTTGTTCAGCTATATTCATTGTGGTTCTATTCATAATAGCTAGAAGCAAAAAAAAAAAAAAAAAAAAAAACAAGCTAGATGTACCTAATCTGAAGAGTGAATAAAGAAAATGTGGCACATTTACACAGTGAAGTATCACTCAGCTGTAAAAACAAAATGACATCATTCAATTATTCAACAAATGGATGGAACAAAACCAAAATTATCCTGTATGAGGTACCCAAGACCCAGAAAAATAAATGGGTTATGTGCTCAATTAGAAGTGGATATCAGCTGTAAAGTAAATGATGACCATGCTACAACCACAGACCTACAGAGGCTAAGGAACAAAGAGGAACAAGGGGAAGGCATGAATCTCCCTGAGAAGGAGAAACAGTAGATTTTGCAGGTGGACTGGGGACGGGTGGGGATGGCAATAGAAGGAATCAACTGTAGCAGGAGGGATGAAGGGATGAAGAAATGAAGGAAATTGGAGAGCATTGTGAGAAAAAATATGGAAACTTAGTACAGGTAAAACCCCCTGGAATCCACAAGGGTGAAACTAGCAAGGACTTCTAGTAATGTGGATATGGACCCTGAAATATCTACCTTCTCTAACCAGACAAGGCTTCCAGTGGTAAGACTACCTCACCAACACAACCCCAAAAGCTTTGTTCTACAATCTGTCCTTCATGCAAGATGTCCTGGGACAATAGTGGCATAGACTTTGTGGGAGTGGCCAACATATGATTGGTCTAATTTTAGAGCCATACTATTAAGAACCCATATACTACATAACCTAGATGGACAGGAACCAGAGGCTGGATAGCCCAGAGACCTAGGATAGACCCAAATAAGACTGGCAATAAATAAATAAATCAATGAACTGTTGTTCCCTAGTAATGTTTTGGTATACTCATACATGGGTACCTCATCCAGTTACCTTCACAGAAGCCTCAAGTAGCTGACAGAAGTGGCTACAGAAAACCACAAAGAAACATTAACTAGAAATAAATCCCAGATTGGAGACCTCCTTGATCTTAGCTCCTTGGAGCTAAGAAAATCCCTCAGAAGTGGGGCTGAAAATTTTGGGAGTCAGAGAGTTCAAGGACACTGAGAGCAAGGTCCACTGAATTAACTAACAAAGAAGGAAGGAAGGAAGGAAGGAAGGAAGGAAGGAAGGAAGGAAGGAAGGAAGGAAGGAAGGAAGGAAGGAGAAAAGGAGGGAGGAAACAAAGGACAGGATAAGGCAAAGGCAGAAAGCTACTACTATAGTACATATTCCATTAATTTTTATGAATTGTTTCAGAGTCGTTTTATCTGATCTTCACAAAGCCTCATGACTTTGACAAAGTCAATATTAATAATCACATTTTGTGTATCAAATCACAGAGACACAATTATGTTTGCTAATTTGGCTGCCCAGTTATTCAGTGCAGGCCACAGGCAAAACTTCCAGGCACATATAATCTCTAGGAGAAATGAATGAGAGCATAATGTAGATTGAATCTGTAACAACCATATAGACCATCCTCACTGGCATAGGCACATGAATGTTTCCAGTAGCCACAACTCGCTCACGTTTAGGAGAGTAAATCTCAACCATGATGACATCTGTAATGGTCTAAGAGCCTTGCCTGTGCTCCTCACAAGGAGACATTACAGCTACTGGTCTTCAAACCAGTTTTGAAACAGCAATCATTTGATTAATAGTAATAATGATTAATAAATATCAGCTCACAAACTATCAAAGGAGTTTGAAATTTTACTTTTTATTGTTTGATTTTTACATTTTTCTATTTATTTTGTGTCTGTGTACACAATGCATGCTACCTGCATGGAGAGCAGACGACAGTTTGCTAGAACTGGGATCAAACTTCTCAGCTGGGATGCAGCGTAAGTCTTTAACAACAGAGCCATCTCTCGAGCCCCAAGAGAGGCTTCTATGGTCAGGATTTAAACCTGGGCTGCAGTATTAAGTGGTGAATCCTAACCAGGAAGCATATAAATTTACTTTTTAAAGAAAAATATATAAAATGTTAATATATTTGCATAGATTGAATAATATGCTAAGAAAAAGTAAATTACAATTTATTCCGTGAAATTTTACTTAAAACTCATTTAGTCAACATATACATAAACTGCTGTTTGTTTCCACTAAAGGGGCATTATGACTTACTTAAAAATCTTCCTGCCCTTTTGAGATCAACTTCCATCTTTATTATCCTCAGAAAGAAAAGTTTTCAGAAGCTCATCAGTTTCTATGTGTCATAAATTCCCAACATTCAGACAGTGAAGCCCAATCTCCTTGGAAGAATCAAAAGTTAGAACAGTCATATTTCATAGAACTTCATGTTAAAATAAACAATTCTGTTTTTTTTTAATTTTTCTAAGGCCATCAAGAAAATGACAGTGTACACATGGGAAAATGGAACTTGAATATATAATTACTTGCTAAATTGATCTAAAATCTTCATATTGATCTACTGAGTACCATAATATTCATTTCTGAAAAACAATATAAAATGTGTTATGAAAATCATCTAAAATATATTTACAAAATAGACGGTAATATCTCTTTAGGAAGATATGAATCCCTCTTATGAATTTATACAATTGACTGAATAATTTTTAAATTGTATGTTGAAGAAACAATTTTCTTCTTTTCTCCCAAGTTAAACATAAAGATGATGAAGGAGAGGAAATTAAGATTATACTGTTTTTCATTCTTAATTCATCATCACATTGACTAACTGTTTACATTATTCTGCAAGTCAAAAGGGTGTTTCTAAATTTCATCATATATATTAAACAGCAAAATCAGAGTAGCATTCCTATTAATTTATAATTTTGCTTACCTATGTTTAAATCAGTTGCTATAGTAATTATAGAAAAGGGAAAGCTTGTCTAGGATAGTAAATATAAACAGGTCTTTTATAAAGGCATTGGAGGACTCTGAAAGCCTCTTGTTTACTAATGTTACTTACTAATATTCAGTAAATGAGTGAAAGGAACACAGGGCATGTGTAGACTGTCTGGGTTTGAGTTTTAACAGAACATGCAAATTAGATTCTACATCCCAGTTTCTTCATTGGTGAGCTACTAATTAGCACTATGCAATACACAGCATTTTCTACATACTACTGCATAAATTGTTTTGAATTGCTGTGAATTTAAAAATGTACACTATACAAACCAGGTGATATTTCTCTTCAATGCACTGACAGGTATCTCTGCAGGGTGAGGTGGGTGAGAAGGCAGACGACTTCGAGATTCACCTTCCATCAGCAGCCAATGTAAAGAATTTTATGAATATTCTTCCATGTACCAAATCTTGCATCAATGCATAATAAAATTGATTTTTATGAAACTACATTTTATGCATATATGTGTACATATTTGTTGAGAATTAAGGCATCTCTCTTTAGTAATGTCTTATTCATTGTCATGAAATAAACCTACAGGGTGACTATGAGAGACCTCTGATTCATTTCCTCCAAAGTATTTGTGGCAAGGCTGATATATAGCATTGAGAGAAGAGAGCAAACAGAGGAAATGAATGGACCATTGCTGTTTTTCTGCAGAATTAATTTTTTCTAAAAAAGAGGGTAATAATTTTTGATATAGTTTCAGAATATTTCCATGATCTTAATTGATTTAAGAGAGTGAGAGGAAAAGGGAGAGGGAGGAAAAGGAGGAGAAAGAGGGAGAGGTAAAAATAGAACAAAGTCAAGCTTATATTACTGAGGCAATTCATTCTATCCTCATAGTGTGAAATGATCTTGCTGTTTGGAATCTTAGAGGAGAATAAAAGTATGATGAGCAAGCAATGGAGATTTGAGAGACATTTCCCATGAAAGGACTTTCTGTTACTGAGCTAAGTTTCTTGTGTCTGTATGTTAATTTATCTAATTATTCTTCAAATTAATGAGCTTTTTTTATTAAGAAGTCTTCCTTATCTCAATTCCACATTACATTATGAAGAACCACATTTTATTATTTTATGAGTGAGATTATGGCTCTGTGGTAGAGTGATTGGATAGAATGCATCAAGGCCTGGTTTTGAACTTCAACAAGTGAAGAAAGAATGAAAGAAAGAAAGAAAGAAAGAAAGAGAGAGAGAGAGAGAGAGAGAGAGAGAGAGAGAGAAGGAAGAGAAGAGAAGAGAAGAGAAGAGAAGAGAAGAGAAGAGAAGAGAAGAGAAGAGAAGAGAAGAGAAGAGAAGGAAGGAAGATGAAATCTACTCCTTTCTCTCTCTCTCTCTCTTTCTCTCTCTCTCTCTCTCTCTCTCTCTCTCTCTCTCTCTCTCTCTCTCTGTGTGTGTGTGTGTGTGTGTGTGTGTGTGTGTGTGTGTGTGTGTGTTGCAGTGGTTGCAAAGGTATGTCATGGGTGTCTAAAGGCCAGCGTGTCTCCACCAGTCAGTTTAGTTTATATATCTAGGTTGGGTATTGGGTTACACTTCTGATTGAGCATTACCAAACTTACAAATCCTTTGACTAACATTTAAAAAAATGGTATAAAAGCAAAAAGTAAAAGGGGGCATGGGATAGGGGTTTTCTAGGGAGGGAAAATGGGGAAAGTGGATGGCATCTGAAATGTAAATAAAATATAAAATAAAAAAAAGAAAAAAAAAGAAAAATGGACGAAACTAGAAAAAAAATAAAGGCCAGAGGTTGATGTTATTTATATTTCTAAATATTTTCCACATGCATTTATTTATTTACTTAATTATTTACACTTTTATTTTGGAGATAGGTTTTCTCTTTGAAACTGTAGCTCACCAATTCAACAGGACCGTCTGTGGGGCAAGCCTTAGAGATTGCACCATCTCCACTTCCTTACACTTTAATTCCAGGCCAACTCTGAACCTGGCTTTCTACGTGGAATCTGGGAATCCAGACTCAGGTTAAAATGCTTGCATGGACTTGTAGTTTGTTGTTTCATGAAATTTTCTGGGAGAATAGTGTGGATATTTTGAGAGGAAAATAGAGTTGGGGGAAAGTATTTCACTTGTTCCATTTTTACTTATAGGTGAAAGGTCTGGCTTCTTTATATGTAGTTGTAGAATATTTATAAGGTTCAAGTGTATTACATTTAGAATATTTTACTTGTTCTTTTGTAATTCTATATATGGATGGATACAATATATTTAGATCATAGCCACCCCAACTCTCCAAATCCAGCTCCTCCTGAATCACACTCCACATCCTTCCCAATTTCATGTCTTCATTATAATATACTGTGTCCAGTTAGTGCTTCTTTTATGTTCATGGGTATAGGGCACCATCAGCCATATCACAGACATCCAATCATGATCCATATCACTGAAGAAAAACTGGCTCTTCCTCCTCCAGAGGCTGGCAACTCCCAGTCCCTCTTACAAAGATATGAGGCTGCTTGAGTCCCCTGCCACTGCCTCTTATCATCAAAATCAAATCATTTGGTGTGTGTGTCAGAGGTGGGGAGGGTCATGATTACAGTTTCTATACTAGTGTATACCTGTGTCTTCTATGTGTGTCACAGAACTCACTTTGCCCTCTTTATGGAAATCTTTCCCATTAAAGCTAGGTAAATACTGGATAAATATTGTCATTGGGTCTAAGTTAAACCAGAAGTCTCTGTGGTAAATATTTATTTCCTTAGAATATCAATAATTGAATTTTAAAACACTTCCAGCCAATGCTTTCCTACTATTTATGGTGCATCTATAAATGCACTAAAAGATAAAATTAAATAGCCCATGGTGCTTTGTAATAAAATAGTTGGATAAAGATGCATAATTCACATGTATACTTCTATCTGATTAAGTGTTTAAAGGACAACTGTTTGGTATAATTAAATAGCCAATCAGTTGAATATTTCTTGCTTTTAAAAAGTAGTCCAATAAAAAGGTTATTTTAAAGGTATTGAGATAACATTCACTGTGACAACTGATAGATAGCTTTGTGTTCTCTCTCTCCCTCTCCCCCTCCCTCTCCTCTCTCTCTCTCTCTCTCTCTCTCTCTCTCTCTCTCTCTCTCTCTCTCTCTGTGTGTGTGTGTGTGTGTGTGTGTGTGTGTGTGTGTGTGTGTTTGCCAGCTGTTTGTATAGTACTCACATGCCCCAGATAATTTTTCGCACATCTTTAAGGTTGGTAGAATTTTTAAAAATATTATTTCTCAAATGTGAATTTTAAAAGGAGAAAAACAAGCATTTTAATCATTCAAATAAATGTTTACAACAATGACTACTATAATTTTTAACTTTAAAGATGTAGTTTATTGAATTGAGAAGCTATAGAAGAGCTTCAAGGCTCCACTATCTTAAGTTTTCCTTAAAGTTTCTGCTCTCGTCCATAGATAGAAATATATGCTATTAAACTTATTAGATGATGAAATTCAGCTGCTTTCAATGTATTCTAACATATCAATAACTCTTTAAATTATAGATTTGGCTTTATGAGCCTCTTATAAAGAGATAATAATATATTTAACATTGGCAATCTTTACCCTTAAGCATAATTCCAAGTTTCTTACACTAATAAGAAGAAAGCAGAAAAATCTTATATTCTATACTAATTATCTTTTAATTGAGTAAAAATCCATTGATAATTTGAAGGAAAGTAGGTGAATACAAGAGCTAATCGATGAATGGAAGTCTTTCAGAAGAAAAAATATTAAGGGTTGCTGTTGGCAGAAACTTCCGAGTTTTGTATCTGGAGAAATGGTTCAATGGTCGTGATCACATGCTACTCTTCCAGGTGACACAAGTTCAGTGGTCAGCTCCTGCATGGGCAGCTCACAGTGATCTTTCTAGTCTTTACAGGCACTGCCTGTACATGTTGACCATAACATACATGCAGGCAAAACAATCATTTTTTATAAATGATTATTATAAAGAAAGAAAGCCATGCTTTCTTTATACATTTTATAAACTCTGAAAAGATCTAAAAACAGTTTGTCCCTAGATTAGTTATTTATCTGCTAGGCATTTCCTCCCAGACATCTTTTGATAACGACCATGAATGATTTCCAAAGATGTATGACCAGAGTTCAGGTTACACATTTCCCAATTACAAACTGTGATTATTACTTAACCTCTATTTCTTTTTCTGTTAAATTGTTTTAATTACAGTAGCTAATATAGCATGATAATTTAATTAACTGACAAGGGTAAAGATCCTAAAAGAGTGTTTGGCACACACTAAGCATGAAATCAATATAAACTATTAATAACTCAAATGCCTGTCCTGAGTCCATGAGGAAGGTTCTGAAATCCCTAATGGATAATGAGCCTCATGGGAAGCAAAGTAGAAGATATTTCCATAGAGGATGTGGGTGAAATTTGTTCCAATTCAAATCTAAATCTTCTGTATTCTGTATTCTACCCTCTTCCAGTAGGTCTTCATGATAGTCTTAACATTCAGAGACTTTCATTCCATTTATCTCATGAGGATCCTGATAAATCACAAAGACTATCTTATTTTTCCTTTCTGCTATTAATGCCATAATGTCATCGTGAATGTCAAAACTCCACTGTTTTCTAGCATTTTGAAATAAATAAACCTAGTTCACTTGTTGGCAACAATCTAAAAGAAGAAAGAGAGCATTTGAAATATATCTTGGCCTTTTTAGTGTTGGTCTGTGTTTCTGAAGTAGGAAACTAATTTCTAAAATACCTAAACTCAACATAAGCTTGAATTCAAAACATTTTTTAAAAAATATTTATGCATGTGTGTGTGTGTGTGTGTGTGTGTGTGTGTGTGTGTCTGCTTGTTTGTATGTATAGTACATTCCTGCAGTTGCCTACTAAGTCAAGAGGAGTGTGGCAGATTCCCAAGAACCAGATTAAAGATGGTTGTGAATCACTAGAGTAGATGCTGGGAACTGAACAAAGATCTCCAGTCTCCAGAATCCAAAGCCTTTTAAACACTCACATGATATTACAGTTGAAAAATTATAAACCCGACTTCATGAAATTGCTATAGTTAAAACCAAATACATAGAAATGTGACCTTTAAGCTGAATATATAAGGAATATATGAAATCCAACTGAGCAAAGGTATTCCATTGTGCAGATTCAAATACCTCAAAGTAGGTTTCAAACAATCCATTTTAAAATGTTTCTGTCACTAGCATTATTTTATTAAGATGTTGTACAGTATTTGTTATTAGATTTTATGTACATGCATTGTGGCATTTCAGAATACATACATTGTGGTATCTTTCTCTCATTAACCTCCAACCTTCCCCTAACTCTTGCACTGGTCTCTGCTTTGTCCTAAATAGTCTTCAATCTGCTTTCACATCAAGTAATAGAGAGACAAATAATAGATTAAGTAGTGAACAAATAGACATGCAGGCAGAAAGACAGACATCACATATGTGCATAGATACAGAGTTAATCTAGGTTTCACAGGAGAGAGAAAGCAGGAGATATTTGTCTTTTTCCTATTACTGTCTCTTGTTCCTTTCACCCTTCCCACTCAACCCTATGTGCCCTCTATTTTCATGAAAACTCTATATGTTTTCTCATAAATGTGTATTTATGAGAACAACCATGTGATATTTGTTTTTTGAATTTGGCCTATTTTTCTTCTTAGGATAATATTTTTGTTTCCATCAATTCTTTTATGAATGACATTCTTTATTTCATGTTTCATTCCCACTGTGTATATGTCCCAGACTATATTTACACAGCCAAATGATGATGGAAATTTCTGTTCCATTTCCTTGTTATTATGAGTACTGCTGCCATAAATATACATAATTAAGTGTTTCAGTGACATACTGATAAAGACTCTTCTCGGCATGTACCTAGGAGCACATCAGAGATATAAGGTCGTTCTGCATTAAGTTATTTGAGGATCTTCTGAACTGATTACTTTAGTGAACTCACCCTTCCATACTCTCATTGGCAATGTAAAAATATTCTTTTCTTCCACCTCAACTTTGGGTTATATTGCTAATTTTCTTGATGATAGTCATTATTACTATGACGAGATGGAATAAAGCTTTAATTTACATTTGCTGATACCTCAGGTTCTTAAACATCTCATGGGTTTCCAATAAATGACTCTCAAACTATGTTGTATTATACGTGAGATAGCTAGAGTATAATGAATAATGATATACGCTGCAGGGGAAAGTGTAACTTTTGGGTTAAGTTGGTAGTCATTATTTTTGTCTTACGTACTTTTCCACACTGTGCTATGCCTGGTAGGGTTCCCTTGGTTTTGACTCATGTTCTTCAGGCATTTGACTTTACTAAACATCAAGACATCAAAAAACACAGGTTTGATAAAATCAATTCTGTGTCAACATTCTGAGAAACCAAACGTCTGCAAGTGACAACCAATCTAAAGATTACAAAGTGGGCAAAGCATTAGATGACAGTTTCTGAATAGGCCACTTCAACTGGTAAACCTGAGAGTGTACTCGATACATGTCTCAGAATTCAACTTATCTTTTTTGTATTTTTTTCATGGCTGCAGCTGGAACCCAGTGCCTTGTGCAGTCTACTAGAGTGTCAACCCTATCACTCTCTTAATTCCCAGAGTTCTTCTATCTTATTCTATAAAATCTGTGGTATGGAAAATGCTAATTTTAGCATTAATAAGTCTCTTTAATTTAGGTTGACACCCTACTGTCCTAAAAATACTGTTTAAGCCAATTGTAATTACAGATTGAGCCAATGGTAATTACTTTTTTGACCAAAGACAAAGAGACAGTAGTGAGAACTTGGGAAGAAAAATGTAAAGCAGTGTAAGACCAGTTTGAAAGTTCCCTATCCTGCTCTAGCCTTAATTGAGAACCTTGGCACATCATTTAAACTGTCTAGGACTCACTCTTAATGTAGGAAACCATTACTTATACTACATTGTAATTCTCCAATACCTTGTTTGTAAAAATACCAAATACTTAATAGGTTCCTTCAGAGGTATGATTCATTAATTTTCATTGAGTGTGTTTGAGTTTAAATGTAATGGCGATAGCCAATAAATACAATGTACTTGTCTGAAAAAATTTCTCTTAATATAATTGCATATTGTAACCTACTTACATACTTTTATACATGTTTTTATGAAAACATGATGGAAATAATAATTAAATACTACAGAAAAAATGAAGTTTCAAAAAGTCCTGAAGTATTCTTATCTCCCATCAGCAGCCACTGTAATTTTATGAATATTCTTCCATGTATCAAATCTTGCATCAATGCATAATAAGTTTGATTTTTTATGAAACTGCATTTTATACATCTATGAGTACATATTTGTTGAGAATTAAGACATCTCTCTTTAGTAATGTCTTATTCATTGTCATGAAATAAACCTACAGGGTGACTATAAGAGACCTCTGATGCAGATCTGTCCATTTGTAAGATTATATGTGATGTCCATTCTGGACTATAATTAGATCTTCTTTACCATGTAATTAGTAACATGTTAATACAGAACTTCTAGGAATTTCTCTGTAGACTTTGTCTACAGAGATGTATGAAGAGTTAATGTCTAATTATAATTAACTGTAGGCCCTTATCCAGGATGAACATGATGTAGTAAAATACTTGAAAGTCAAATATAGGCATGTATAGAAATATCATTTACCATGATCAAATTGGTTTTATCTAGAGGATGTATATAAATGGACTAAAATATTAAATTCACATCAATACAATAAATATGGAAAATGCTTTGACAAAATTTAAACATAAGTAAGTCATTATTTGAGGGGTTAGAGAGATATTCCATTGATCAAGGGCAATGGCTGATCTTCCAGCCAAATTGGGTTTGATTTCCAACACCCACATAGTGACCCATAGAATATGTACTTCCTGTTGGAGAGAGCTAAATCCCTCTTCTAGCCTCCACAGGCACCAGGTCAACAGAAATGCATTCAGGTAAAATATTAATTCATGTCAAATGAAATAAATTATAGAAAATGAATAAATAAAAAATAGAAAACTATGTGAAATGAACTGAAATGCAAAATCCACATCAATACTATAAATGCAGAAAAATCGTTGACAAAGTTTAAAAACTTTGTCATGACAAATTCATAACGGAATTCAATATATCTGCATTTTGAAAAGCCCTATAGAATATAGAACTGGATAGAATAGATGTCAATATGATTAACACTACATATGACAAACACATAGCCAACATTATCCTTAATAGAAAAACTTGAACCAATCACATTAAAATTAAGAAAGAGGTAGGGCTGTACTGCCTTACTCTCATTCAAAATAGTGATTGAAGGAAACCCTAGCTGTAGCAATATGAAAAGGGAATTCAAGAGATACAAGTAAGGAAAGCAAAAGCAAACCTTTCTGCAGATTACTTATTATATATCCAATCACAAAAATTTCACGAGAAAAATTTCAAATATGTTTGCCACTTTCAGCAAAGAGGAAGAATAGAAAATCTACTAAAAAAAAAGTCAGTCACCTTTCTATATACCAAACAAGTATAGCAAGCATACTGTAGAAGAATCATAGGACTTCTTCCATCACACCAGCCTGCAAGAAAGTAAAAAGATATCTAGGAATACAAATGTCAGAAGAAGTAAAAAGAACCTGTACAAAAAAACCTGGAAATCTCTAGAAAATGTTCTTGAGGGAGACACTAAAAACAAAAAGACCTCCCATGCTAATGAAGTGGTAGGATAACATTGTGAAAATGGCCACACCACCCAAAGTGAGTCAAGATTCAATGCAACCTCATGACTTTCTTCATGAAAATAGAAAATACATATGGAAGTATAGAAAAGCCCAGAGAGTCAAAGCAACTTGAGGAAGATCAGTGATGACATAGCTTTCTGGAATTGAGAAGGAAAATAGTCAGAGACACCCACATAAATGAAGTGACAGTCATAGATACCCCCTCCAAGAGAATGGACAACTATCACATCTTAAGTTGGAAAAAAAATTTCCTCAAAAATTTTCTTAAAGAATTTAAATATTCTTTTGAGGTACTAATTAAATGCAGTGCTCCTACCTGCTTTCTGCTCCGTGTCTTCCAATGTTGCTTATACTGGGATATGTTAATTCAGTTTTACCATACAGTTTAATATCTAGTGGCTCAAAGACACTGCCCATGCAGTTATGTTTCTCCTAACTGGTTTCAGAATTCATTATTGGGATGAATTTTAAAAACTTCAGTCAAATTCAACTTCATATAAATCATGCTAGTAATATTTAATTGGGAAGTAGATGTTACTGATGACAACTTTAACAATACTAATTTATCATCTTAAAGAACAATGTCTCCTGAGTTTTCACATCTCATACATGCTTTTCAGTGCATACATGGAGTTTATCTAGGACTGTAGGAATCTACCTCAAAACACAACCTAGAAAACAACTAAAACATTTGAATGCATAATAAATGTTATTTTTTTTAATCTAGTGTTAATTTTTAAAGACCAGAGTAAGGCCTGCTAAATGGACAACATTATCCACTTTACCTGAAGATGGTGGTACCTTGAAGACGCCCAGCAGACACCTGAGCTAAGAATCCAAATTGTGGGTAGTGGTGCACACTGATGCTTAAATGAGGGAGGAGCCAACTTCTGTCACCTTCCTCACAAAACGGCTGAAAAGTCTCATTATTAACAAATTCAGGTAAAAGTTATTAACATCACCCAATGAAATGTTAAACAACTGCTGTCCCATTTCTTACATTTTCAGATTCTTACTAAAAATAGTTAAACTTAATAACATGCAATCTTGATAACATTTTTTGTATTCACATATTATCATAATAGATAAGACATTTTCCAATAACTTAAACTTATACAATTTGAAAAACAGCCCTCTAGGTAAAATTATGAATATAAATTGTGATTAGAAGTGGGTATATTAAGAATAAAACATATAAGCTGCCAATGATGCATTTTATGGCTGCTTACAAGAAACATTGTAATAACTAAGTATTCAAGTGTTCTATATTATCTTGGTATATTAATCATTAACTGCCTTATATTATTCACTTATTAATAATAAGCTTACAGTTTTTGTCAAACTAACAAGTTTCCAAAGTACATTTACAAACTCAGTAAAAACAGGCCTTAGCTTTCTGCCTTTTCTGTATTCCAACAGTCCTGACTTATTTTACTTACATGTATGAAAGTTTTTGACATTTTTGAAGTTATCAACAGTAACTTTGTAAGACAGACTAAAGGAGGTTCTTAAATAGGAATAATATGACTTTGAAGTCAGCTGTGTTTTTCTTTAATGGTGCTAACAAAACATAAAGATGCTTTCTGGTGGTTTTATTTGTGGTCTTGAATTTTACCTTCAGTATTTGCTACTTCCAGGTGACATTGTTCACAGATTTAGGAGAAGTGCACTAAATAGATTCCCATTTATATTCATGTCTCCTACACTGATACCACACACCCATGAAGTTCACCCCTTCCCATTATATAACCCAGACTTCCCAATCTGAGTAAAAGTGTGCAGAATGATGGTATCCACAGGACAGTAATGCTCTTGTAACATGACAGGAAGTGTACTGTGAATAAAATATAGAGAAATTTCTCCCTTATGCACTGGCAATGTTTCTATTATTGGTACTTTTAAAGGTTTCAAAAGAAAAAGTGGGTTTGCTTATTTGAGACTATAATTTAATTTCAATATTTCTCCCTTCCCTTTCCTCCCTCTAAACCTTCCCATACATCCTGTGATGCTCTTCTGCAAATTCATGTCTTATTTCTTATTAGTTTTACATGCATACATGTAGTTGTACATACATGTATGTAATTCTAAATATAATCTGATTTCATTTAATTTTATTTGTATGTGAGTTTTCAGGGTGGACAGTTTGATGCTAGACAACCCAGGTGTTCTACTCTTCCTGGGGAGGACCACCGTCCCTGCTCCCAGCTCTACTCGGTTTCCTAGATTGCCTATAGTTCTTTGTGTAGGGTAGATGCTTCATGATATTCTCACTGTTCATTTGACATATTTATTGGTGTCATCCTTGCTCAGCACACATTTGGTTGTTGATGTTGGTGAGGTTTTAAAGGTGTAACTTTTGATGTTACTAGGAGATATGATCACATGCCCTAACTTACTAAACCAGCATCATTCCTAACTATAAACATTTGTCCTAATACTCACAGATACATGTAGTTTTCACCCCTCTTCAAAAATATATTTTAGTACGTATGAAGTTTTTAATTTTGAAAATTCTGCTCATCTTTATGGTTCTGGTAATTAAGGCTTATACCTCACATTTGGTAGGAGAATTCTTTCCCATGCAGCTTCAATCCAGCCTTTGTTTGAAATCTTATAGAAAATCTCCAGTATATCTGAAAAGTTAGGCACTGTGTGATCTTATATTCATGCAGTGTTGATCACTGTGTGGAATAGTGTAGTGGAGGTTTTTCTCTCTTCAAAGTCCAGTCTTTTTTCTGAGATATGGTATGCACTGATGTCAAGCATATGTACAATATAAAAATAAATATAGACAATAAAGTTTCTAAAATGTCAGCATAATTGTGAAAATAGCATATCCTATACTGTGAAGGGATGAATGGTAAATTTCACACATGATTTAAATAAATGAGTACAGAATTTTTTATATAATTTAAAAAGTAGTTTTTTATAAACTGATTTTGACTTTGATCCAAACATTTGCCTTTCAACAAGCTAATACAAACATAAGAATTTTCATTCCTGTAAGTGTCATGTTTTCTTCAGATTTTGCTTGTGCTTCTCATAATGCTAAAATTCAAAGCAGAAATAGTAAATTTAGTAATGAAAGGAAGTTGAGGTCAGCATTTTAGAAAGTATTATTGTTGATGAGTTTGTTATTTGGTTAATTTGTAAGGGGTCTTGCTTTGAGGCAGTGACTCCTTCTGTTGCTCAGGCTGACCAGAATATTGGGATCCTCCTGTATCAGCTGCCTACAAGTGGGAAGAATAGGTATCCACAATCTTGTCCAGCATTTTTTGAGTTTTAAGTAAAATTACTGAGCTAATATTTTTACAGTGTGTGTGTGTGTGTGTGTGTGTGTGTGTGTGTGTGTGTGTTTTATACAATATCTTAAGTAATGCAAATCGGCCTCAAACTCACTGAGGACCCAGGTGACCTTGAACTCTTGTTTCCCCTGTCTTTACTTCCTGTGTCTTGGCATTTCAAGGCTGTCACACTACAAAAATATACCCATTTTTATGGTCATTTCTCTCTGTCTCTCTGTCTGTCTCTGTCTCTCTGTATTAGTCTCTGTCTCTCTCCTCTTCTCTCCACTCCTCTCCTTTCCTTTTCTCTCCTCTCCTCTCTTCATTTCTCCTTTCCTTTTCTTTCCTTTTTCTCTTTCCTTTCCTTTCCTTCCCTTCTTTCCTACTCCCATTCTTTTCCTACTGCATTTATTTTTTTAAAAGCATAAAAACAGAACATAGCCTCTAGGAGGCTACTAATTAAGAAGGGAGGGTTCTGCTTTAGGCTAGTGTCAGGTCAGTTGGGAAATCTACATGAATTGTTGATCATGTGTCCTAATTTTTTTGATACCTATGAGATGCAGGCCAGGGCATACTCATGGTGGGAGGAGGAGGCCATGGCAATGACCCTTGTGACCCAGATCTTCCTTTATGAAACAAGAACAGGAAGTGAAACACAGAGCACCTGAGAGTGCTGAGCAGGGGCTGGAAGGCTGAGGCTCTGACTGGCCTTTGGTGACAGGAGGTTCATTATCTGTCTTATATGCACCTACCATAGTCCCCTTAGTGATGCTATCATAGTATCTTTAAAGCATCTGGGAAAGCTAATAATAAAACACAGACTAGTTTAAGAAATGTAAAAACATCAATGAAATTTATAAACATGAAAATGAAGTTTTCTTAGTTTTGTAAAATTTTTCTCTAGAATTTTATGTTCATTTTTAAAATAATGTGTACTGATGGAAAAAATCTTGTCTGTAATTCAAATACCTATTTTCCTTTCAAAGTACTTCAATATAACTTTATAAAATTATAGCTACTTAGGAACTCATTTTAATTAAAGTGATCATTATATGTGCTACCTAAATTAAATGCCTTATAACCACACTACTATCTGAGTATATAAAAAAGTAAACTGCCAGAATATCAGCTATAAGCTTTAATTCTTTTAGGCTTTTACTGGGAAAGCAATTTCCTTTTCAACCACTATGAAAATGATAAAGAACTGTAAATTCTATAAGAATCTGCTCTTAGCTTTCTCTGACCATGGCATGTAATGCCTCATTCAGTACAACCAAAGTATCACTTAAAATATTTCATGAATACTTTGATAATCTCATACATTCATACATACATACATACATACATACATACATACATACATGTAAACATAAACATACATACAGTGTAGTTTGATATTATTTATCTTTCCATTGTTCCCTCTAAGTAGTCAGAGATCCACATTAACCACCCTTCTAAACACACACACACACACACACACACACACACACACACTCCACAATTTTTTTTCTTAGTAACCCATCAATTCTAGTCTAGTCTGTGCTGCTGCTCATATAATCTTGGATGAAAAGGCACCCGCTGCAGTGTGGTTGACTTACAGGTGACCACATACTTAAAGGTAACTTACTTTTCCCCAGCAACCATCAGTTATAGTAGCTTCTCAGCCAGGTGTAGGCTTGCAAGAACTCTTTATGTTGGAATGTTGATTATATCCCTCTTCTGGTAATCTTGTGTAGGTAACCATGGTTGGTATTGTGTTTAAGAGTGTTAGGTTTCTGTTATGTTGAGAAGACACAGTTTCTCACTGATCTACCTTTAACATCTGCTTCTCAATACCTTTCTGTCCATCTCTTTTTCAGGGGACCCTGTGGCTGGTGGGGGGGGGTGAGATATAGAGATTCTGATTATGGCTGAGTATGTCAGGGAAACTTATGATCTGCACCTTAATCAGCTGTGAGTTTCTGCGAGCATCATGTATTCTCACTGACATGTGGAACTAGATCTTTAGATTTATGTGTTTAAGTATTATTTTTAATCAGTGCTTACAGTCATTCATATATAAGTATGATAACTGCCAGAACAAAAGTGGCATGGTAATTATAGACTGATAAAATAGTAAGATCTGGAGGAAGTTCCTAACTCAACTGAAAATCCAAGGTCCTACACCATTGAAAGAGGGATCCACAGCAAGACATACCTTAGAATCAGTGCAGCGACATGAAATTTCTTTCCTTTCTGAGCACAGAGTTAAGGATCTGACAGTCATTTCTTAAGAAAATAAAAGAACAAAAGGAGATAAATGCCTTGTTTAAAATTTAAAAAATAATGTTTGAAAGGTGAAAGTCCATTCACACAGAGTTTATGTGATCTTTCACTATTCCATATTTCTACTATTACAAAGAATCAATAGTGGATGTATCACATGATAACTTGCATTCTTTAAAAATGTCAGATGCATACCAGAATATCGATGTTTCCTTTTAAGAGCATTAAGAATTAATTTTGATGTTGATAAAAGTGATGATGTTAACAACATGTATCTTAGTCTTTCTTATCTCCTCATATGTTTTGACTCAAATTGAATCTTTTAAAGAATAACATAGGTTACAGATGCCTGAACTTTTCCTGGGCTTGTGTAGTTTCCTCTGCATGTGGGCATGCTATCACCAAAATGCCTATGCCTAAACTAAAGTGATATTGGAAACCACTCAAACAAGTACTTCATATTTATGATAACTAAATTCTATTTTGGTAAATTAACTCGATACTAACCTTTTAATTTTTAATTTCTTCAGAAGATGCTCTGGATAGAAATGTTTCATCGCATTGAGTCCCACAAATATAAAACATTACTTTTAGATGCCTCTATGGAAACATAATATATTCTCCTAGCCTTCCAGGAAGAGCCACATTTTAGATCCTGTCATAAAAGCTACAAATCAAGAACAAAAGAAGGTGGCCAGTGCTGTTCAAAGAGTGGTGGACTAGCCTTTTTCACACTTTTTGTTACTCACTGTGCATGATTTGACTATCAAGTATTGAATATCAATAGCAACATGGCAGTGTTTGATGTGGGCATGATATATTTATCCAAGTTGGAAAGAAATGAAGTTGGATTTAACAAAGAAAATGACATCAGTGATCTTGAATTCCTCCTGATTTTTAACTGATTTTTCCCCATGAAAATCTAGGGTGTTCACATATAACCCTCCATCACAGTTGAAGGGAAATAACACAGCAACTTTAACTGACTAGAGACATGCCAAGCCTTTTGTAATTGAAAACCATCTCTTGGCTGGGTTATACACTGTGGCTCATACACATCATTTCAGGTTTCCTGCTCAGATTGTATGTGATAAAATAAGATTCTGCTTTGCAGAATCTTCCCTGTGCCTGGATCTTCTTTACCAGATCTTATTTTTGCCCTAAGAGCAAGAAATGAAGAAGCTATTTGTGAAGCCGCTGGCAGCAGAACAGCATTCTAAGTGACTGTACCGTGTATCAGGATTATGCTGCATACCCCTTGGGGTACTTTGTCAAGTACACTGAACATTCTTTTTCTGCGGATAGAATTCAAAAGCCACTTTCTGAATGTTGTAGAGACTTTCTCTTCAAGGACCAATGTTGGAAGACCTTGAGGTCATTGCAGTCCTATGCACAGTATTACTAGAGAATAACCCCAGATCTTTAACTGCATGTTAATCTTGTGCTATGGACTTATTTAGGTAGAGTTGTCTCATTTAATCATTTATACAACCTGTGGTTTAAATGATATTATTCCTTTTTGCGACTCAGCATAGTAGACCTTTAGAGAACTCTGGGGACATTCTATAAATTTCAAGCTTAAAACAAATGATAAAATAGAGAATGAAATGTAGACATCTGTCAGGTAAAATCTGACTGCAGATTAACAGACTTTAAAGTTAATAACTGTGTTACTCAGTGCTAGATGGAATCACAGGAACACATGATCTATCATCAAAAACTTCCTTTGTAACCAGGAGAAGCTGGTCAGGCAAAGCAACAGGGCAGTGTTTGATGATATATTTGTCCAAGTTTGAAAGAAATAAAGTTATATTTAACAAAGAAAATGACATCACTGATCTTGAATTCCTCCTCAAGTGATATTCTTCAGGATGAGAAGAGGTTTATTTAACACCACAGAAAAAATTATTACGAAGTCCTTGAAAAGGAACTAGGAACGTGTTCTTAAGTTAAGATGAGAGAAGCAAGCAGAAAGTCATGTGGACACAAAGCTACTGTTTATCTTATTTCTTCCTTTATAGCTTTAAATTTTTATTTAATGTGTATAAACATTTTGCCTACTCACTCCTGTGTGCCTGGTACCTACAGAGACCAGAAAACAAATCACCATAACTTCTGGAATTGGAGTTGCAGATGGTTCTGAGCTGTCCTGTGGGTACCCAGGAATGCTGGAAGAGCAGCCAGTCATCTCAACTGCCAGGCCATCTCTCCAGGACCTTTTAATCTGACTCCAAGCCACTGATGCTCATGCCTTAATAGTTGGGCCTCTTACACTCAGTGTCTACATACAAAAAGTCTACACTGTGTGGTATTTTCTCTATGCCCTAAATATCCACCATTAGTACAACACTTTTAATCTAATAGCCACTCTTGTACAATCCTGAAACTTCATTGTTTTTGTTTTTCTCTTTTAAAACTCATATTAACTTTCAATTACTTCAACTAATCTAACTGCTGTTATTTCTGCCATCTCCTCATCCTGTGCATTGGGCACAGAATAAACACAATAGCTAAAACAAGCTTTGAAAATTGATTTGTGAGTGCATGTTCATATATGCAAAATTGTTTTCCAATCATGTGAAAAGAAAACAGCAAAAAATATTGCTTCAAATGGTAGCTGTAGGAGCTGGAGAGATAGTTCAGTGGCTAAGAGCACTGGCTGCTCTTCCCAGGGATCTGGTTTCAATTCTCATTTACCTACTTGATGGCTCACAACCATCTATAATCCCATTCCTAAGAAATATAATGACCTCTTCTGGCCTCCATAAACACTGAATCTATGTTGTACACAGACATATCTATAGGATGAAGCCTCACTCACATTAAAACAAATAATAATCAATAGTTGCCAAAGAAACCCAATTTTTGGCCAGTAATTAATATAGTTATGAAGTTAGTATTATATTATTTTATTTTCTATGAATTCAAATATAACATGACCCTTTGACCTAAACATACACTTCTTTAAAAAGAAAATACTCAATTATAGCCAAGAGTGAACAATGAAGACCATGAAGTTTTGTTTAAATCTCAGTGTATAGCAATGTTAAAATACTTCTTTACAAAGTGTATGCTGTCACCTGCTATGTAAATGTTCTCATTCTCCCCTTTCCTCTCTGTTGTCATCCTCACAAACAGAGAGTCTGGAAAGAGGTTTCCAGTCTCTTCTTTCCTATTGTGAGTTCTCAGTGTGAGGATTTTGCAAGGTTGTAAAAGATGCACAAGCAAAGAAAAATGAACTCACTTTCCCTTCTTTGCCTTTGACTGAGTTATATATTTTTCTCCGTCCACATGGCAAACAAAAGAGAAGGGCACACTCATCTTCCATTCCCTGTTTAATTTTAGACACTTTGCCAAGGTCTAAAAACACAGTTAATTTCTGTTTTAAAAGTATAATCTAGTAACCAAGACTCTGTAGGGTCTGGGTGAAATGCTGGAATTTGATTTATTTCCGGAAGCATGGCCAGTTGGGTAAGTTCTCCATTTCTGAGCCCTTACTCATCCCAGCCCTTGATTAAAATGGGTCACGATTCCATCATTGGTTATCCTACTGCAAACACACAACTTTAATATCAGAAGGCTTCTGTGCAGATGGCCCCCTGATAATTCCTAACTCATATATTGTTTGCCTTCATTTCATTTGGAATGTCAGTTTTTAAACCTTTAAGTACTGTGTGCAGATGAGAGTTTTATACAAGCTCCTTATTCATTATTTGGACTAAATTGCATATGTAGTTCATACAAGTACCTGTGCATTTATCATTACCCCCACTGTCCTACAAAAATACTTTGTTCAGAAATTGATCTTCAAGTCATTTATTCTTGTCTTCTCTACCATGGAAATGATGCCAGTAATGTCAGTGGTTAATTGAAATCATGGATCATGTCTTCGTTTGGAAATGTCTGTATGGCTTTTCTCTAAAATCAAACTTTCCATGGCTTTAGATCAGTGGAAGTCATTACATAAATTGATGCTATGCCTCCCCTCACTAATGTATGTATATGGAATACTATTACAGCATGAATAAATTTCTCTCCTCCACATCATTTTTTTACAGCAACAAAGCCTGAGATTCTTTAGAGGAAGTAAAAGCAAAAAGAAAGAAGAGAAATTAACCCTGTCAAGGGGTTTAATAATTGTATGCAGTCAAGCATTGAGTTAGAGACATGGTTTAAGCACTCAGCTAATAACTCACAATCTAAAAATTGTGTCTGACCTTATCATCTTCTTATGCTTTTAAAAATGTTTATTCTATTTCTTTCTAAAGTGAGACCCTGGTATTTTGCTTTTTGTTTTTATTTTGTCTTTGTGATAGGTATAACTGTGACCCACCAAAGTGTGTTGATTCATTCAATGCCCTGAGGTTTACATGAGCAGATAGCACACTGGGTCTTCTGAGTGCCCTCTCCTACCTCCGTTCACTAAAGGGACATTTTGACAATAGTCTTTTAATTTACTGATACTGTAAATAAAATCAGTAAAATAAAGTAGCTTGTTGTCTCATTGGAAAAGTGACTTTTTATCATCTATGCCTCAGTAGTCTATGTCTACATTGAGAGAGTTGTAGCAGGTGCTGTTAACATGTACTGTCTTGATCTGCAGACTGAAAGTCTTCTTTAATCTGTATACAACATACAACTAGGCATGAAATAGTGTGACCAATCTTAAAATCTTGGCTAGTTTCTCAGATTATCAAATCTGTACTTGATTTGTTGCTATTTCAGCCATATGTCTTTTTTTTTTTTTAAAGTCCGTGTTTCAGTGGCTATTTTGTTTATATTAGTTGTATTTTATTTTTCCCTGTTTTATATTGATATATTTATCTTACTTTTTCTGATTACTATTTTCATTCAATGTGTTGTATTTTACAATTTGTATTAGAGCCCTTAAATTGTTACCTTAAATTCTCTGTTTTAAAATAATTTAATTTGGTGTGTGTGTGTGTGTGTGTGTGTGTGTGTGTGTGTGTGTGCACGTGTGTGGGCATGTGTGTGTATGCATACATGTGCATAAGCACAAATATGTACTTATCCTGTGCCACCAGTATGGATGACAAAGTATATCTCAAAAGAGTCAGGTCTTTCCTTTCAGCCTGGGGATCCTGGCCATCAAAGTTAGGTCATGAAGCATAGTGGCAAGCAAGTCCCTTTATTCAGTGTTCAGTAAACTATCCTGTCATCTCATTTCTCATCTTTCAACCAACTATTTGATAACTTGTATTGTTCCAATGTACTGTTTACAAATAGACCACATATTTCATAGTCAAAATTTATTTATTGTTTAGGTATATATATATATATATATATATATATATATATATATATATATATATTTGCACACATATATTATATATATGTGTGTGTGTGTATGTGTACATGTATATGTATATATGTATATGTGTATATGTGTATATGTGTATTGTGTATATATGTATATATGTGAATATATGTATACATGTATATACGTATATGCATATATATATATATATATATATATATATAGAGAGAGAGAGAGAGAGAGAGAGAGAGAGAGAGAAGGGGTATCTATTACTGACCTTTAAAGTGTATTTTGATTTTTAGAAGTGCATTTTTTTAAGTTTGGGGAAATTTTTGAATATTTAAAAAAATTTTAATTTTAAGCTAGGCAATGGTGGTGCACACATTTAGTTGGGATTAAGTACTCCAGGGGCAGGAGCAGACAGATCACTGAGTTCAAGGCAAGTCTTGTCTACAGAGTAAGTTGCAGGATAGCCCAGGCTACACAGAGAGTCCATGTCTTGAACAATAAAATAAAACAAAATTCTAAATATATTGACATTTAGAATTATAGTATAGACTAGCAACATATTTAGATTTTTTATTGGATAGACATAACTGAGAAAAAGATAGGTTATTTCATTCTGGAAGGCAAAAATGTGTTCTAAAGTTAATACATCAAGATCTAGATAAAAAATATTACAATAGAAAAACTGTGAAACGTGATAAGAACAGGTAAAGTATCCTTAAAAGAGCAATGACATTGCCCTAGTGAACAATGTGTCCACACTTACTCATGTGAAGAATTGAGGAGCTAGGACCTTAGAGGCTTACCTACTATTTTATGTCAATGATAAATCTCTTAAGAAGTAAAGTACAATAACTTTAATTTATTATGACCTTATTTATTATGTACAACTTCTGCATTTGCTCCCCTTTGAATTAACAAATTGATAGAGACACTACTTGTGGACATGACTTGTTTTCAGGAGACATTTAGGAATATCCTTCTGAAGTCTTCTAAGACTGACTGATAACTTCCAGCAGAATCTAGAGCAGTGCTCTACACCAACGTTTCTGAAATTTCTTTCATTTACAACTCCCTTTTGGCCCACAAACTTTAAATAATCTGCAGAACAAAGATGGATTTTAAAAAGTAAACAAGTCAAGCATTTGCTGTTAGCAATTTATAAGGAATATACTTTAAAACAGTCCTTTGACATATATAATTATATCAACACAAAAGCATTAATATAATTTTCCATTATTAAAGGTGAAAAGTTTGCACACTAATGACTTTAGAATTGTCAGTGCTAACAGTATCTGTTTGTATAAATATATAAAATGGTACAAGTGTGTTTAAGACCACATCCACAGTTTTGAAATTTCTGTCCTCATCTAAAGTTAAAGTTTATATAAGAACTTTTTTATAATAATCTCGTCAGCAAGTTAAAAATCATTTTTTCATTAAAAATTTTAACAAACTACAGTCCAAAGATAAACTAGTTTTAAACTAACATGGTGAGGAATGATCATGGAAATTAGCTTGATTTCAATAAATACCTCATTAAGGTTTTACAAGACCAGAAAACTTTGTTTCCACAGGTAAACAGATCAAATCATCATGTGGCTGTCACAAATGTGAGCCAAGCAGCATCAGGTATGTTTGTTTCTATGCTGTGGTGCAAGGCACGTGATTTCTGATGTAACAGGAACATTTATATTGAGATCAAGGCTGCAGGGATAGTCATAATATGGGCAGCACTGTTGGGAATACCCAGGTTGGTTTCAGATTAACTGATGGTAGTGGTCAGGTCAGGTTATTTTTGGTGGTAATCAGACTGATTATGGTGCCTGTATTCAGGTACAGGATATAAACTGGCAGGCAAGGAATGTGAGTTAAGTTGATTGTCTTGTGTTTCTTTTCAGTCACATGATTGATACTTTTCTAAGTCTCAAAATCAGTGTTAAAAGGCAGAAAATATTTCACATATTTCAAAGTTTCAGTATGCAATACATGTCTGTAAAATTACATAGTTAAAAACACTGGGTGGTAAAGAAAGAATAAGAAATAAAAAGAAAGAAAGGCTGAGCTTTTAATTTTCTTTTATCTTTCATTCTTATAAACTCAAACTTAGTAAAGTCAATTAAAATGGATGAAATAAGAAACAAAGGCTTTTTTGTCTACCACAATAAATTTAAACTAAATTTTAAATTTTAAATTTTAAATTTTAAACTATAACAGTGAAAGAAAAAAAAGGAAATTACATATGAAGAGTAAGAAAAATATAGTATATTTCTGCATTATTCAGAAATAAATATCCTGCATTATTAACTGCTATATTGGTAATGAATACTATTAGTGCATATATACACTAATATGTGTATACATATATATTTAATATATTTATATATTTACATATATGTTTTTTTTCAGAAATATAGTCTATCAAATAATACCTAAAAATGAATGTATTTGCAAATGACAATTGAAAATAATGAATTTTTGCAGTGTAGCCATGGGATAAGAAAGTTGTTTCTGGACTTTTATGTTTATACTTATTGTATATTGTTGAAAATAGTATAGTCATGACTTAAAATTCAGGCAAAAATAAGCTGTGCTGACCAGCAATTTACACTATCTACATATAGTGATAGGGAAAGACTAGTGAAATTTATAAGAAAGCAAATGAATAGATCACAAATCTGTATGTATTATAGATCCACGGAAATCACCCCAGTGAGGTTACGTATGCTGTTGCATTAGTCAGTTCATAAAAACAGCCTTAAGGAGGATGATAGTAATTCTTTGAGGATTTTTCATTCTTACTGCTTTCAAAGATTCTATTGTTCCTGTTATGATTCCATAATAATATTTTAATAGGAAAAATGTACTGAGAGCTCAGGTAACTAGAAAGTTGAGCCTGAACTTGTGCTCTTTGAGCGATGCACTATTTACACGCAGGACCTCCTCCAGGTGCAGTCCAGGTGATGGCTAGTCCCACTCAGAAACTCTGTCCATACGGCTAAAATGAATTAGTAGTGGGAAACCAACTGGTTAATGTGATAGGTGGCAAATGGTACATGCTTTATGAGTGAAACTTGTTTCACTAAACACTGTGAAAACATGTAAGAATTCATGATTTCAATAGTGAGTTTAAAAATCATTTGAAGACAGGGATATGAGATTTATAAAACTTCATTGTACTGTTTTCTATATATTCAAATTTTTCAATTATTTGATTTTATTTTGGGGGGGGATTACAATGTAAATAGATTATTTCATCCTTCCCCTTTTGCTTCCAAATCATTTTATATAACCTTTCTTCTTTTTGTTCAAATCTAAGCAATTTCTTTTCTCTTTAGTTGTTATTACATAAATTCATACATACATACATACATATTTATAAATATACCATGCTCAGTAAATAAACATTATTTGGATGCATGTTTTCAGAGCTGACCATTTAGTATTGGATAGCCAAGTGCCATGTTCTTCTCTGGGGAAGTATATTACTCCTACTCTCAGAATTCCTTAGTTCCTCACTTGCTTAAGAATGCCATTTTTCAAAATAAATGGCTAGAAAAACAATTGAACTTTTTTTGGCTCAACTCTAGAACACTCTCATGTAATCATTTTGTGTGTTTTCTCTAGAGCATGTACCTGCCTTTCTTTGTGATTTATAATTACACTGGATTTCTACATAATGAGGAATCAAATTTCTGAGTTTTGTCCAACATCAGTGCTCATACCAGCAAAACAACCACAGAAATCTGTTCTTAGTTTTGGGTTTCAGAATTTTAATCAGCAAAGGTGATGCTTTCTGTGCATTCATCTACCATAACATCCTTCAGCATGCACAAGTGTATGACGGCATTTAATTCCTTGATTCAACCCAATGTGTCAATGAACTCATTCTGAAAACAAGGTTTTCCAATCAAGACCATAATAATAAAAGGGGAAATATTCATATGGTTTACTTCCATATACAATTTTTTGAGTTTCCATTTCCCCTTAGGGATTTTTAAAAATTATTTATTTACATTTCAAATGTTGTCCCACCTTCCCCCCACTGCCTCTAAGACCATGCTCCCATCCACACACTCACTCCCATTTCACCCCTCTGGCATCCATCTTCGCTGGGGCAACAAGCCTCCACAGGACCAAGTGCCTCCCCTCCCAGTGACGACAGATAAGGCAGTCCCATGCTACATATGTAGCAGGAGCCATGGACGCACTCATGTATACTCTGGTTGGTGGTTTAGCCCCTGGGAGCTTTGAGATGTCCAGTTAGTTGGTATTGTTGTTATGGGGTTGCAATTTTCTTCAGCTCCTTCAGCCCTTTCCCTAACTCTTCCACTGGGGTCCCCAGGCTCAGTCCGATAGTTGGCTATGAGTATCTGCATCCATCTTAGGTGCTGGCACAACCTTTCAGAGGACAGCTATAGCAAGCTCCTATCTTAAGTATTTCATGGCATCAGCATAGTGTCGGGTTTTGGTGTCTGTGGATGGGAACTGATGGGGCCGTCTCTGGACAGCTTTTCCATCAGTCTCTGGTCCATTTTTTGTTCCTGCATTTCCTTTAGACAGTAACAATTCTGGATTAAAGATTTTGAGATGAGTGGATAGTCCAATCTCTCAATTGGGGGCCATGTCTATCTACTGGAGGTGGTCTCTTCAGGTTCTGTCTCCCTGCTGTTGGGTATTTCTCGCTTCCCTGGCGTCTGGGACTTTCTAGTGGTTCCCCTGTCCCCCGATCCCTGCTATATATTTCTATTAATTCTCCTGGCCCTCTGGACCTCTCTTTTTTCTCTCTCTATTCCTGCTCCTGCTCCTCCTTTTCCCTCTCCCACCCCTTCTGCACCCAGGTCCCTCCCTCCCTCTGCTTCATGTGAATATAGAATCCCCTTCTAAGTGGGATTGAAGCACCTACACTTTGCTCTTCCTTCTTGTTGAGCTTCATATGGTCTGTGAGTTGTATCATGGATATTCTGAGCTTTGGTGCTAATATCCATTTATCAGTGAGTACATACTGAAGCCAAACGAAGATTACAGATGCTTATGTTTCCCATTTCTGACAGGCTGTGCCAATCAATGATGCTTCTGATAGAACTAGCTTTATGCACAGTGATGGTGTCTGGAATCCAGAACCATTGAGGTGGGTTCAGAAGAGTTGAAGAAGGAGAGAACTTGGTGTACAGTCAATTGTCCTTCATGTTCCACTTCTCCAAAGGAGAGATACGGTCTTTTCCTACTCACCTTTAGAAAGCCATCATATGTCATCAAGGCGATAGCTTGCAGGTGAAATATTCTTCCAAAATCTGGTCACCTGAGTATGATCTCTACAACCCATGTAAAGAGAAATAATGCCTGAAAGTCTTCCTTCTGTGTTTCACATATGTGCTGTGTCATATATGTGCACACTGCCACACACACCATGCACACAATATAACAAAGGGAATACAGAATGGAGAGTCCACCCTGCCTCCTGATACAGCAGTGCTCAATATCGAATGATGTTGGTGAAAGAAAAATTGAAAACATAAACCAGGCTCTAATGGAAGATTTATGATCAAAATTAAGATAGTAACATGTTCTAATTTTGTAAATAAAATAGTCAATACAGTAGGAGTTAAGTGACATTTTTAAATGTAAGAATTAAGTACATAATTCATGAGTTATGACAACAAATTCCTTAGTTTCATAGGCATAATATGACAAGAAAAATAAACATATTTTCCTACTTAGAAATGAAATATAAGTAACAGCTCTGACTTACCACGGCCCATGGGTATGACATTTAATAGATGGTAGATATTGGCACTTTGCTTAGCAGATTATCATTTACTGTCATTATTTTAATTAGAACTTGATCATCTATTGTTTACAATCTGTTTAAATCATGAATGACAAATTTCTTACCCTTAAACAAAATCTTTATTTATCATAAAGTAATTTTTATCAAGACTGTTATCAAAGAAGGAGGAGACCATAATTGGACTAATTTAACTTTGAGACTTTGAGTGTACATGGCATGTTGCAGGAAATTAATAAAAGAAAGTTTGAAGTGGCAGATATGTTCACATTTAGTTTCCCAAACACTCTTAAATTTTCATTTTCCTTAAACATCACATTATTCTGGCATGCAGTTTATAGCCACACCATGTAAAGTTTGGATAGATTTATTTTGTTTATGCCCCTGGACCCTGAGTGCAGGGTAGAGATAAGTCATTCTCTTAGTCCTTTCTACTGTCACATGTAGTTCTCTTGACAGAGCTCAAGCAAATGCTTCTGAGAAACAGCAGTATTTGCAGAAGAAATTCTGGGAAATTTTATGCTGGAGACAGGGAGCAACAGAGGGGTCAGTGGAAATCTCATTGCCAAATAAATGAAGTTGGGCGAATTATTTCTGACTAGACTCAACTAAAGAATAAAGCGAGAAATACTAATTTTAAGGTGAGATTATGAATTTCATACAATGCTCATTAGGAAAGAGTGTCACCCTGTATTGTGTGATGCTTCGAAATGGTTTCAAGGATTTAGATTGCGGGAACTAACCTTAGTTGTCTTGTTTCTCCACTATTATCCCTTGAGTTCTTGTCTTTGAGCCCATTTGATTAAATGTCTCTTTAATTTTGAACCCAACTTTATTTTTACTCTTTCTCTATTTTAAAATTGACTTATATTATGCAATCATGTAGCTATTACCAAATGTTAGATTTTTTAGAAATGATTTCCTTACTCCCAGCATGCTCTGTGATTTTGCTTAGGTCTTGCACACAAGTGGTACCAGCCAAAGCTTTTGGGGCCGGACTGTATAGCAAGAGGGAGCCCCCATGTATCTGATGTGTGATTTATCCCTCAGCATACTATGATCATACAGATGCTTTCAAATTCACAAAAGCAAAACACAGAGACAATTGATCCAGAACAGTCTACTAAAAGAGGAGACATTAGGATTTCCATTCCTGTGACCTAGTGATGCTCTATTCAGTTTTCCAGACACTTTTTGGAATGTAACTATGATATATTATGCATATTTCACAGTGAGTGATGTACAAAAACGAATTTGAAGAATATTAGGACTGCCAGGAAAGATAAATGACTCTATTGAAGGAACTTGGGCAACATATCAACCTTACAGATAGAAGATTATTACTTTGTAGTTTTCATTTTAAAAAACATGCAAGAGTGGTTTCTTCTGTTAGCCATGTGTCACCAGAGTCTGAAACTTTGGGAGTAACCTCTACTCAGTCTACCTGCATCTTACTCAATAGCAACAGGCTTGCACAGTTGAATGTCTCCTCAAACCAAACACCTGGGCCCATATCTGCTTTTTTTTTTTTTAAATTCCCTTGGGTCCAGAATCCTATTCATTATAACTTTTGTAGTTTGAGAGTAGCTAGTTCTGAGAATCCCTTTGTAGAGGACCATACAAAAAGGAATAAGGGCAGCTGTTACCTTGAAAGTTCCTCTATGTGGGAGGCAAGTATAAAACAATAATGTAAATACTTAAAGAGCAGGTGGCTGTCTCTGCTATCATTGATTTGGTGGTACACTTCTTCATGAATATGTAGATGGTGAATGCAGAAAAAAATAAAAACATCTTGATGAATAATTGTCCATGTAATTATTATGTAATCTTAGTGTAATCTATTATGAATAAAACTTCTTCAGAAATTGAATTGTTGACCACTGAATTTCATATAGTTGATTTTATATTTTAGGCTAAATTTCAGGCAATATCAAATTTGAACACAATAACACATAATTGATTAGTTGGTTTTGGAGAAGAAGGGATCTCACAGATGTAGTATCTATAACATACACCTACCAGGGATACCGCTTTTCAATACATTTGTCTTTTCTGATTGAAGAATTTATACATTTTCTTGCCAGTAAGAATTATAGGATGGTAATAATTTTATTTCCAAATTTTTGGAGATTATTGCTGTCTTACTACTATGTTTATATTACTTCATGAATATGTGATATTAAATTATTTCATGAATACATGCTCTTTCTTATGGGTTTGTGGTAAAAGTATAATAAAAACAGGGAAGATAATTAATACTCCTCCATTTCCCAGCCCCAACCAAGGTCAAAAGGCAAAAACTCCCACCAGGTCCAATTTGTCTTACTGATATTCTCACTGGAGTGTGGTCATACTCACAGTGGCCAGCCCCTTAAAAAAATGAGTCCTGACACACACACACACACACACGCACACGCACACGCACACGCACACGCACACACACACACACACACACACACACACACACACCAGAAGCCATCAATTATGAAGAGCTTCAGCATCTTTCTCACAGTTTTAAGAACTTTCTTCAACAGCTTTCTGTCTGGACTGTTTCTTGGGCAGAGAGGGCTGTCACAGAAGCCCATGTTTTTCATTCTCAGTTATGACTCTGAAGTAATCTGCGCCACTGCAAGAGAAGCATCCCTGCCTAGAGCAGCCAGCACTGGAAGCGGCAGCACTGAATCATAGACATGAATATGGATTTTCTTGGCAGCAGGGATCATGATGGATATCACCATGACCTCCTGCAGCACCATGGACCACAGATGTCTTTTGAGAAGGTTTAATCAGAAGGAGGAGGAGGATAGGAAGAGGAGGAGGAGGGAGAGGAGAAGGGGGATCAAGAGGAGGAGGAGGAGGAGGAGGAGGAGGAGGAGGAGGAGGAGGAGGAGGAGGAGGAGGAGGAGAGAGAGGAGGAGGGGGATCAAGAGGAGGAGAAGGAGGAGGAGCAAGAGAAGGAGGAGGAGGAGCAAGAGGAGGAATAGGAGGAAAGAGAGAGGGAGAGGGAAAAAGAGAAGGAGAGGAAGAGGGAGAGAGAAAACAAAACAAACAAAAACACACACACAAAAACACAACAAGTTTTTTTTTGTCTCAAATATCTTGCTGTGGCTCAGAGTTAGGTCAATTGTGCAAGTTGCGCAGTGTGTCCAGGGGTAGGACCTACATGAACTCTAAGATGCTGTACACTATCCTCCCAGGATTGGCCCTACTTGGCAAGAACATGTCCTTTGTTTTCTGAGGCCTTGCTCGGGGACATGTTGCAACTGTTAGGTCTTTCTCTAGTTCTGTTTTACTCTATTCCACCATTGTTTTTCTTCTTTTTTTGTGCAGTCTCTTGAAATCACTTCCCATAAGACCTGCTTTTATTGGTCATTCCAGTGATACCACATGCTCAGCAGCCTTCCTCTGAGGATGCATCCCTCTGCCAGACTCCTCAGATTACCCGGAAGCCCCAGGGGCATTAGTGGCCACCGCCATCTTAAATCCTCCCCCATAACTGAAAATTTCAATTGATAGTTGAAATTACAATATATAGTCTTCTATGTTTATGTTTTAATCAACACAATGAAGCCAGTTTCCACAGATAGGAAGTTCTCTGCAGTACATCCGGATTAATTTCTCTAGACAATCAAACTACCTTTTGTTTTTTATTTGTAATTTTAATTAAACGTATTTATTTTATGTCTATCTGTGTGTGCCCGCTCATGTGCATACACATTCATGTGTGTTACAGCATGCATGTGGAGGTCAGAGGACAATTCATAGGAGTTTGTTTCCTTCTATAATGAGCTTCCTATGGACCAATGTTAAAATTTCAGGTTTGACCTTGCCCTTAATCACTGAGACACATTGACAGCTCCAATTAAGAAATCTTTAGTACTTGTTTTAAAAATAAATAAATAAATAAATAAATAAATGAAATCTTTAAACCATGTTGCTATTCTATTTTCTATTATTATTATTCTTATTGTTATTAATTTATTCCTCTTCCACTTGCTCCTCTTTCTTGATCCTCTTTTTCTGGAGTCCTTGGACTATAGAGGTAAAGAAAGAGTGAAGAGGAAGGCTGAGCAGAAGGGAAGAGAAGAGAGAGCAGTTGGACAAAGGAGGGACATGCAGGAGGGATGGCGAAGGGAGGAAAAATGAGAAAGTGCAGGCAAAGCAGAGCTTGGAAGCATCCTTATATGGAAAGTCAAGAACTGTCAGCAGATCCACAAGAAACACAAAGCACCAGCTCTTCTCAACTTAAATGTCACTTTCTATATTCTGAGTACATTTTTACAAAGTGGTATTTCATACTTTTGGAGAACACAGCAATAGACTGCTGAAAGCTAATTCCAACAGCAGCGGGTCATATTTAACTACAGCGTTATTGTTTTAAAGTGAAGATATACGGTAAATGTTGTTAAGTCTGAACTTTGTGGTTTAGCTGACAGAGTCACTATCATTTAGATTGTGACTAAATGATAATTGAGATTGCTATCAGACTTAGGGAAAATAACACTAATTGTTTCCAATCAGTTGCTTTTTATATTTATAGAAAATTTAAGTATTTACTCAACATAGAAATCACCAATACCTTTATGATAAACTCTTCAAGTAAAATATTACAAAATCTTTAAGTACAAAGAACATACTTGTCTTTAGCATTGTATAATTATAATATGTGGAGTTATGTATGTTTTCTTGGAATAAATTTTCTTTTGAAATGGGAATCTTAGAATTAACATATAAATAGTCATCTTTTCTATTCTTAAATAGGAAATAGATGAAAACATCTATTTATTAAAAGCCACATGTGCAGAAGTGTTTAATGCAACATATTTAATGAAGGATCTTAAATTTGGGTAAAGATATTCTCAAAGAAGATACATAGAATGGACAAGAGCAAGAGACTGTTTCAGCACTTATTGACGTTTACTGGAATTGTTATATATGTATATTGACATACTTAAATACATGTTGTGTATGAATACATCACAAATGAGCACATAAGCAAAGCTTTTGATTACTCAGCTCATTGGCAGTGTTTTCAGATATATTAGTATAAGATGCTTAACAAAGGACATATTACAATTGCAGACAGCATCAAGAATCTCAGCTACTAGAAGCATCGAACTCAGATAATCTATGCACACATTTTTAAAAAATTCTTTTATTCTATACATGGCTGATTTTCTTACTAGCTGTGATGTTCTTTGGGTAATGTAGAATCTGGAGGAAAAATAAAGCTGACTAGGATAAATGGAGCTCAGTGTATGGGTTGGGAAAGGTTATCAAAAGGACCAGTCAGAGACTGTGTCTTTGGTCTCAGCACAGATTCTGATTTTGATGAACAGTAGTTTAGTAATTAAAGGGCCCATTTCAATTTATCTCTCTGGACGTTAAGTTGCATGATTGTATTTTGCCAGAATTTTATGTTAAGGTCTAGATTTAATTTGATTCACTTTGTGTATTTGATTCCTATTTTAAAACTATAAAATACATGAGTGTAAGAACACATCTTTATAGACTCAATAAGAACACATCATGTAGAAGGTAAAAGAAGTGGATCGATCGCCTTCTTAGATCAACTTGGCAATGTATCTGTTCAGATTGAGGTAACCTAGGAAAAGAAGAAATGTAGAACAATGTGGATGAGTTCAAATCTAGATTCAGCTAAAAACTTCAACAATGAATTTAGCTTAGAGTTTTCTGACATCCCAACATAAATGAAAATATTGGCTTCTTGTAGTTTCCTCTCAAGAAAATGGAACTAGGATGAGAGGTCAATGTCATCTGAATTCAGGAATGCATTAAACAGATAGACCTGAGAACATAGAGTTTCTTAAAAAGACCAATAACAGTCTCCACTCTTCTTGTGTTAGCCTTCCATAAGAGAATGTGTGAAACCATTTATTCAGGAAGGATTTTTCCATCAAGAATCTCACAGAAGCAAAAGAATCTTCCTATCTGCTCTCCCCATACTCTACAAAATACTTGGCACACAAGGGCAGCTCAGCTAATGTTCTTTCCATTGAAATTCAACTAAAATATTTCAATTCACAAATGAGTTACAGAGGCCATCCTAGTTAGGCAGTGCAGGTGGCAGCCACCACTACAGAAGCGAAAACTAACAAAACAGAGCATCCTGGCAACAGCTGGTGAGCAGCAACCTGGAGCTTGTGCGGACACAGAATTGTACCATGCCCATCTCCCCCTCTCCCCCCCCACACTGCTCAACATGTCAACAGGCTGCAGAATCATCCTATCATCCTGGCTCTGGGCAGTGATGAAGGCCAAGACTCACTTTCTGGATTGGACCTCCTCAGGGACCATAGCAGTGCATGATGCCACCATAGGCCATGTCATTATCTGTGGTTCATACTACTGCCCTAGTCCACAATGAAGCCTATGGAAGTCCTAGTCCACAATGAAGCACCATGAAATTCATTCATATCTGATTGGTTCTGATGCAACCAGGAGTTGTGTCGATGTCTTTGGCTCATGTTGCCACCAAAGGCCAAGCTGAGGTTCATAGTCCCTGTAGCCAACTAGGACCCTGTTGATATCTCTTTGTCATGCTGAGCTGGCCTCACCGCTTTCCTACTGTTTCTAGGTTCTAAACAATTAATGGCTTCTGGCAGGTTGTAGGTGAAGAAAAACTCTCTTTTCCTTGGGCTGCTGATCAATAGAAGTTTGAGCATGCTCCAGTGAGTATATGAGCAACAAAAATAGACCTTTTTCTTTCTTTCTTTTGTTCTTTTGGGGGAAGGTCACAGAGGAGGGGGGGCAGACAGAAGGATTGTAAGAGAGGTAAGTACAATTTTGATGCATGATGTGAGATTCCCAAATAAACAATAAAAAAGACAGAAAAGAAAATTTGAGTTGTAGACAGTTGTCCAAAGATAGGATATTTCTCCTAGTGACTAAAAATAAATATAATACCCCAAGCCATAAAGAAAGCATGACTCATATACAAAGAATGGTGCATGGAACTATGGATATAAACAATCTCTTGAAGACTGTGGTTCTGAGGACCCGCTTCTATTACAGCATCTTGTAGGACCTCAGGGAGCAAGGCCACGGGGGCTGCACTGTTGCTTTTAGGTAACATTGAAGTTATCTGATCATCACCCTCATACTTCAGGACCATTTAGAAGGTTGTTTAGCATGTGAAAATTGGGTGACATTCAAATACAATATAAAATATGCATTACACATAGTTCTTCCATTTCAAACAAAGGAGAATTCATGAGAAATAAATTATTGAGTGGCACTTTGATTTATAACTCAAATAAATGATGGTGGGAGGATTCATTGTCACTAGCTATGGTCCAGGTGGGTGGGTAAGAGGATAGGAAGTTGCCACAAAATGAGCTGGGTGACCAACATCATACCCTGCTTTTTGGTCTTTGTTCCTTGGCTGGCCTGGACAAAGGATAATTTGACCCCACTCTTGCTAGCTGATTATCGAGTTAGTCTAAATTGAGTACATAGGGAGTTGGGGGGGGTTGCTTCTAATATACCTCCAGTACTAGTATCCATTGAGCTTTGAGACAGAGAACACAGTCTATTCTTTTCTGAACTAAAACAGAAAAAGTGTCTAGACTTACCAAGGGCTTCACACACAACCTCCTTCATAGCATCAGCTGTCATGGTAATGCTTCACATGGGATTCATCAAAAGGGTTTCAACATCTTTCTAGCCTTAAGGAAATTTGTATTTATGTTTTTACACTTAAAAAATCTCCCTAAAAATTAGAAAAGATATCAAAAAAGGTTACAAAGAAATGACAAAGTTGGAATAAGGGTGGGAAAAGATCACATGAGAGATGAAAACAAAAAAAAAAAAAAAAAAACTTTGGGAGTTAAAATGTGAGTAAGAGGTGTACCAGGGAGAAGAAAGAGTACATATCTGCCTGTACATGCCTCCTTCCACATGCTGTCCCAGTGGTTAACTAGAAGCTCCATTTTTTGAGATTTGTCAGTGTGTGATGAGCTACAGTAACCTCAGAGCTACTGGAATAGAATTGAAGTGTTTTGCCACTAAGGTCCTGAAGTTCCTCAATTTGAAGTCAGTTTTTTTTTTTGGTTTAGTAAAATGTAAAGTTTGAAATGAGTTTTAAATTGTTTAATCTCACTAAGTATCCATAGTTTATTTCTTGACATAATTTCCATAGCCCCCACACCATTTTATTTGAATTTGAATAATGCCCATAGACTTTGCTCCATTCTTCTTAGCTACCTTTGATTTATGCTGTCTGTCCCTCACCTGGTAGACCTTCAAGGGATGTTTAAAAAGTGGGTAAAAGAGAGTCAAATCTCTTTGAGCTTGATAACCTGGTATAAGCAACTTTCCTTTAGTGTAAAATGTCCACAATGTCTTAGCCTATACAAGTTGACATATAAAACAGCTGAATAACTTCTTGCTAAATCCAAGAACATTTTATTTTGCTTTTAAGCTATGACTATGGTATTTAAATAAAATAAAAATAGTTTGAGTGCTAGGGAGATGAATCAATTGTTAAAATTTCCTACTTTGCAAGCCCAACAACCATAGTACAACCTCTGAAACACACATACTGTGCTGAATTGGCATGGAGCAGCATACATGTCCATTCCAAGTTCCTAAAGAGGTGTGGGAATTGGAATAAGGAGAAGTAGCTTCCCTATGATTAGCTTGGACTACACAGAACAATGACCAGTGACAGAGACTAGACAGGGGAAATCCTGATACAACAAAGGAGAAGAAGAAAACCCATTCCTGAACATCCTCCAACATCCATAGGTATTTGATGGCATATGTGTGCCTACACACACACAAACACACACACACACACACACACACACACACACACACACACACACACACACACACAGAGAGAGAGAGAGAGAGAGAGAGAGAGAGAGAGAGAGAGAGAGAGAAACAGAGACAGAGACAGGGAGACAGAGACAGAGACAGAGACAGAGATGAAGGAAAATAAAATAGCTTAGGACTTTATAAAGAGAAAACAACTAACTAGATCTGATGGTGCACAAATATAATTCTAAATTTATGAAAGCCAAAACAGTAAGATTAAGAATTTAAGGATAGACTAGACTGCATGGTGGTAAACAGTCAAAAACAAGGAAGATTCATTTCTAAAAAGGAGTTTAAGGTGGTAGGAAAAGCAAAAATACACAACTGAAAATGGGTTAACTGAAGTCATTTAACCTTAGTATGCTAAGAGAAATAATTTGAAACTCTAGAATGTTAGTGATTTAAGTACAAGAATTTCATTGAAATTATAATATGTATAATGTATTATTTGTGATAGCTAACATAGTTCACAATAATTTTTGGAGCAGTAGTTTATTCCAGTAAGAAGGGTTTTGTCACCTACCAAGGCCCGTGTCTTCCTTGTCATCTCCTGTATTCAGGTGAATATATCAGCTAAACATCATGGGGCAAGGCTCACATGCAAGCAGTCCTGGGGACACTGTGCTTTGGACTCTGTAAGACCCAAAACTGTAAGACAATTTGTTGTGTTCTTTAACCCAGTAGACTGTGCCCTGATAGACCAATACAGTGAGCACCTTGTCACTAAACAATCAAAATAATGTTCTTCCTACACTTGACACCACTGCCAGACCTTCTCTTTTAATGGGATTCTTAATGAATTGTGTGGATAGATACGTTTAGCCTGGATGATGAGCTCATCATATCCCTTCCCAGAATGGCATCTCAAGGAAAACACAAAATTACCTTAAGAGTTGATGTTGATGAATATCTCAGTTACCATTACTATTGCTGTGATGAGACACCATGACCAAAAACAACTTGAGGAGGCTTATACTTTCACATTATAGTCCATCAATAGAAGAAGGCAGGACAGGAACTCAAACAGGGCAGGAACCTGGAGGCAGGAGCTGATGCATAGGCCATAGAGGGGTGCTGCTTACTGACTGGTTTGCATGGCTTGCTCAACCTGCTGTCCTATAGAACCCAAGATCACCAGCCCAGGGATGACACCACCTAAGAACAGGGTGAGCCCTCACCATTGATCACTGATTGAGAAAAAGTCTTACAGCTGGTGGGATTTTCTCATGGTGACATTTTGTCAACTGAGTATCCTTTCACTCTGATGACTCTAGCTTGTGTTAAGCTGACACGCAAAACCAGTCAGTACAATGGTCATAGGAGTTCATAATCAGTAGTCAAAAACAAGAAGGCTAAATTAAAGCTTCATTGTTCACTAGATCAAGTTTGGTTTTCTGACAATTATGCAAGGAGTGTGTGTTGCGGGTATACAACTATCACTGGTTATAGCGATTTTTGAAATGTCTTATAGTTTTAAGAAACAACTTGGGTATCAGAACTGTAAAACACATGCTATGTTATTTCTGTGGCAGACCAAGCCTTTGGTTGTTTCCTCTTCTCCCTCACTGCAGACAGTACTCTTGATGCCTGACCTGACAGATCATGTCATCCAGTGCACAGTCACTGCAAAGAGCAGCATAAAAGGGTGCCAAATGCTGCTGTGACAGGATGTATTTTGCTCCGTTGTTGTAGAAATTGATGAAGTCATGGCATTTGCTAGTTTTACACATGATGTCACTTGGCAGCTTCTTCTTCCTGCCCTTGCAACCCCAATGGTCAAGCAAGGCCTGTGTCTGGATCCTTAATTCTTTTGATACTGCTGTTTCATGGCGAATTTCTTTCAGTCACACTCTATTCATTTATAAAATGAACACAATTGAAATAGCTTTTTTGCTTTTAAAAAATGTTGTGTGTGAATGTGTATGTGAGTGAGCGTATGTGTATGTGTGTGTATGCTTGTGTGTGTGTGTGTGTGTGTGTGTGTGTGTGTGTGTGGTTTTCACTCATCCTTCTATGTGTAAAAAAGGACACTAGATGCATGAATATGCAGGGCCAGAGGACAACTTCAGAAGTCAGTCCTTGCCTTCCAGCTTGTCTGAGACTAGGCACCTCTGTGTACTGGATACTGACCTTCAAGACCTTCAAAGAGTATCTGCTTACCATCTTTCCTTCAAAACACTGGGATTACAGATCAGGATACTAAATATGGAATAATATATACCTTTCAAACTCAGGTCCTCATGCTTAAATCCTAAGTGATCTTCCCAGTTTGGTTTTACTTACTAAAAAGCCTTTGCAAGCAGCAAATGTGCAGAAGTCATTAAATTCAAACACTAAAACTTAATATAATGTCAGTGGTACAATAGTAAAAATAAAGACTAGGTCTTGTACTGTTCACTGAAAATTAATGTTCCCAAGTCATCCTATTTATTCAAATAATTTTTAAACAAAAGCAACTCTTATTTTTTTTCATAATGAGAATGTATCCCGATTTTAAACCCTTAGTCAAAACATTGCTTATTCTATCATGATTTTATAGAGAGTTATTTTATAAAAATGATTCTTTTTATCATATTCAGAGTATAAAGACCCTGGGAGGCATCCTCATGTAAGTTCTAAGAGTTTAGTACTTCAGATGAATATGAGATCTAATCTAGTGACATATTTCTGCCTTTATGTGATTAGGAAGTGAAGCCTTGGAAATGACTTAGGGAGAGAAATCCAACTACACAGTTAAAGACTCAGGAAATACCTACAAAGTTGTCCTTGCAGGCCTAGCTGAGGTAGATAAGAGTTTTAAAAGCTTAACATATACATTAAAAGCTTCTCAAGAAAAATCCTTGAAAAAATTTAAAACTGAAGATAGTGATTGATGAAAGTGATAAAATTCTAAGTATAGCCATGCTGATAACCAAAAAATATATATATCAAATTGATTTCCTCTGGAGTGCAGGAACATACTAAGAACTATACAGTTGTTTTGAGTTCCTGAGGAACTAGGGTGTAGAATTCTTGCAGGAGTTATAATTCTAAAGTAGGGGTAATTTAGACAGTGATTTTGCAGTGGCTGTAAGTCACTTAGCTTTAGAAAAGTGTTTTTTCGCCTCTGAATGAATTTAGTCACTGAATATTTATATAATCATTGTTTAAATTTTTGGTTATGTTTTATTTTATCTGAAAAATTTAGCAGGATTCATTAATCCTAATTAATTAAAATAGTGTTCAGGGATTTGTTTACTTGCCTTCATTAAATTAAATCAACCCCTTGTAATTCAAATCATTAGGGAAAGAGAAGTTCTCCAGTGACAAGATGTTTTTAAAGGGGTGTTGTTCATTTACGTTGCTGGGAGAAAAACATAGAACACTTTTTAAAGCAGCATGATTTTGGAAACGGGTTTTAGTATGCTAGGACTGGGGCAGAAAAGTGGAAGATGAGCCTGGAGCTTTATGTTTGATTAGGAAAAGAAATCCTACTTAAAGAATGGGGGCATATCAGAAAGGTTTAAGAGTTCTCAATGGCCATATTTTAAATTATCATATAATGTCATGTAGAATATACAAATAAGCATAAAATATATTTAATTATTTCTCTAAACAGGTCTATGAATACATTTTGACACAAATATATAAAATTTCCAGTGAATAGTAGGAGACCCAGTGTTTATTTTTTACTACTATACCACTGACATTATATTGTTTAGGATTCTAATCTTAATAGGACTCTGAGTAGGATTCTGAAGTGGATTTACTCTGGTACAGAACTTTGTCCTTGCACCAAGTTGCCTTTACGAGCGAGAGCGAGCGAGCTATTGAGAGAGAGAGAGAGAGAGAGAGAGAGAGAGAGAGAGAGAGGGGGGGCATTCTTACAGATGATTGCATTAATACATTCAAAGAGAACTAGAGACATAGATGCTCTCACAGGATAACAAAGGAGTAAATCTTCCAGCTCTAATCAGTGAAAGCATACTGAAGTAGATGAGGCAACGTATAATGGTAAATAGAACATTTTCATGATCTCAAAGTGACTTCTCACCAAAGTGCCTATTTACACATGGGAAAATCACCTGACAGTGTCCAATCTGTCAGCACTACTTTGACCAAATGATACAATTTAATGTGACCAATAATACATACTGACACATCAGCTTGTTTGATAGACTTTATAGAGGTAATATCACTTCTCAAGTTTCCTTCTTACTGATACTTCAGATAGATTCATATCATAACAGAAAAACAGATTAGTAGCACACGACAGTCTATGAAATCTGACCATTATTTTCTCAACAGGCCACGCTATAGCAGGAAGAAGAAACTTAAAAAGTATCAGAAATTAGAAGAGGGTAAGGAGAATGAAAATTAAAGGCAACCTGGTACAAGGACAAAGCCCTGGACCAGAGGAAATCCACTTCAGTGTAAACAGGCTCCTAGAATCCTGCTCAGTTCTGCACTGTGCCCACTAACACTGCACTGTTGAGTTTCTTAGTTTTGATAAGTGGATCTAGAAACTGATCACACTAGATGTGTGATCACAAAGGAACACTGGATGGAGAGTTTACATCTCACCTACTAAAACTGAAATGAACACAGATGTTAAAATATATATATATATATATATATATATATATATATACCATATATATGTATATATATATATATATGGTATATATATATGTGATATATATGATATATATCACATATATATGATATGTATATATATATGATATATATGATAAATCTTAAATATATCTAATTTTATATAGAGATAGATATAAAATTTATCATATATATATATATATATATATATATATATATATGAATGATAATGGCTGACATTTAAACAGCAATGTGTGCCCAGAGGTTGGTTTTGTGTTTATGTTTTGTATTTACTTAAATATTAAATTTTTACAAATTATTACTTAAAAGTTTGTCTTGTAGTTCCAAATAGCACAATCATTGTGTGGATTAAAAACCCTAGGAGGAGATAGGATGACTTTGCCCTACGATCACAACCAGCTAGTTGTGGTACTGGACCGTTACTATACAATGTTAAATCTTATAATACGTGCTCTTTTTTCTGTCATTAAAAACAGATATTTTTCTCACAAAATATACTCTGAATCCTGTTTCCACTCACTCTACTCCTCTCATTCCTCCTTTTTTTCTTTAAGTTTGTTTATATAGTGGATTACATTGGTGGATTTCCGAATATTCAACCATCCCTGCATTCCTGGGATAAAGCCTACTTGATCATGATGGATTAATTGTTTTGATGTGTTTTTGGATTTGGTTTGCCAGAATTTTATTGATTATTTTTGTATCAATATTCATAAAGGAGATTGGTCTGAAGTTCTCCTTTGTTCTATCTTTGTGTGATTTAGGTATGAGTGTAATTGTAGCATCACAGAAGGAATTGGGTAGTATTCTTTCTGTTTCTAGTTTGTAGAATAGTTTGAAGAGTATTGGTATTAGGTCTTGGAAGGTCTGATAGAATTCTGCAGTAAAACCATCTGGTCCTGGGCTTTTTTGGTGGGCAGACTGTTAATGACTGTTGCTATTTCTTTAGGGATTATGGGACTGTTTAGATGATTTATCTGCTCCTGATTTAACTTTGGTACCTAGAAAATTGTCCATTTCATCCAGACTTTCCAGTTTTGTTGAGTATAGGCTTTTGTAGAAGGATCTGATGATTTTTTGAATTTCCTCAGTTTCTGTTGTTATGTCTCCCTTTTCAGTTCTAATTTTATTAAATTGGATACTGTCTCTGTGCCCTCTCGTTAGTCTGGCTAAGGGTTTATCTATATTGTTGAATTTCTCAAAGAACCAGCTCCTGGTTTTTGTTGATCTTTTGTATAGTTCTTTTTGTTTTTACTTGGTTGATTTCAGCCCTGAGTTTGATTATTTCTTGCCATCTACTCCTCTTGGGTGTATTTGTTTCTTTTTGTTCTAGAGCTTTCACGTGTGCTGTCAAGTTGTTAGAGTATGCTCTCTCCAGTTTTTTGTTTTGTTTTGTTTTGTTTTGTTTTGGTTTTTGGTTTTTGATTTTTTTTTGTAGGCACTTAGAGCTATGAGATTTCCTCTTAGCACTGTTTTCATTGGAGTCCCATAAGTTTTGTTATGATATGTTCTCATTTTCATTAAATTTTAAAAAGTCTTTAATTTCTTTCTTGACCTAGTCATCATTGAGTAGAGCATTGTTCAGTTTTCACATGTATGTGGGGTTTCCATTGTTTTTGTCATTATTTAAGACCAGCCTCATTCCATGGTGATCTAATAGGATGCAAGGGATTATTTTAATCTTTTTGTATCTGTTGAGGCCTGTTTTGTGACCAATTATATGGTCTATTTTGGAGAAGGTACCATGAGGTTGATGAGAAAAAGATATATTCTTTTGTTTTAGAATGAAATGTTCTATAGATATCTGTTAAATCCATTTGGTTCATAACTTCTGATAATTTCATTGTGTCTCTGTTTAGTTTCTGTTTCTATGATCTGTCCATTGCTGAGAGTGGGGTATTGAAATCCCCCACTATTATTGTGTGCGGTGCAATGCGTGCTTTGAGGTTTAGTAAAGTTTCTTTTATGTATGTGGGTGCCCTTGCATTTGGAGCATAAATGTTCAGAATTGAGAGTTCATTTAGATAGATTTTTCCTTTGACAAGTTTGAAGTGTCCTTCCTTATCTTTTTTGACTACTTTTGGTTGAAAGTCGATTTTATTTGATATTAGAATGGCTACTTCAGCTTGTTTCTTGGGACTATTTGCTTGGAAAATTGTTTTCCATCCTTTTACTCTGAGGTAGTGTCTGTCTTTGTCACTGAGGTGCATTTCCTGTATGCAGTAAAATTATGGGTCCTCTTTATGTATCCAGTCTGATAGTCTATGTCTTTTTATTGGGGAATTGAGTACATTGATCTTAAGAGATATTAAGGAAAAAATGATTGCTGCTTCCTGTTATTTTTGTTATTAGAGGTAGAATTATGTTTTCGTAGCTATCTTCTTTTGGGGTTGCTAGAAGATTATGTTCTTGCTTTTTCTAGGTTGTAGTTTCCATCCTTTTGTTAGAGTTTTCCATTCTGTGAAATGTTGGATTTGTGAAAAGATATTTTGTAAATTTGATTTTGTCATGGAATATCTTGGTTTCTCCATCTATGGTAATTGAGAGGTTTGCTGGGTATAGTTGTCTGGGCTGGCATTTGTGTTCTCTTAGTATCTGTATGATGTCAGTCCAGGATCTTCTGGCTTTTATAGTCTCTGGTGAGAAGTCTGGTGTAATTCTTATAAGTCTGCCTTTATATGTTACTTTACCTTTTTCCCTTACTGCTTTTAGTATTTGTTTGTTTGTTTGTTTGTTTGTGAATTTGATGTTTTGATTACTATGTGACAGGAAGAATTTTTTTTCTGGTCAAGTCTATTTGGGGTTCTGTAGGCTTCTTGTATGTTCATGGACATCTCTTTCTTTAGATTATCTATGTTTTCCTCTATAATTTTGTTGAAGATGTTTACTGGCCCTTTAAGTTGAGAATCTTCACTCTCATCTATACCTATTATCCTTAGGTTTGGTTTTCTCATTCTGTCTTGGATTTCTTGGATGTTTTAGGTTAGGAGCTTTTTGCACTTTTTGTTTTCTTTGACAGTTGTGTCAATGTTTTCCATGGTATCTTATGCTCATGAAATTTTCTCTTCTATCTCTTGTATTTTGTTGGTGATGCTTGCTTGCTTGCATCTATGACTCCTGATCTCTCTTCTAGGTTTTATATCTCCTGAGTAGTCTCTTTTTGAGTTTTTTTTATTATTTCTACTTCCATTTTCAGATCCTGGATGGTTTTGTTTAATTCCTTCACCTGTTTTGTTTGGTTTTCTTTCAGTTCTTTAAGGGATTTTTGTGTTTCCTCTTTAAGGGCTTCTACCTGTTTACCTGTGTTCTCCTGTACTTCTTTAAGTGATTTATTTATGTCCTTCTTAAAGTCTTCTATCATCATCATCATGAGAAGTGGTTTTAATTCTGAATTCTGCTATTCTGGTGTGAATTCTGTTCAGGACTTGCTATGGTGGGAGAACTGGGTTCTGATGATGCCATGTAACTTTGGTTTCTGTTGCTTATGTTCTTGCACTTGCCTTTCAGCATCTGGTTAACTCTAGTCCTACCTGCACTCACTGTCTCTAACTGGAGCATGTGTGTTTGGGTCTCTCTGTTCTAGATTTTAATTTGTCAATTACTTGTTTAAATACAAGGTCTAATGCAGTTCAGACTTCTCGCCCTCTTACTCCATGGCTACAACTGTCCCTGAGTTCCTTTGCTCTAGCCCAAGACTATAGTCATATACTACCATGGATGGAGCTGAATCTCCAACAAAAAACTTTACCCAGAACATACTGTTAAAATGTGAGACGTGTTTATAATAGGTTTGTCCTTTAGCAGGTCATGATGATTTTTCTTTCTTTATCCATAAAAAAACTCATACCTATTGCTTTTGTTAGATACAACATTTAGTTCTACATTTTATGGACTTCTTTAAAGGCTAGTTTTTGTTTTGTACATTTAGTTTAATTTTCCTTGGGACAATATTTTTTTCCAAGATCGTTGTCTATGTATCCTCCTGTAAACTTCCATATACAAATGGACAGTATGCCATTTATAAGTTTTTTACATTCATATTTAATATATGCACACACTCACATTAATATGCCATATATAATTCTTCATGCTATGAGTAGAGCAGAAAATGAAACATTATCCATTTTCTCCCAGACATTTTGTTTCTCGGTGTGAATTCTTGGAGAAGGAATTGCAAAGTCAGTATTTATGCGACTTTCTGTACATCTTACCTAACAACATTGCCATATAAATTCATGTCCATTGATACCCTACCAGAAATGTGTTGAGTTATCCAGAAAATTGTATTTCAATATTTATTCTATTTTTCTCAGATTAAATAGTTTCCCATGTGCTATCTCTACATTCAGCAAGTACATTGCACCTGTAGTCTATCATTAATCGTATGCAATGAAGCTTTACTTTAAGCATTGAGATGTTCTGTCTAAAGGATTCTTAGTTTGGAAGGTTTCTATTCCTCATCTTACATATACCACTAAAGCAGTGTTGGATGTGATCCCCTTGAGTTGAGCTATCAAAGACATTTACACTTTTGGTCTATTAATATGAATTTCTGGTTAACTTTAAAATTGGTTTTTATTATTTGAATATGAATCTTATTTTATCCATGTTTAAATGGTGTTGGACTAGATCTTGGCCATCAAAATATTTTGAGAAGTCAAAGATTCTTTCATGATCTTCAAAAGCACATGTTTCTCCACTGTATTATGCATATTTGGAGTTTTTAATCTAGTGTCATATTTAGAGTTTTTATCTAGTGTCTTCACATAGTCTGTTTATTGATTTTGTAAGTTTTTAAGCAGTCCTGTGAATTTGAGACCATGTACTTTTAATGCTAGACAAATGCTCTCTCTGAGCCGGGCCATCAGGCACCTCAATGTCTTAAAATGCAGGTGTAAACACAATCATTTTCAATTCCTTAGATTCTCTTTGATAAGCATAAATTGTATACATTGTTTCTATGCAGCACACACTTTTAAAAGTTATGTCTACTTTGTCATCCTGAATCTGGTTTAAATTTTTATCCCTTGTGTATTGACTTGCAATTGTCCACATTTATAATACAGATAATGGTATTGTCATAATAATTCTCTCTTTGATTTTGGCTAAAGAATGAAAAATAGAATTCTATTACACTTAGAAGAAATGTCATTTCTTATAGTAAAGGTAATGAAGACACAAGCACACTGAAAATTCAGAATGAGGAAAAATACTTGAGAAAGCCTTTTTCTTTGGCTGACAATATCCAATAAAGCGAGCCATTTCTCCTTTGCACTTCGGGTGAAGAAAACTTAACATTTCTTATTAACATTTTCTTTTAATCAGTAGAATCATTAGCTAGTCAATCATCTCAGTGTCACAGGCACTTCAGAATCCTAACCCCAGACTCACCATGCCTCGCTAACTCCTATTGCTTTTTGGAGAGAGTTCTGTGCTGATAATTGACAGGAATTCTCTTGGGGGATGGAAACTACAAATGGATATTTAAACATTTTACAGTAAGACAAAAATTTCAGACTGAAGGAATCACTGACAATTCTTCCCTATATTCCCTGGTCTCTCATCTCCATTTTTGGACCAGCTTTGAAAAAAAAAAAAAACAAAAACATCAACAACAACAACAAAAATTTTATCCTAGTGTTATTCATTGATGCTACTTCTAATAAAATCACTGTAAAAATTTGGGTAGCTTCAGATTCACGAGGTGCTTTACATATGCTCTTAGTGATCATCAAGAAAAGAATAAACATAATTTAGTCTGTAATCTGATAATATACTGTTGACAATGAGTGATGGAAAGTGTTGATTGTGATTCTTCATAATGGCCTATAGACTTGGAGAGCAGGTGAAATGTTTACACTGACATTAAGCTGCAATAGAAAGAGGAAGTTCCCATATGAGGGTCCCTACAGTCTTTCTATATCAATATACTGATTTTTAATTTTAAGTGAGTTAAATTCAGATGAAAAAAAATATAACCTATCACTAACAGGCCATATAAACATACAACAGAGTAGATGAATAATAAACACTAGAAATTTATCTCTTCAGTGTCTGAAAAACTGAAACTTCAAAGGTGAAATGCATAATCTTATGAGGCCATTCCAAAATGGCTTCAAAGAAGGCTGTGGCCTTCTGGCAGGAACATAGTTGTGGCCTCAATGGAGAAGATAGAGAGGGACAAAAGGACTTTTCGTTTTTAGCAGTAACTTGATAACTAAGGCACCATCCTACTCATTTCATCGCCTTGGTTTGCTTGGCCAACATGTTTATAATGGAGGCTCACATTCTAATGGCAGCAATGAAGTTAGGACTCAACTGATTTGAGTGTTACTGTTTCCCAAGACCTATATGTTATTTATTGGGGTATTAATCCAATATGAACACATAAGAGTGAAAGGATACTGTGTACTGTAACCCTATTTCTCCATTTGTCACCTTTCACATTTTATAATGCGATAATCACAGTTTAGAACACAAGTCACATGCTGTAACCTGTTGCTTTTTCACACATTGTGTCTGTGTGGCTCATCCAAAGCCCTTTGCTTAATTTAAACTTCAGATGCAAGTGCTTGGTGCCATTGATGACTGAAAAGTAGAAAGAATTGCTTTTGAATCATTTCCTGGTGTAAGTGTTGCATAAAGGCAGGAAACGTGCATTAAGATGTTATAAACTGAAAATATTTAAGACAGCAAGTTTGAGAAAGATAGGTTAGAAATGAATATTGGTATATAAAATTGAATTATAATACATTAAGTACAAGGTGAAGAAAAATTATTAAGCATACACAAAGAGAATATTCAATAAGTAGACAATAAGTATCTAAAGTAAACAAAATTTAGTTGTTAACATTAACTTTTGCTATGTATTCAGTTAAACATAAGAATATTTTAGAGTACTAAATAGCAAAGCTCAATAGAAAATAAGAGATAGAAAATTTAATTTGTCATCATATTAATCAATGGAAAAGAAGATATTTTATAACTTAAAGAATTTTTAAATACTAAAAATTAATAAGAAAAAAGCAAACAGACACAGATATAACATGAAGTGTTATTAATCGGAAAATACTGTTAACAAATAAAAATGTACAATATTTATTTTCTATTGAAAATTGAAGTGACTTTGAATACCTATGTCTAATCCTGACATATTTATTAATTAAATAATAATAACTTTCCATTATTAAATGCCTTTTGATTGGTTAAAATTGAAAGTAATTATAAATGCATATTGGAAAGCAAGCCCTTGATAAAATTATGCCAGGTATATTTGTTTTACATTTTAATAAAGCATTAAAAATATGAGAAAAATAGATTGTATGTTATTTATATCAGCTTTTTAAAAACAGATATATTTATACTGCCTTGATAAATACTTAGATCATTATGTTACATATATGCAGAACCTTATACATATATAATATGTATACATAATGGCACTATGCACAAATAACCTCAATAAGTCATTACCTATATATTGATAAATGAAAAATTCCAACTTAAAATATGGGAAATACTCTGTCACTGTTTAAGAGAATGCAAAATTAAAATGAATGTTAATAGTTGGAAAACTTAAGATGATTTGCATTCTGAAAGTTGGTTAATAATTTGTTTTAATTTCTTTTTCAAGTTTACTTTGGGTACTTCTTCTAAATTCTTCAGACATTAATGTATTATTAAAAAGGAGTAGTTTTTAACTGTATAAAGTACTCTGCATTATATATTTTAGTCAGTTTGTTTAGTAACTGTTTTTTGTTTGTTTTATTTTGTTTTTTTCTCCTAGAAAGGCAGGTAATTCAGCTCTCTAGGGTAAGGTTGTTTGGCTTTCCATAGCTCTTTAGTTATAAACATCATATGTGCTGTGTATAAAATCAAGTATTTTGAGGAAAATAATTAGAACATGCACTTTGGTAATATATGTAAACTACAGTTTAGTAGAAAACATCAATATCCCTGATGAATATTTCATTTTTATAACTGTCATTCTGTTGTTCTTGCTCAGGCAATTCTTGGTTTTAAAGAAGTTGTCTCATGACTCAATAGGGGTAGAAGACGTGCATGACCAGAGACTACCAAAGGCAATAAAAACAGCTCACCACATGCCTCCACAATCACTCTACATAATGATTTCTCCTGTACTATATGAGGCTACATACAGAGTTCAAATGAAAAAAAATGAATTTTTGAAAAACGTCTCTCATTGTTGGCATCTCACAGCCCATCAGCAGCAGCAGAATGAGACAACAGTTCATTGCCGTCAGTTGAGATGTTTATCTTGTGCTATGCAAGTAAAAGTCGAATACTCTGTGTTTACCACAGCCATTAAAAAATTAATTCACTTTGTAGAACATTCATGTTTTTGAGATAAAGTGTGTGTCTTGACTGACCAACAATATCTTTAATTTTTATTTCTTTTGAGAATCTTAGAGACACTATTTGAGAGTAGCGTTAACACTCTCCATCTCAAGGCTTGATCAGTTAATCTCCTTAAATGTTTTTTTAAGTTGTAACTCTTGATTTATATCACACTGGGTCTAGAAGTGCAAATCGTTCAAACTTCAGATCAGCTTTTTTTTTCTGTCTTCTTCTGTCTTCTTCCTCCACCCATCCCCCTCCCCCTCCCCTTCCCCTCCCCTTCCTCCTCCTCCTCCTCTTCTTCTTCTTCCTCTTCCTCTTCCTCTTCCTTCTCCTCTTCTTCCTCCTCCTCCCCTTCCTCCTCCTCTTCCTCCTCCTCCTCCCCTCTCCATTCCCTTCCTTCTTCTCCCCCTCCCCCTCCCCATTACCCTCTCCTCCTCCTCCTCTTCCTCCTCCTCCTCCTCTTTCTCTTTCTTCTTCTTCTTTCCTCCTCCTCCTCCTCCCTCCTCCTCTCCTCCCTCCTTCTCCTTCTCTTTTTCCACCCCTTCCCCTCCTGTCCCCTTCCCCTTTCTTTCCTTTTCCTCCTTCTCCTCCTGCTTCTTCTCCTTCCCTTTCTTCTTCTTTTTCTCCTTCTTAGTCTTAGTTTCTTCTCTTTGACTTCTCTTATAATTATAGATAGATGGTTAAGTGAAAAGATGAAATCTTGCTAAAATATGAGCTCACTATTTTAAACAAGCCTTGGAAAAAGAATATTTGGTAAATTCTTTCCCTAGATATTAAATATATTTTAAAGTTTACAATTGTAACAGTTTAAAAATACTAATTTATATATTGTGCTTCATTTACATTTTGAAGATGTGTTTAGCTGATACACAGGAAGCCTCCACTAGTCATAGGCAGCGTTCTAAAAGAATGTTCCAGTACTTGGACCATTTGCTGTGTTTTATCAGTGCATTGTTTTGCCACATTCAGTACTTTTTAAACATTTTTATTGGATATTTTATCTATTTAAAATACAGATGTCATTCCCTTTCCCCATCTCCCCTCCTTAGAACCCCCTATCCCATCCCCCCTCCTCATTTATGCTTTTATACCATTTTAATTACATGCATGTATTAAGGTCAGTTTTGGGTTAAAGGTCTAGCAATGCAATAGATGGAAATATTCAAGGAACAAGCAATACAATAAACACAAATAGTCAGAGAAAAAGCAAGGCATTAAACCCAATTATGTGAACACTCCCATGATCACTGTTTCTAAAGGCTTATCAGAATGACCAAAGTGTCTGAGCCTACTTCCCTGTCTTAGCCCAAAATCATTTTCATGTCTGATGCCCACTTTCTTGTTCCAGCCTAAAATTTAGATTCCTGTCTGAAATTACTTCTTTGTTCTAGCCTAATGTCAGATTCCTGCCTGAAATTACTTCTTTGTTCTAGCCTAATGTGATATTCCTGCCTGAAGCCCACTTCCTTGTCCTTGGCCAATGTCAGATTCCTGCCCAGCAGCCCATTTCCTTCATACAGTACTTTAAACACTAATTTTCTGTGATTAGTTTCAAACTACAATTGGTCTTTATATACGCTAGTGAAACACCTTTGCTTTTTGAAGATAGCCAGCTCCTAGGATTGTCTCTGAGCTTTCCTATTATTTCAACAGCTTTAAAAAAAATCTACAAAACAAAACCAAAAAAAAAAATACAATATTGTTCTATTTGGAAGACTTCAGTCTGAAGAGTTAATCAAAGCCATAGCATTAAAGAAAAACATTTTGACCATTTCTAGATTAATTAAGATAAAAATCATTGCCTAGTAACCTGTTTATACTGGTTGGAATTTTCTAAATCACTTTTAGTTGATTTACTAATTGTGTTTTATCTTAAAATAATACAGGTACATCATTAAGAAAGACTGGTTGCCTATGACCGAAAGGCATGACACCCACTCATGAAAGCAGATTCTTTGTGAATTGAAGTACTCTTCTTTACCCTGTTCCCAGGACTCTCAATTATAGGCAGAAGCAGAATTTCCTAGTTAAAAATAAGTGATTTATACATAGATAACCTAAAGCACAAGAAGACGTTGGTGTGCTTCCAAAGCCCCATAAGTTAAAACAGTCATCTTGTGCTCATTTTAATATCTGCTAATCTTTTGATAAGATGATGGCTTATATTATTGTATTTAAACAATACAAATGTTATTATAAAGTTGATTTCATATTATATGCTATTAATATGAATAAATGAATCTTATAAGCTTTAAATTTTTTTATTTTCATATAATTATTTTATGTGCATTTATGCCTAAAAGAGGGGATCAGTGGAGGTCATAAGATAACCTGCTTGAGTCAGTCCTTTCCACCCATCGTGTATGTCCAAAGGTTCAAACTCACATTGCTAAGTAAGCTCTGTTGTACTAAGCATCTTTAACTAAAAACCATTTATTTAAAAAATATGTTAGGAAAAATGTTCACTCTTGAATTATGTGTCTACAGTAATTTTGTTTTAGCTACTGAAGAAATTATTGTTTTAGAAATATTTCAGGGATGCAATGTCCCAATTATATTAGAGACTCTGAGATCTTCATTTTGTTAACCTCTTTGCCATTTGAATATGAACTATTGGCAGTTCACAGTTTATAAGACATGTGCAAAGGCAAGGTTGTCATGTCATAGCTGGTAATTAACTGCTCTGCCTGGAAACTCTCTGTTATCAGGATAGAAGGCTGCATTTCAAACCAGCTATACAATTTTGGTGTTTGTATTCAGTATTTGCATGAAGAATGATTTTGAGATGAAAATTGAAGGCTTCTAATTTTGTGCTGAATGACAGCTATGTATTTCCATAAATGCATGAGCATTTTGACATGAAACTGTTATTTCTCATCTGAAGTCATAATTGTTCAGTGTGAAAGTAGGCCATAGGAAGGAATAATAATAATAATTTTCCCTTTTGAGATCATAGCAATAATAAGCATAATTTCCCAAGCTTCTTACAAGCAGGCAGAGCCCTGCTTATCGGCAGTCTGACAAGACCATTGCTGAGTCAGAGAGAGCAGGAAAGAGAATAAAATTAGCTGATCTTTGCAGGCATCTTGCATATCTGACCTGTCCTGCTTAACAGTAGCCACCAAGTTAGCTTCTTGCCACTGCTACACTGGGGCCTCTGAGAAAGAGAGCAAACTAGAGCTTGAGAAAGGCATCTCGTGGGGTAAATACCTTTCATTATGATGCTCTGCAACCTATTTTGTTGTGACGTGTAGTTTTTAAAGCAGTCTTTTTTCTTTGAGAAGAATTCATTTCTCCGGGTTGTCAACAAGTAAAAGTGGCTTTTGTTGTGGTTGTTAAGTGATGTTTTAAAAAATGGGATCCAATTTATGTTAAAGAAGGCACTAGAATGGTGGAGACTGAAAGACAGTGGTTAACAGAACATATAAAGGACCAAACAGAAGGCCTGGCAGCAGCAGGGCTCTATTTGGCTGCTACAGCAGCAGTAAGGACTACTTGTACTGGGTGAGAAGCTGTTCAGTTAAGACTCATCCAATAAAACATACATCCTGCAAAGGGAATTGTGCATGCAGTCTTACTTGAAGAAGCACCATCACTTGCCCTATGACGTGGCTCATGAAGTAAAAGTGCTAGCTGCTAAGCCTGATGTTGACATTCATCACCAGGACCCACGAGGTAACAGAAAGAACCTATTTCTGTGAGGTGTCCATTGCCATATGCACTGAAATGCTTGTGCCTGCATACACAGACAGGCAGAGAGACAGACAGACAAATACACTTAAAATTCATCATCAATTCTAATCATGATTCAAAATAAGAGAGAAAACATTTAAATTCTTCAAGTTTATAGGTAAAAAAACGTGATGGCTTGTATAAATAGGTGGTGATTTCACCAAAAATAAAAGTGTGTATGTGTGTGTGTGTGTGTGAGTGTGTGTGTGAGTGTGTGTGAGTGTGTGTGTGTGTGTGAGTGTGTGTGTGAGTGTGTATGAGTGTGTGTGTGTGTGTGAGTGTGTATGAGTGTGTGTGTGTGTGAGTGTGTGTGTGTGTGTGAGTGTGTGTGTGAGTGTGTGTATGTATGTCTGTGTGTGAGAGAGTGCATGTGTGCATATGTGCACATGCACGCACATGTTAGTTTAGGCCTTACAGGATTTTCTGAAGACTTAGTCATCATTTTTGTTACCCGTGTACATGTGAGTGGTGAAGAGGAGGAATCTGAAAGCGAGGGACATTCAAGTTTCTCCATGCACTAGCTTTATGGAGAATTTCCTCTCAAAAAATGCCCACTTCTCCGTTTCTCAGGAGACCATTGCTCTTCTGTTCAGACCTTTGTATTGATGTTCATTTCTCTGACCTGCCCACCATTGGTTGAGATGATTGGCAGGAGTCATCCCTCACACCTGTCAGGTCCCCTTGTGGTCGACAGAGTATGTGAGAAGGCTGGTTGGCTGGAAGCTGGCCCATGCCTTGGACATACAAATTCTTCCTAACTGCCCTTTATAGATATTACATTAGCATTGTGCACAAAATGTTCAACTGCCTTACTCTTGAACCTTTTCCCCTGACCCCAAGCAAATGATTTTCTGAGATATAAATGTGTGAAAGGTGGTCATTTATATAAACTTGGAGAAATACAAGGAGATAGCATTGGAAGAAAATTGTTATTGCACTCTGATCTTGAGGGAAAATGGATTTATTATTATGAAATAACAAAGTACTCTTAAAGCTAAAACCTTTCTTGCCCTACTTCAACCCGATGAAAAGGTTTACTTCCACGTTATAAACCCATCCAAACTCTGGCCTGTAATGGAAAACCTGAGCACTCCCTCACACATGGAATTAGAATCCACTGGTCTAATAAAATACCTCATTAAAATATGGTTGGAATCTCTGTGCTGAGGCAATTTTCAACTACGGATTAAGAAAGGTTGTTTGAACCTGTAATTAGAGTTCAATGAAGTGATGGGGGAGAAAAGCGCGAAGGAAATTAAATAGTGGATCCTTCTCTGAGCATTTGTCTAGAAAGGAAAACGTTATCGGTTGGAGGAGAGAATAACAGAGGTCAAGGAGACATGACCTTGCTGTGTTTACTCTTTGCAGGAATGCACCTCTCTTCCAGCCAAGGTAATTCCCTGTCCAGAATAAATCCTGTGGTGAAATAGGAAAATACAAGGCTGCATACTCCACACTCTAAAGAGACACTCTGAAGGTTGGCAGGAATAGCAGGAGTCTAGTACCAACTGCTAAGACAACTGTAGCATCACTCACAACAGCACTGTGTCTTATTATTTGAATCCTTACTACTTGGAAGTTGCCTGACTAATCAAAAGTTACTTTATGTTCCCAGTTGGAAGCATTGTGACTTTGTTAAATATCTCTTCAGAGGCTCCTTCATTTGAGATGTGGTATTTGGGTTAAATTTAAAGTTATCTTCATAGTCAAAAAATTCATTTTGATATTTATAAAGCTAAGGGTTTTCAAATCTCTTTAGAGAATTTAACTTAGTCGAATTACAATCCTAACATACTTCTGCATTTCCTCATATGTTATGCCTGTTTCCAGGACAGTACTCTCTACATATGCTGACTTTAACCTTCTTTCTCTCTATAATTCCTAAATTCATTTTCTTACCATAGATGCCCACGAACCTTGTACCATATAGATACTATTGCTGCCATGTCAAGAGCCATTTGCCAACTCTAGTCTCAGAATAACCAGGACAGTCGGTGTATGGGAACCTCTTTGGTCCACTTCTCAAAGTTTATTCAGATTTAGAAAGGCTGAGTCTTGCTCACTATGTGGTGCAAAGGAAATCTAATTATACCACCCGTAAATACACCCTGCAGCTCTGTCCTCATCAAGTCGTAATAATGCCCGTCATTCAAAAAAGACAAAATTGCTTCTAGCACAGTTCCTCACACCTTGCTGTGAGGAATAAATACTTGATGAATGAATATCCCAGAAAGTGGCCTAAATGACAGAAAGCTCAACTGCAAGCAAGGTCACAGTAATTATGCTTCTGAAAGAAGGGCCTCACCTGAATCACTGTTCTGATAATGCAATAAATGAATACAATCTTTGAATTGTTGATAGTCTGGGGTTAGATTCCTAGGTTCTTGTCCTTTTCATCCAAAGGGCTAAAATATGAAAGATTACACCGGTTTGCACAGGTAAGAAGTGACTTCATTCAAAGCAAAGCCAAAATACAGATCAAGAAATACTCTATCAAGACAGGCAGCTGCTACGTCAGTGATGGCACTCAAGGGTCGGGCTCTTTCCCAGCTTCCTCCTGTGGTTCAAGAGAAAGAGGAGTTTATGTACTAAAGTGCCTGGTTTAGGTTGTTCTCTAGCTTGATTGAGAAATCAAACTATAAAGCTTTATTTTCTGCTGTGATTATCACTTCCCATAATGCATCTGAATTCAGTTACACAGGCATGCCATGGTAAATCTGAGATTCTTCCTAAAAGCACAATTGGCAACATAGCTTTGTCTTATTTATTGGGAATGTATCTAAAACTAATCTTGGTAGCACTGTACTTTCTACTCTGCTACCTACACTTACCCCATTGTCCAAAACCAAGTGTGTGTGCAGCTGAATGCATTTATGAGGGGCGTGTCCCAGATTCCTATTTTGCTGGTATGATTTAGAGAAGGGTTTGTGAGCAGGCAAGTGAAGGACCATTTGTAAGTTATTTCTTACTCGTGGCTACCTTAGTGTTGTTTATGAGGGAAACTTCACACTGATTAGAAATAGCGTCTTTCTACTAGCATTTACTTCTCTAAAGAATGTTTAATGTCAGAACATTGAAACTTTGTTACATGTGTTTAAGTTTATTTGATTGCTTTACTTTTGGTATTTCTGTTACTTTTCATTTTCTTTTACCTTTTTCACTCAAAATGTTTTCTTCTCTCACATAATTCATCTCAACCACAGTTTCCCCTCCCTCCACTCTTCCTAGTTTCTCCATCTTTTCTTTCCTCCATATCCACTCCCCTTACATTTCCATTCAGAAAAGAACAGGCCTTTAAGAAACAACAACCAAACAGAACAAAACAGCATACAGGAAGACAAGGCAAAAGCCCTCATATTGAGACTAGACAAAGCAACGTGATAAGAAGAAAAGAATCTCAAGAGCAGGAAAAAAAGTCAGAGACACAGCTGCTCCCACTCCTTAGAGTCCCACAAAACCACCAAGCTATTAACTATAACATATATACCTAGTTCAGACCCTTGCAGGCTTGCTGTTTCTATCTCTATGCTTAGTTGATTCAGTGGGCCATGTTCTTATGATGTGCTTCATCCCCTTGGACTCCTCCAATCTTTCATCCACTCTTCCATCAAGTTCCTTGAACTTCAAGGTGAGGGATCCAATGGAGACCTCCAATTTAGACTCTTTCAGCATGTCTGGCTGTGAGTCTCTGCTCCCATTTGCTCTCACAGGAAGCATCTCTGATGATGATTGGACAAGGCACAGATCTATGAGTATAGCTGAATACCATTAAAAATAATTTTGATTATTTTTTTTGCCAGTGGTATTTGGTTCTACCATAGACTTCCAGGCTATCCAGTCTCTGGTTCTTATCCATCCAGGCAGTATAAGGCATGGGCTCCTTCTCATGGCATGGACCTTAATTTAACCCGAACATTGGTTTGGCCACTCCCACAAGTTATGTGTCAGTACTGCCCCAGCACAGCTTGCAGGCAGGAAAGTATGAATCTCCCTGGGAAGCGAAAATAAAATAGATGCTGTAGGTGACTTGGAGAAGGTGAAGGATAGAAACAAGAAGGATGGGGAGGAGATGGAGGGAGAGTAGAGGTTGAGGCAGCTGGAATTGAAGGATTTGGGGGACAGTGTGGAAACCTAGTGCAATAGAAACTCCCTGGAATCTATGTAGGTAAACCTGGTGGAGGGAGTCTGAACTGGAACCAGCAAGGCTTCTAGTGCTTAAACTGAGTCACATTTGGTTGAGTTGTTGGCTAAGGAGGTCCCTTGGCGATCCCTAAACACCCCAGGCTGATGCTAGGACAGAAAGTAGATCTCTGAAACTGCTGCATTATAAGTTTCTGTCATCCCCTGTAGCATCCCTGCCTGCTCTGATTTCTGATGTTTTTATTTTCTGCAGCTTCACTTGTAGCCAAATGTAGCCTGAAACTCACTATGCAGCTGATGATAGCCTTGAACTAATCTTCATGCTTCTGCTACTCAAACGCTAGAATTAAGGTAACACATCTAGTTGTTGCAGTTCGGGGAATTGAACGCAGATCTTCATGTATGCCATTCAGAATAACTAACCGAACACCTTAAGCTTCGTGTTATACATCTTTTTTGGATGTGTTGTATCTTTTCCAGATGTTGTCTGTGGTGAAGAAACTATATTAGATTCCCTTATATAAGTTTCATATCTATATTCCCTTTGGACCTATGGAATAATAATGTAAGACACCAGTCACTCTAGTTTATATATGAAAAACTTAGTCTTCAGAGCTTGCTATTTTTCATAGTTCAGTAAGTGCCAACTCTGTAGTCAGAACCAGAGAAACCCAAACCAGGTGACAATGGCAGATAAGGAAAAAAAAACTAAAAGATCTGATTTCCCATTTACAGACAGAGGCAAAGTTCTTATCCTGCTATGGATCCCAATGATGTATCATAAGAATAGCATGAAAAAACAGAGGACATGCTCTGCAGCAGGGAGAGGAAAGAAGGAGGCAAGAACACGCACATATACCAGAGCCTACAGTTAGGTTATAAGCTGCTCTGGAACATGGATTGTCCTTATCAACAATCACAGTAGGTGGCGATATTGTATTACCTTGAAGATTGGGAGATAATTTTTTTACCCCTTTAATCTCTGAAATTAATCTTTATAATAGCTGTGGTTTGCCTTCTCCTTGTCTCTTGTATGCTGTTTAGTTACAGAAACTTTTAGCCTCAGCGTGGGAAACAAAAATGGTAGAATTTCCTACCATTCAAAATCAGACCCAAAACCCAGGGCTTTGGGCAGCTGAGGTGTCCCATAAGTGCCTAAATTAAAGAGATTTTTTACCCTCTGGCTATTCATCTCTCTTTTTAAAATTTTCTAACTAGAGTTGTCTTACTCAAGCAACTGAGTCAGAAACCTTGGTTTGAGCTTGGAGAGACCATGAATGGTGTGCCTAAAAGCCTGTCTTTAGAATTAAATGGGTTTGTGGTCATTTCTAGCTTGGGTTCAACTCAATGTCGTACAAACTACTTTGATTTTTGAAGTTTCGGTTGAAGCATACTTCGTATCTGCAGCAATCTCAATTTTTCTCATAGTTTCATTGTGTGGTTACAGGGTATCATCCAAAGCAGGTTTTTTTTTTTTAAATAAAAAACAACAACAACAACAACAAAAAAAAAACAAAACAAAGTTTGCTCTCCTCAGCTCCACGTCTCTCCTAAGACTCAGCACAAACAAAAAAGGATGGAGAGACCAAGATTGTTGGTGGTGACCCCTGACCTTTCCCTCTGCCATCCTTCACCTAAAAGCTTATCCATTCAATGCATTCGTTCTAACTACTTTCTATCTTTACCTTATGTCTAACATGTTGCCTAAGGCTTTAATTAATTTGTGCGTAATTATTCCTATGGATGCTTGAAGCCTGGTTCTTCACCTCTACTTAGCCTTCCACCATTTTTCCTTCACACAGTTCAAGAAGCATAAATGGAGTTTTTTCCTTCTGCTTAAAATTCTACAGCAGCATGAAGATTGTTTACAAATCCTGTGCTTTAATGTCCCAGACACTTTCACTTGATGTAGACCACCTAGTTACTACTCAGCAATGTTATGAACCCCTTGCTTTGTCACCTGCCATTTGGGGAGCTGAGAAAATCCCAATCTTTCACTCCCAATCAATCATTCCTTTGTGTCCTCACATCTTTCTGAAATGCGCCATCAGTCTTTCCGGTTGTTAAATTCTTTATCACCATTTCAAATCCCAGAGTCCATTTTTTTTGCTATGTGTTTTCTTCTGTCCTTTTGGGTAACCTGGTTGCTTTCTCTTTTGTACCTTGTTAGACTTGCTGAAACTTGATAAGTATTTAGTCCAGAATATTGTTACTATCATAATCATCACCGTCTTTATTGATATTACATACCTAACTTAATTTTATTGGTTAACTAATCTTGGCAGTGTCAAAAGAATCTATGAATCAAGAATTAAAAAGGAGACACATTAAATAATCACTAAGCATATTTGATCTTCAGACATTCAACTCTTTAAGAACAAAATAGATTAAAAACTGTCGTTTCTCTCCTTGATATTTGTTATATATACCCTCTCTAGCTGCTTTGTGATCTTACAGTGAGTGAGTTTTCTATTGTCATGAATGTTAATGCGAACTTACAACTTAAGATAGCACACATCTGCTGTCTCAGAGTTGACTGCTGAAAACCCTGACCCCAGGTCTTACCAAGTTATGATTGAGACATCTTTGTGCTGGCCTGTGGCACTGAGTTACAGGCTCTGAAAGGAATCTGTTCCGCCGTTTAGGAGAAATGTTGATCATATTCAGTGTTTCCTAAGTGTCTGACTAAGGGCTCTTCTCGGCATCTAGATTGTTTCCTCTGCATGGATCCCGTGCTTCTTTCTCACACATCATTTTGACCAAAGTCCGTTAAGAACTCAAGTGGTTTCATGGGCTGTACCCAGATATCACATTTGCGAAGTCTCTCTAGCCACATAAGCTCACATGCTCACAGATGCACAGGATAATGTCATGTTCTTTTAAGGAGAAATTACCTTGTCTAACATAAAAAGCAAATTCTTACTGAGTGGCAGGAATAGAAAAGTTCCTCATACATGACAGGAATCTGCTGATTCTGGCAGTGACTCTTTTAGATCAAGTCCTTGAATATCTTGCTGTGACATATCTTAAAGGATCAGAAATTTTCCTAGTGTGACTCTTTACTTAAAGTTTGTTTTCTTATATACCACAGGGTGTCATGCTATAAGATGACACTTTAACCTCTATCATATTGAGAACATTATTTGTCAGTTGTAATTTTAAAGGTAAGCATCATCTATTATTAAACAGAAACATCTAAGGCAAAGTTGGGAATATGCCCCATTTGCATATGTTCCCTGAGTTGACATCACTCTTTCTATTTCCTTTTCTGTTCCATCCTCTCTTGCCCTCATGCCTACCCTATGGACATTGATGTGCTTTCTAATGATGCATCATGGAGCCCTGAAACCTCCAGAACTTACCATCTGTCTAGTGCATCATCCCTCTCCTTCCTTCTTCTCACCCCATAACTTTTATATTTAACTAGAGGTCATTATTGTCAGCCCATATTTTATTCAGCACAAGCTCCCTTTTTGGCTGAACTTCCTGGTTCCTGTTATTGAACTTGTCATCTGTCCATTAGTAATTCCAAAGTGACACCTTTTCTCAAATGTATTAATAATGCATCCCATCAACATCTTAACACAAGCTACTCTTATTTCCAACTGATTTTCCTTTGAAGCTTCCCAGAGATCTATTTTGTCAAAAGCAATTATCTTTTCTGCAGAATTATCTTAATTCTCTTTCACATGTGATGATTTCTCCCTTTAAATGTCATGATTTTTGACACTCTGGTTTCTACATAGTTTTGAACAATTAACTGAGTTTTGTTTCTTTCTTTGTTTTGCTTTTTACTCTATATGATTTACAAATTCTTCAAGATCAATTCTAACATTTTTTGTTTGGGGAAAATTCTGGTCAATATTGTCATCTAAATTCATGGCTTTACAATGAAATCATGCCTTCCTAAATGATAACCTTATTTCATATGCAGTAGAAACTTGGTATCTTCGCTCATAAATATTACTTCCATATTGCTTCTGAAATCTGGTGCATTCCTGCATGCATATACTCAAGAGATTTTTTAGAAGTTTCTAGATTTCTAGAATTACAGGGATTGAGCTACAAATAAGCTTACAGCCAATTGGTTGAGTTGTTAAGCTTTCATCCATAAGTCATGCAGCCAGAGTTCATACTAATAAATTTTATTTTAACAGTTTGTGCCCCTGATTAACTGGATATCTACATGCTGGTTTTACTGTATCCAGGTTAGATAGGATCTTATGATATAATATTTTGAATGTGAAACAAAGTGCTTTCTTTTTTCTAAGCAGTGAAGGAAAAATAAACATATATATCATGCTCACTAGAGTTAAATGAACTTTAGGGGCATAATTGTGCAAGTGAGCACACGGATTTCTTTTTTTCTGCCCATGAACATACAACACTTCTTTAACAAATCAATGCTAACAGAATAGCATAGTGTTCTTACCCCCTTTGGGGTATGTGAATCGCTGCAATCAACTGGATTTGCATTTATAAAACCCATGATGGATTGCAAAAGTTAATGGTCAGAAAAAAATTAAAAGCCACACATAAAGAAAATGAATTTCAAAATGCAATTTGAATTGCTATGATTGAGTGAAAAAATAAAAAATCTAGTAAAAGATCGTGTCTTAAAATCAGTTTTCACTGACACTTGGAAGTGATGATTTTTTAGATGTTATTTTGATTGCATGAAACAATTCTACATTTTGCTGAATTCACAATATATATGTGTAGGATTTCTTTCTTATTTAAGTTCAATGTTTTGTAATATTTTTATTATTTATATTAGATTTTTTATTTCAAAAATATATAAATATATAAATATTGACAAAATTAAACAGGAAGAAATTTTGATTGTCAGTTCATCTTCTAGGTATCAGCAGAAAAATAAAAAAATTCTCTATCTCTTTTAAGGCAGTGAGATTCTGAAGCCAATGCATATATCTTAACAGAATCATAAACATATATCTCCTCCTTTACTCTTCTATATTTAGAAATACCACATTCATAACTGCAAAGAGTACCTAGTGAGAGAACTTATGCTGCTCTAATCAGTGACATCACTGCAAAACTATTTACCAGTGTTTTGCTTTAAGGATGTTGGGTCATTATTACTCCAGTAATGATTCAATTTACTCTTCTTGGAAGAATCTAGTTGGTTCTGAACATATTTCTTCTGGAAGAATGTAGTTGGTTCTAGCTTTGGTGAATCTAGAAGTTACCTTGTTTTGATTCCTGCTGTTTGTGTTAGACACTTGTGTATGCTTTATAGTTAATTAGTGTCTAACAAATTCTGCAATAGCCCTGCCACTGTGAAGTGTGGTCTTTTTTAGTAGTATGGTTTGGTACTGCTTTGACAAAGCACTAACCACAGACATTCATTATAATAAATGAACTATCTGATTCAGAATCAATAGCCTCAAAGAGTAAAACAAACTATGCCAAAGCAAACTTGCTCCAATGGCTCTAAACAGATAAAACTTTAAATGAAAAATGAAATTGTCTTACAGGCCACACAGGTAGAGGTGAAATAGAGCATTAAAATAATAGCCATAATAAAATCAGGTTTAAGCAAGGGCATATCAGCGATTATTTCCAAGAAGATTAAATCATTATAAAAAATTATATATATGAATATCTTCTTATGATAATAAGTTTGACAGTGGTTTTATTCCACTGTATTTCCCCAGCTGCTCTGAATGGAGAGCAAACCAAACTTATATAGAGATATACTAGATGAACAAGACAGGGAAATACTTATTCCCAGCTTAAGATCTGACCATTATAGCCAAACATGAATTTGAGAACTTACAATTTTTCCCATAAATCCTTTCTATTTTCTTGAATTACAAAATATGAGTTTGTGTGATTATACCTCTATTTCTATTCTATGCAGATTGCTTTTTTATTAATTTATTCTCACATATATTACATCCTGACCACATTTTCCTCTTTTTCTTCTTTCTCCAAACAACTCTCCTTTCCCTTTTTTCTCACCATCCTTCCCCAGCTCCTCTGTTTTTCTTCAGAAAGGGCTGTCTTCCCGTGGATGTCAAACAAATATGGCATATAAACTTGCATTAGGATTGAAACTTCCTCTCATGTTGTGGCTGTAGGAGGACAAGGATCCCCAAAGCAGGGAAAAGTCTCAGAAATAGGCCCCACCCTCTCTTTAGATGTTCCATGAAAACAGCAAACTACACAACTATAACATGCATGCAGAGGGTCAAGTTAGATCAATGCAGGCTCCCTGACTCTTCATTTTCAGTGAGCCCCTAAAATGTCAAGTTTGGTGAATCTGTTAGATTTTTCTGAGATGCCCTTGACCCATCTGACTCCTACAATCTCCCCCCACCCTGTCAGGATTCCACAAACGCTGCATGCAATGTTTGGCTGTGGCTCTCCATCTGTGTCCATCAGATTCTGGATTAAGCTTCTCGAGGACAATTGGGTTAGGCATAGTCATAGAATCTATTAGTATGCTATGTAGATTTCTTAACCATGAGGACTCAGAAAAAAGGCAATCTAACTTCCCAGGTCTAAAAAGACAAGATTTAATTAGAATAATTTATTCAACTTCCTAACCATCTTGGGGGTTTCCTAGAAAGAAAAACTTGGAATGGGAACTATGAAAAATGATCAGAAGGGCTGTGTCCACTTTCACCAGTGGGCTAATCCAAGAATATCAGGAAACAACACAGTTGCAAATCAATCCCTTGGCATTTTAATGATCTGGGAGCCTAATGGAGAGGTGGGCAGCATTTCTTTGGTCACCACACTGAAACCTTGGTGAATAACAAATGACTTTTTCAACGACTAAGCAAATACCTAACCCAGCCTTGCTTTACAGCTCTGAACTCAGAGCACAAGAGAGAAATCTTCAAGAAACAGCCCCAATCTCAAGGAAAATTACCTACAATTTTTTTTGGAATTAGAAGAATTTAAACTCTAATTTAAAGAATGCTCATATATGCAAATCAATTCATCACTCTCTATTTATCTATATAATAAATATAATATAGTATAATATAATATAATAAATATAATATATTAATAGAGTATATTCCTGGGCTCTTACTCTGTGTACATGTTGTTTGTATGGTCAACTATAAAATTTTTCTAAAATCCTTAACTAAAATAGCATAGAAATGTAGATAAAGAGAATGTTTAGAAACACAAATTTCACTCTGGTCATTTTTTTTTTTTTTTTGTGAGGTTTTAAAAATATCTTTTCTCTCAACGGCTTGGCATATGTGTCTATTCTGAATTAGATTTGAATAATAGGGAAATCTTGCTTAATCTGTTTGCAGTCTCGTTTAGGACTTTATCCTATCTTTTCACTGTCTCCTAAAAAAGCATTTCTTATTTTGCTTGTTCAGTATTTGTATTCTGTATGTAAAACTTAGATATATATTATTCTCATCTCCAGATTGTGTATAAGTCACAAACCATTCTGTTGTGTGTAAATGGACTCTGAAATACTCATGTCCCTCTTCCCAGCACTCTACATATCCTGATTAGATCATTTTATTTTAGAAACTTTATTGGGAAATGAACTGAATTTACACAAAGGGCTTAATTTTTGTGTGTGTGAAAATTGGTGCAGAAATGCTGTGGAATTCTATTGATTTACTCTGAGAATCACTGCACTGCCCTTCAAGACATCTGAATTGAAAGGACGCACTGCGGTTGCTTTCACCAGAATCGAAGCCATTTGTCTCAGAACATTACACAGTTTATGTTGGGATTTCAGATACATCTTGCTTGTCTACAATTCAAGTTTTGCACTTAAAATATTTTAATGGCAAGCTGGTATAAAACTGATCATCAGATCTCTTGATATGTCATATATTATAACAAATATGTTCTCAACCTGCCAGCAAAATGTTGTTCCTTATGCACACAGCCCTTGGGAGAATATGGTTCAGTGGTATTAAACAGCATCTACTCTATTTCAAGAAAATCTCTCATTTCCATGCTTTTTCCTAATCCCATTCTCTTAAATTCTTTCAGCTTGGGTAGTTTCTTACCTTTCTAAATTTCAGATTTGACCTGATCCTTTTGGATAAGACCCAAGAAGGACCGAGTTCACATTGGTCATTGCTTCAGCCTGTTGTGACTTGGTCCTTTGTCACAGGAACAGAAGCATTTATAGGTGGTGAGTGCCTTCACTTGTGTGGAACATTGTAGAGTAGATGTGGAAATGGATTTGGGTATTGTAAGGTTGTTCTTGAGAGAATGTATTTGAGGATAAAAAACGTAATAGGTCAAAGTTTAAGGTCAACCTAATTTTGTAGTAAAATTTCATAATGTTCTTAAATACAGACTTGTTCTCCACATGATGGCATAATTTAAGATTATGTTTGTTACTACAGATGAATTTTGAATACTTAACCTACTTTTTAAGTTGGCAGCCTCTGTCAATTATATTTTAATATTAGATCTTTAAATCTCTTCAACAGACAATTAACCTTACTCATTTATATTACTTGGGCATAACCTTAGAACAGGCCAGGGATAGTGCATTTTGGCATGTGTCTGGGCCAAGAGAAGACATAATTGTAATTATATGAAAATATAACCATTTTGGGAATCTACATCATTAAAGCAAAGGATGATATCAGAGCATCAGTTTAGCAATGACATGTTTTCTGACCATAAGCCAGACACTCTTCAATGGCTGAGCAGAGAAATGGTGTGAGACTTAGTACTTTAAAGAAGATGTTAAGAAACAGCAGAAATACACATGAATGATTAGTGCTGCGGTGGAGATGTAGGGTGCTTTGGGCTTAGTCTTTGCTAATCTTTCTTAACCTTTGCTGTTCAGTGGCCTATGTTTCATGTCCACTGTACATACAAAGATCTCTACAAATTTTGTATAGAAAAATGACTTAAAGACTCAAAGTGACTACACCAAGAAAGGCATTGTATATTCTACTAGTTGTTCATAGTAGGGTTAGGAAAACTACCACTGGGCTTCCAGGAGAGCTAGACACTGGTCAGAAAATTCAGATATGTAGTCATTTGGTATAATTTTGATAGGCTGTCAGAAAAAGAAGCTAGGATGAGCAAGAGGCAAGGGTGTGGACAGTGAACAGTGATCTTGTGATCTTGGCTACTGATGAAAAGCAGTTATGAGCATTAGAGTAGTCAACTTTACAGTGTCAAAGACACTAGAAGTCTGGTCTCTGCCCACATGTGCTCACAGAAAAAAACTTTAGGACTGTAAAGATTTGGCCATTGTTCTTTAATATTCTATTATTTGATATACAGTACATATTCATAATGGTCCATAAGCAGAGGCGTCTTGCATCTTACACCCAATGAGGATGTGCTGTTAGATTTCTGCTTGGGGTCAGTGGCAGTGCCTTATTAGGAGGCTTAAAAATAAGGGAGCCTTTCTTCCTGGCAGTGCTGTCATCTAGGATGTGGGATATAGAAGGGAGGTGGAGAGGCATGCCTTCAGGCCAGGAGTGACGGAGGGGCCTCTTAGAACAACGAAGTAACTGCTGAAAGCTGGGACAGTTTGTCTTCTATTTTAAAGTCTCAAATGAGACTCTATGTCAGTCTCAGCCAAATTCCTTGAAATACTGTCAAATATTTCAGGGAGCTTGCGAGGGGATCTTTTATTACATCCTTTCAGATCCTACCTGCTCTCTAGAAGTTGGCTTTAAACTGCTTGTAGCCTTTTTTCCCCACAGCACAAACTCAGAAGACTAAGAACAGTTTTTTTTCTTTATTTCTAAGCAGGTACAAAGATTATTTTTGAAGTATAGAAGTAGAGATTTACTTTTTTTGAGAAATTTGGAGGAATTCTATCTAACAGTACAATTTAAACTTTTAAGAACTTTGTAATATATTCAACTTATGTGACTTCAGGCTGTCAATTTTATTTTACAAAAATTTAAGGCTTGTGGATGTCTTTAGACACTATGTGTCATTTCACCAATAGGTGGCCTTTTAAAAATAAAAGTTAAAGAGAGGAGTGAAAATCTCCTTCAGTTTTTTTTATGTCTCCTTTCATGTTTCTCTTTTCTTCTCACTGGGTTCTATTCCACTTACAATGATTGGATGGCCATTTCAACACTGAGAAATGAAGAGACTCTCTCCACATCAAGATTAGATTCCCTTCCCCTTCTGTTTCACATTGTAACACGAGCTTCCTCTTCTGTTAGCTCTTCTTGCCACTTTCTTTCCCAAATGGGCAGTGCTCTGCTATTAATGAGAAAATATTTATTTGTTCCCATTTAGTTACATGTAGACAAGCACAAATAAATGACATTTACCCCTGTTGATGTTTTCTTCTGGAACATGGTGGCTGAAAAATGTAGACTATCTACTCTCATTTTTTCTTCTGGGATGCTCCACTTTTCAATCTGCTACAAACATTCATTTGCTTCATGGTTCTCCTTGATAGTTTGCCAACATGATGGTGAAATTTGACAGAAAATATGTGTAGTGCCAACACAGCACTACAGTGAACCCCTTAAAGGTAAGTCTGGGGCACACTCTCTGTAGCTCTCATTGTGGAATGAATGTGGAGCTGGAGATGCTGTGCAGATCTTTACAGGGACAAGCTCATGCTGTCCTGGCTTTCTTGTTTCCATGGTAACCCTGATACTGCTGGTCCTGTTGCCTTCCTGAGGGTAGGACCCACTCAGAACTTTGGAGTTTCATGTAGTTTTGAGCCACTGTAGATATTTCTGATAAGAGTGTTCTGACTACTTGTGCAAATGGGGTCAGTCTCTTGTGTGCTTACAGAGCCCACTTCCAGCCTGTGACCATGTCTGAAAGAGTGAGGATGCAGGCCTGCTTCAATCTATTACAGAGTTCTGACTCCATCTAATTTTGCAGAGATGCCTGGCACTCCCAAACATCTTAGTTACTCCTTTACTCTCATTTAAACAATTTGAATTCACAGTTTCAGTCCAATTATTCAAGATGTAGAACAAAGCAAGCCAAAGATTTTTGTATTCATTTCCTGCCCCATTTTCAATTGCTTCAAGTTCAGTGTCGATGAGAACCCAAGCACAGTGTGCTGGTGCAGTGAGAGCAGGCTCTGCCCTGGGGAATACATTCACAGACAAGATTACTACCATTTGGTCCTAATGTTGCCAACTCCTGTTCTGACATTAGTCTAAATCTGTAAAATGGAATGAACTTCTCCTGTGGCCCTACCCTAGCCTTGCATTGGCCATTTGCACTCCAGTAGTGCATTACTGCTCAGCCAGTGTTGATGGATTTGTTAAAAAATACATCCTCTGAGGTATTTCAAGAAAACATAGACATGTTTGGGAACAACACTAGATGTGAATGAAATAGTACTTTATTGTGCTTGCCAATAGTAGAACCTGAGACTGGCAAAGATGATCTCCGTTATAATCTCTCCTTGGAGCAGAACTGATGGCAGCACAATGGGAGCAGTTTATAAACTCTGTAGGATTTTGATGACATTTTTCCTAATGAAATAAAAAATCCTCATTAGCTGGTGGATTGTCTTTGCAGTTTAATCATGGGACAATTTCCCTAATGTCTGCTCAGGAAATTAACTATTGCTCCATAAATAAAGTGTAGCATAACATGAAAGCAAGCACTGAGCCATCAATTCTATCTAATATTGTTGGTTTCTAGCTGAGTGAGGTAAGTCACTTTAACCAGCCAAGTCCCTATATTTCCAATCCAAATGACAGTTAGTGGTTAGTTTCTTAGTACAAATCATTTAACAGACTGAGATATTGAACAGGATAAAGGTTAAGTAATATGTCTGACATCAGGATCATTAGCAGAGAGTCACGAGTTGAATCCATCACTACCCTACTCCAGTATCTGTGTGCTCTTTGTGCTGGACCATGTTCTTCTTTCAAACTAACTTTTAAATTATCCCTTCTCTTCTCTACCCAGTTCCCTCATTGAATTTCATATTCTACTAAAGTTTGAACTCTGGTAAAATATTAACATAAAAGCATTGGTGTTCCTTTTTCTCACAATCTTTAAGTATTTAAGTATTTAATTTCTCTTTTGTGTGTGTGTGTGTGTGTGTGTGTGTGTGTGTGTGTGTGTGTGTATGTGTGTGTGTCTGTGTGATGCAGTGGGCATGGGTATCTTCATGTCAGGACTGAACCCATCAGGTCTTCAGATTTGTTGGCCAGCAACTTGATTTGCCAAACCATCCCCCAGTCTGGCAATCCAATCAGGGCAAAGCTATCAATTCAAAGAGTTTCAATTACAGCAGAAAAAATGGATAGAGCATTTTCAGTGTCACTAACCTAGAGACAATTAGCAGGTGTTAGGTCCTTTGGTAATGAACTGTAAGCTCGTCTCTGCTACTTTAGATTCCAAGTGGATTTGACAAAGTGTTTTCTGATACATTAATAGTTGATATGCTTCCATTCTTATTGTGTACCTATTTCATAACTGGATTTAGAGATAGATGGGGATATCACTTATACTCCTTATTTCAAATCATTTCACAGCTGCCATGCACCAACTAACATACATAAAAATATTTTAAAAATATTTTGATGAGTTATAACTGTTTTATGATTTCTACCACAGGGCAAATAGTAGCTCATTTTTAAGGTCATTTCAAATGTTTCTTTGTTCACAACTTAGTATTTCTTTCCTGTTCTTCTTTATTAAATATTAAGAATGTCCATTCTGCTAAAGATGTCTTTGATTAATCAATAACTGATTGAAAAGGCCTTTGAAACCTACAAATATTAAGAAAAATTTAAACCATCTTCTACAGCTCCTGGCATTTCTTCCCTAGGAAGACTTGAAGGTCTTGCCCATCTTCTGAGCACAGACATCATTAAAACTTGAAGAGGTAGAAATGGTCCATGAAATACCTATGTGTTATTGCCTCTGGCCAAGCTCAGCAGTCAGGAATGATGAAAAACTCAAGAGTCCCGAGGTTCTGCTTTATTAGAAAGTAATGCCACCAAGAGCACTCAGTCCACTTCTCTATGAGAGGGTGTATTGAGGTCACTGGCCTCCTTATAGAGACAAAAATGTTGCGGAAGTTGTTCTATCCCTGCTTTGAGACACTTCTTAAAATACTGGCAATGCTTTTTATTTATCCATGGTGTCCACAGCATTCAGGAATTTACAGTTTAGTGTCAAGGACACAGACCTGCTTTTCCATTCCTTCATTTTAAATCTTCAAGTTGACTCCTATTCTGTCTCATCCACCTGTAGAGGTCAGTGTGACAGTAGAACAAGGTAGTGTCCTAGTGAGTCTGTAGATCACCCTTGTGTTAAGTACTGCTTGACCTGGTGGCCTACTAGAGATCAAAGACAATGAGGAACTTCTATAGAAATTATTGACCAACGAACTTTAGTCAAAGCTATGTAGAAAAGTGTATGAAAGGAAATCATATTTATGTAGTAATATAGGAAAAGTATTTAAATCCTAATGCTAAAGCTGGTTTAATTACAATGAAAATATTATGCTCATTTATTGAATACCAATTCAGAACTGGGCAGTAAAGTATCAGAATGCAAAATGTCTTTGCAACATACCCCCCAACCACCCAAACCCTGGGTGATGGAGCAAAAGAAATGTGCTTTAAAAATAATCTGTATAATAGATTTAAAGAGCAACACAAAAATGTTGCATCTATAAGTCTCATAAATTTACTTTTAGCGAATCATAATTAAGAATAGTAAAAAAAAATATAAGAAGAGTTCTGGGTAATTTACTACATTTTATATTTTAAACAGCCTGAATACCTAAAAGGAAATGCGGTGGTTTCTGCCCATCACTTTACACCCACTAATATAACACCACCTGCTTATCCTGGTTGAAAGGCTGTCTATGCAGAGTTAGCCCTTAAAGAAGGCAAAAGTCAATTACTAGAGGTATCTTTGACTGTCTGTGGGCTTGGCAAATCCAAGGGCCATTAGTATTGATGTCATCATTCACTGCTTGTAAGTGACCAGAAGGGAAATGAGAGAAATAAAAACGATTTGGTTTGTTGACATGATATGATTGTGAATAATGAATGTTGTTTCATTTGGAATTCTGCTAACGGGTATTTAATATCCTTACAATCATTTTAGAGAGGACTTCTGGCAAACTGAATGAGTACGTATAGGTTTATTAATTTATCTAAAAAAAAAAATGTAATAGTAAGACAGGCCAGTCCCAAGCAGCCTACTCTCAGAACCTTAAGAACACTTAAGCTCTTTATATGCTGAACTGTGAAGCTCTCTTTCTGCTTCTAATTGTGTTGGCAGAAGCCCCAGTGACTGAGGTCTAATGCAGCCACACCTTACTGCCTGGTGCAGTTGATCACCTGGACTGGGATCTTGCTCACATGCAGTTTCTGTCTCATCACAAATTGTCTAGGACTTCACCATGCCCTCTGTGCTGTTGGTTTTGTTACATAGTCATGAACTATGCTTGAGTAGAAAAGGACTAGAAAATTATCAAACCTACAGATAGGGAAGAAACAGACACTGGCCTAAGAATAAATTAGTTAACAGTCTTTATTGTCCATTCTAGTAACTAGTTAACAGTCCTCACTACACATCCTAGTAACTAGTTAACAATCTTCATTGCCTATTCTAGAAACTAGTTAACAATCGTCATAGTTTGTTCTAGTAATTAGTTAACAACCTTCACTGTCCATTCTAGTAGCCATATTAATCCAGGTTTGATATTTGAACTTTTGATATTTCTGCCATTTTATTCTGTAGGAAAATGAATATCCTTTTATTTTATCCCACACAATCTAAAATGAATAAATAAATTGTATACTTCCATATTATAACTTATAGTTTGATTACCTGCTGATGTCTGTTTTCCATTGCTCTGACAAACATCAACTTATGCAGGGAAAAGGTACTTTTGTTTTATTCTCTTTTTTGGTTTGTTTGGTTTTGGTTTTGTGTGGGTGTTTCTTTTATTTGTTTATTTTTTGTTTTTGTCAAGAATTCAGAGACTTCGATAGAAAATCCAACAGCTCTGTCACTTGTTGCTGTGGCAAGTGAGAATATTTTTATAAAAGCATATGGCCAATGATAATATTTCTTCATGGTGAATTAGGGACTAGAGTCCTCACACCAATTTTGAGAAGGTGTCTTCAATGACACTTGTGCATCCACAGCCTTCTAACTCCCACACTTTCTATCTTTCCCTCCCAACAGTGCCAGAAACTAGGGTTGAGTACAATCATGTGTTCTTTCTAAGATATATTCAAGACCTGAATCATAGACGCATGCCTTTTCAGGATTCTTTGTGTTTTTGCAGAATCACCAACTTCAGCACCTATGTTGTACAGAACATTTTAAGATTACAGAATTCCTCCATTTTGATAAATAATATATATGACTCCTAGCACACATGCATATAATGTGGATATTTATGTTCTTGATTTGTGAAAAAGAAAATAAGTTTGATTATGATGAACGATAAAGAAACAACCTATAATAGTGAGCTATTAGGTTTCTAACGTGGGCCATTTTTAGTTCCCTTGCCTTTTTTGTTGTTGTTGATCTCAGATAACTTTCTTCATCTATAAAATGGGTATGAAACCAAGTGAGGAACATTAAGAATTCAAAAAATAATTTGTAAAAACATCTTTATAATTTGGCAGTACATTGATAACATTGATAACATTAATTATAAAATTAATGTTAAAATTGATAACATTAATTATCCATAAGCAATCTATGGACATTGCCTGAAACCACGGTGTTTTACTATATTCTATGTGCCAGTATATGTGTCTTATTAAATGTGAATATGTAAGACTACTGAGAAAAACTGAATTTTAAATTAACTATATCTCTAAAAGGAACCACTTTGTTACAGGCTTCTGATATAATCTCACTAAAAAAGAAACTCTCAAACAATAAAACGTAATATTTTTAAAGTGATTATTTAAGCTATCACAAGCTCCAGTGCTTTTATAGTTAACATTTTTCTCCACTTTTACAAAACCTAGTAATTTGTCTCAGTTATTAAGTGATATTCTATAAGTAGCAAAATGAGAAATGAATCAGATTAATCTTACACAAAATGGACTCTAAACAATGATCCAACTTCATGAAATTGTAAGACTACTCCTCAAATATGATAATCATCCAGAAAGACTGACATACATATCTAAGGCATCAAAATATTAATTTTCTCTTCCTCTCCTTCAATGTATGTAAATGTTAGCAAGCCTGATGAAAGGCTGAGTGAGAGATTAGCTCCAAGCTGTCAAGGAGACTATCAAAACGGCACCTTATAGGGCATGTAGGCAAACCAAGTACTTAGTGTAGACAGGCTAATTTACCACAGTGCAGTTGCCATGGCAACAAGGGCTCTGCATGTCACGTGACCCAAAGCCGTTTCTGTTGACTGGCTCTAACTGACTGTCAGTTCAGCAAAGGTTGCACTGTTTCCCGTGAAAAGGAAGAAGGCGCATTGATACTTGTTGAAAAGGCATAATAATAATAGTCTATCTCAAGCTATGAAAGCAACCCTTTGTCTCCTTGACGTTTATTTTTATTCTGGCTAAGGAGATCCCTCCAATTTTTTGTTACACAAAGGCTCCTTATTTATTCACAGATTAAATATGTGCTCCTCTCTTTACTAAGGATTCCATCCTTGCTGATGGGATAGTGAACAAATATTTAAATCTTTTACCATCGTAATATTTATTTACAAGTTGCTAAATTTTATGCAGCTTTTGTTTTTTAAATATTTTCCCTGAGAGCACAAGAGATCTAGCTGGATGAAACTTGAGCCTGTAACTAAATTTTCTTGTCTATAATTTTTTACAAACATAACAGACAGAAGCTGACAACGCTCCCTCGGATCATAAAGATGAAGCTATCTTTAGGGGAGTTAGATAATATCTTTCCCCATATTTCTTGTCTCCTTTTCACTGTTGTTTTCATTGATAGGTAAAGTAACGAGGGCCACAGAGATCCTCATACTCTTAGATTCAACAGTTCTACACTTGGGATTTTATCTCACAGAGTTTTCAAGAAAGAAGCAGTTCTGTGATACAGGAAAGAATGAGCTATGGAGTCAGATGTATGAATTTCACATCTGTGTCTGCTACTTGGCTTGCTAAATGCCCTTAGGGAAGTATTTATCTATCTATGGACTTCTAGTTTCCACATTTGTAAAAGAGACCCAAGAAGATCTGTGTTGCATGCGAACTGGACCCTGATAAATCACGTGTGCTGGATGCTGGCATATAGGACCCATACATCCAACAGAGAGCTAGCTCAGTGTGGCACATCTCAGAAGCACATCTACAACTTGTCTTGGAATAATATACACACTAAAACTAAACATAGGAGCTGGTAAACTCATGTTTGCAAATGAAATATACTTACAGAATTCAGTGTGATGCAACCATTTAAATTTCTGATTCAGAATATGACTATATATGTTATATCCTATATATGAATAGAAATAGAATAAATAAATAGTATCATAAATCTGTGACAGAAAAAATAAAGCACCTTACAAATTTTAGGAATAAAGCTACAGAGTTTGACACAACTACTGTATAAGATGTTCTTGGATTTAGAAGTTATAGTTTGATAAAAAAGAAAATTAAATAATATAAACCCATAGTTCTATGCTAAAATACAATATCTCTCTAATAAATCTTTGATCTTTTCCACTAAAAAATATAATAAAAGAAGAGGTGGTGGATAGCGGAGGACTTCATCTTTGATGATTTTTTACTTATAATCATGTACTAGAAAGAATAAACCCATTACAAGCCTGTTTTTTTGTTTGTTTGGTTGGTTGGTTTTTCTTTTTTGGGGGTGGGGGCACAAACTCAGGGTCTGGAGACAGGGCTCAGTTGAAGAAAGTGCCTGAGCAACCATTGGTTCCTTTCCCGGTACCACATAAACCAAGCTTTGTAGGCCATGCTTTTAATACCAAGATCAGAAGGTCACGGTCGCATTCACTTACTTTCTTCAAATCCAGTCTAAGATATCTGAGACAGCACTTCAAAAAGGGGGGGGGGAAGGAAAAAGAAAGAAAAGAAGAGAAATAAATAAAACATCACATTTATCAAAGGTGATTGACTTCAGAGGCAAAGGTAAGTTGAAGTATAGCTTAGCTGGCATTTTTGTGCATTCTTTTTATGACCTGTGAGCATGTTACACATAACAGGAATTGAAAGGAGGTGATCTATGTATAGAAGAAATAAAGTTTGTGCACCAAGGAAAGTAGAGTATAAAAGTGAACATGATTTTTAGTGATCCAGAGAATCGTTAGCACTTTGAATTAATCATTTGAATTTTGCGTCTCTGAACTTTATGCCCTTACATATACAAAGTAACTACATTCATGGTATAGTATTTTCAATGTGGCAGAAACTCATTGTAAGCTGGGGCCTGATGACCACATAAACCAAAAGACCTGTGATTTGCCTCCTGAGTACTTTCAAATGGCAGATCACTGAGTGCAAAGCTCAGTGCTGACCGACCATTTGCAAGGAGTGAAAAAGACAGATATGAAGGCTGTGGGATAAATCTCCAATGACGGCTGACGCTCTGCCTTCACAATCCTAGCTACACGAGTGAGAGTCCAGGTGCTCTTATCTCCGTGGCATGGGCTAGCCACGTTTCATTTCATGATCACAGTTTGTCAGGCATCTCAAGAGCCAATGGAAAATGGATGATTCCTTATCTACATTTCTCTCTACCTATCTGCTTCTATCCATAAGGCAATGTTTAACTTAACTGGAGAGACTGTTAAATTCCTGCCATTGGTACAAATACATACATTGAGAAGAACTGAAAATACAAACTAAAGTTGTACCTTTTGAGCATAATAGAAATTCTGTCTTATTCGATACGAGGGCCCTGTCCTTCAGCCTTAAACACACAGTATGTCAGAGACTTGCATACAATACTACAAGAAAGAAATAGTATCTAGTCTCCAACATGGCTGCTGTCTTCACCCTCACTAAAAACTTAAAGTATCACACAGAAGTTAGGACCTTGTGCACCACGGGTTTTGGTTCTGTCGCTCTGGGCAACTCAAAAGACAATTTCCTTGGATGTCTCTGATATATAATCTGATATATGTGCCTTAATTATGGTGACTGTTTTAGCTATAGACATCAACCCTTTCACAAATGCTCGCAGAAATAATTTTTGATTCTCAAAGAATCCTCCATTCCTTTGCAACCTCTGGATTCCCTTCGCCTCTTCTGGAAAAAATTTAGACTGTGCAGAAACAGACTTCAGATTCCACAAATCCCTTCTTGTTTTACAAAGCATAAAATAGAGAATTTGCAGGGAACATGTCTGAGTGTGTTTGTCTAAGGAAATGGGGGTTGTGCTATCAAAAAGGGACAGCACTGGGCTGCAAAGACAAACAGTGAGGGTCCAGCAGCATGAGTCAATATCCACTAAACTACTGAAGATAGTAATCATACCTGTTGTGTTGTCTGTAATAACTTGAATGCCCTCCTAACAGCTTCATTCACTAATGCTTGATCAGTTTTAGAGATTCCTGTTCACCATTACTGCTTCCATTATGACGGTTTTGTGTTGAAGCTATGGGTACCATGCTTTGTGTGAGGTTATTGATCATACAATGAGCCGGCTTCAGAATGTAGTACAAGTGACATAAAATCATTGTGACTTTTAAGTTTCTTGTGGTTTATTTTATGTATTATTGTTGTTTAGCCTGCATGTAAGTCTGCACCACTTGCACATTGTGCCCACAAAAGGCAGAAAAAAGCATTGCATTTCCTGAAACTAGAGTTACAGATAGTTTTAGCATTTTAGCAGTCTAGTGAATAATAGAAAGCAAATCCTGTTCCCCTGGAAGAGTAGTCAGTGCTCTGAAGTGCCGAGAAGCCTAAAATTATTACTGTAATTGAAAATAACTTTGGTGATTTTCTCTGTGTGTGTCTCTGTATCTCTCTGTCACTTTGTCTCTCCTCAGTTTGACTGTCACCCCCTAGATTAGCTGGTTTGGGTACCATATTGACAAAGTAAGATCTTGCATACAAATTTCACACGATAACACTAATTGGATTCCATTGCACAATAACAGATTGCATTTTTAACCTCAGGCTGTCTTTTGAACTCAAGAGGTGTACTGTAACAGCCTGTGAATAAATCAATGAAAATAGATTTCCTATCAGGAAAAAAAAAAAACTTCAAGTTTCCTGGCTTACATTTTATGAGTAACTAGCACCTTTGCATATTGAAGACATAATCCATTCATATTCCAATGTAACTGTCTACATTGCCAGAGTAAAAGAAATCTACAACAAAAACATTGTTTACATTTGACAGGTCAGAGGAGTGAAGTTTATATCAGCAGGCAAGAAATGTATTGCTCAGGAATATCATCTAATCGAACTTTTCAACTTAGTTTTGAGAGCATTCAAGGAAGAAGGCAGATTGTATCCTCCTTCTAACTAATCAGGCAGCTGCGGAGTCATGTTTGGTTGTTTATATTAACTATAATCAAGAGAAAACACTTGATTTCTTAATTTAACCTTGTGAATAAGTGCTGTGAGCTATTGTAAACCTGCTGAGAATAAGAGAGACCTTGCTAGGTTAAAGGATCCAGCTTGACAGCCTTTCTTGTCATCTGTGACTCCGGAGAAGTTTGCATATGCCTCTTCTTTCTACCAAGACCACACGTCTTATGTTTTGCCCAGTTTTATGCTGTGTAGTTTGTAGGGTTATGAAATTCTACTGTCAGGTTAATGTTCATATTTGAAGCAAATACCGGACTTCCCTGCTTTACTCTGATTTCTTCTTGTGTGTTGAAATCTCTCTTTTCAGGGAGTCAGTACTGTGAGAGGTAGGCTTCAGACTCTGGATAGTGGCCTTTAGCAGAAAGTTTTATACAGACTTCATTCCTTATTAAGGAGAAATTCCAAGGATGCTTTCCTTTTCTCAGTGTTTTCATCTCTAAGCTTGAGTAGTAACTTTCATTTTCATTTAGATTTCTTATGAGAGTAATATCAGAGGAGTGCATCACATAAATGCTGAAGTGTTAGTGTGTAGCACACAGTGAAAGCTGCTGGCTTTTACTACTGTTATAGGATTCTGAAACGTTTGAATCTGCTTACCTTTAGTCACCCACTGTTGATGCGGTTAATGTGGTCTCCAGTGTAGGACTGATAGTAAAACAAGGATTATTATGTTCTTGGGGTAGTTGTCTTGAGACAGTATCAATTGTACCCAAGACTACCTGTCACATGATACTTTGCAAAAAAAATGAATTTGAACTTCTGATCATCCTGCCTTCAGCTCCCTCCTGAATGCTGATATGGCATTACAGCAAGAATAAATAAGTCTTATTTAAGGAGACATATGGACTTGGCTTACAATTACAATAGAGTCTTATAATAATATTTATTATAAAATAATTGGATGCATGTAAAACTTCCTTTGAGATAATGTTATAGTTACAAAAAGAATGTTGCGAAAGCATTCAGTATGATACCCAGGTAATCCTTACTGCCCGTCAAGGAAATGGCTTCTCAATGTTAATTTATTTACCATAAATCTAGAAACGCATATGCTAGTGAAAATTGTTCCAAATATGTGTGGAAAGAGGAGATGGAGTGTGCGCTCATTAGAGCACTTGCATTTGACTAGACTCACTTATCCATAAACTCAGCTGGCCTCATGGCCTGAGGAAACGCTGCCCTTGGTGAATGGCAGCAGCAAACATGAAGTGCCTGAGACAACAGCCAGCAGACTAGAGGGGATGGCAGTATTTGCAGGTTTCCCAAGTAGTGTCAGACCTTCTAGTGTAGCAGCCAAACAGTCACCTTATATGGTGTCAATATGGGTGCTTGGGGACTTTGTTACTTTAATGTACAACTAGAATTAAAGTAATTTCTAGCACAATAGTTACTCCAGAGAGAAAGACCTAAAAAGGGAAGGACATAGCCATTGCTTAAAAATTAATTCTAGCAAGAGGATGAAATTGAATTTGTGAAAAAGAATATGATAATTCACATTTTAAAAAGAGTGGCTGAGTGGGCAGGATGGCTCAGTGGGTAAACTCTGAATTGCACTCCAGGGATACACATAGTAGAAGAAGAAAACTCAACTCCTGCAAGTTGTGCTCTGACCTGTATACCAACACCAACCATACCACCACAAATAACTAGATACACACATGCAAATTTTACTCAGTTCCAAATTAATATATGATACAAAGTTACATATTGTATCATAGTATATTATGTATATATTATATATCACATAACATATATGATATATAAGAATATGATATATGTGCATCTGTGTATTTACATAGAAAGTTACATACATACTTACATACATACATGATAAACTCATACATAAATACATAGATGATAGATAGACAAATAAATAAATGATAGAACAGTTTGTGTTCTTTTCTCCAGTGTCTTACAGCTTTCTAATAAGTATCTGAACATATTTAAAGTTATAGATGCTTGTAATTTCTAAGTTCAAACACTACAACTTAAAAGTAAATTAGAATTAAGATGTATTTAAGTTTCAAGATCATTTGTTGATTTACATTAACTTACTTTTCCTACTTACTTTGTAAGATATTTAAATTTTAAGGGTTTAAATGAACTAAATCTAAAAATTCTCCAAAGCAATTTGAATTCACATGGAATTTAGAGTGATGGATTGGATTTCAATTGAACATAAACACATATATAAATATATATTATTATATTATATGTAATATTGTATTATATTTACTGTTATATAAAATATATAATATTTTATAAAATATATGTTGGCATAATATACATTGGTATAATATATAATTTATACAATAGTATATAATATGACATATTATTAATATATACACATAAATGTATATATATGAGCCACCTACAGGAGGCATGTATTACCTGTCATTCATTCTCTACATAGAATGTTTTTCCTGTATCATTTTGAATCTTCCAATCACTACATCAGGGCCAGACTGCCTTATGCAGTTTCTTTAATATTTTATTTATTTTTATTTGTTAAGAGTATACTATAGTTATGTCATTTTACCCTTACCTCTTTTCCTCCAAACCCTCCTTACCTTTACCCTACTCACTCTTCTTCAAACTTATGGCCTATATTTGTATTAGCTGTTGTTATATGCATATCCACATATATGTACATGAATATACACATTAATTGTTGTATACATATACATTTACATATACATGTATGTGTATATTTATATAAACATATATGTTCCTACATGCATAATTCCAATCTGTTCAGCCTGCATATTACTTGCATGCATTTTGTAAGGCTGAACATTGGGTAGTGTCTTTCAGTGGATCTGGATGATTTCAAAGGATCTCTGGTCACTGACTTTATCTCTTATAGATCATCTTTGTTAAAAATATATGCATTGATTCAGGCTAGTGCATTTAGCAATATATTATCATTATCAGGACTTGTTAGCTTGAGATCGTGTCTCACTTTGTAGCCCACAGTAGCTTCTCCTAATCTTCCAGTCTCAGCCTTCCAACTGTAGGCATGAAAGACCACTTTCACCTACAATCATATCTATATATAGATGTGGGTATATTTTTCAGTTTTCATTAATAAACTATTGACATTCAAATAAAAAGGAACAGGGAGACAAATTTTATTACAATAATAATAAAAAAATCATTGTTAATATAATACAGAAAAATAGGTTTCTAGATGTGTGTTTATTCAAAAGGCAACTGAAGTGAATCGTGTATTAGAGGGTTTTGGAGAAACCTCCAAATGAATAATTTAAGGCACAAAGCTAAAGCTATATAAGACTTCTGTCACAGAAGAACGTAATTATTTTAGAAATTGTTTTTAGGAATTAGAAATTCAGGGATGTACTGATGGTTGGAGAGACAGATCTTTGTGGAAGATATGGAAAATGGTTCAAGGGTGAGCTAATTGTTCCAATTCAGAATTAACACAAACACAAAGGCAAGAGTGAAACGGAAGAGAAGAAACAATGGCACTGTAGATTGTTAATAGGAGGTCCCCAAAGTAGAGCAGCGTTAAAAACAGTAGTGCATTCACATGGTCCAGCATATTAACAAAAGCTCAGGGTGGGAAGATTATCATGTTGCCAGAGATCTTATTTCAGACAGTTCCATCATTATAATAAAACAGTTTAAAATACTCCAGCAATATTACAGGGCTTTATGAAATTTTTACTAGCATATATTAAAATTTCAGTCTAATGGTTTTCATTATAATTCTATACTTGCACACAGCAAGTCTTTGTAATATTACTAGCTCAGTTTCCTCCCTCACCCTTCCTCCAGAACTCCTCCCTAATCTTTCTCCCAGCACTCCTCCCTCACCTTTATTCCCTACACTCTTCCTCCACCCTTCCTCCCATTCTCCTCTCTTATCCCTCCTTCCCCTGCCCCTGTCCTCCTTTCTTACTCTTCCTTCCCACACTGGCTGCTCACTTTATTCTCTAATTGCTTCCCTTCTACCTTAATAATTCTGCATAATGTACATTGTGTTTTAATGTATATTTCTAGACAACAGATAAACTTTGTAATCAATCTGTCTAATTAATTTGTATCAGATACTGGTGATCCAGACTTCACAATTGTGAGAGCAACAGACCTACTATTCACAAGAACACATTAACAGGTCTACTAATGGATTTCTTGGCAAATAAATCCAAGGTAGAAGCTTAAAATCATGATATGTTCTTGCAGTGTCTTCTATTTTTATTGTTGACAGGGCTCAATTTGTAGTTCTTCTGGCTTCAGTACTATGATTGTACCATAGGAAGTATGTGGGTCAGCTCCTGTCGAGGCTGCACTGTGTTTAAAAGCCAACATGACTCCGTTCCTCAGCTCTGGTGCCCTCAGCAGAATAGTCCAGACTCTTCAGTGAAAAACTGAATACCCAGCCTTTGTTCAGAGGCATTTGAGTAATCTGTGTGCCAGTTCACACGAATTCTTTGAAATAATTCTAACAAATAAACTAAAATAAGCAACCACCAGTAAACTAATAAGGAGGAAGTTTAAAATAATGATGGTTGTGTTGAAGAGAGAATGGCTGTAACTTCCAGTTCTTGGTTTTCCTCATAACTGAAGGCAACATGAGTTGACACAACAGATGGGGGACATGAAGAACAGTTGTGCATGATTTATGAGTGGTCTCTCTGGTGACTTACATACGGGAGGACGGAGCGCAAAGAATCCAATGATCTCCACGCTATAGGGTGCTGTCTCAGTTATGTGAAGTCATTGTCTGAAACCTGATATCTATAAAAATAAAAAGTTATCTCTATAGTTTATGTTTAATAGTACCTTAGTATAAATGTTAAAGTTTCAGTATGAGTACAAAAACTGAAGACAAAACAAATATCCATCTCATCAATACATTATTTGAATATTGTTTTTATGTTTAGGAATTATCAAATGTACCAAATTTTGGATGAAGAATTTATCCATAATAACTAGACTGAAACCTTAATAAAACATGTAATATTTAGAGTTTTGTATTCTTAGGAATCATATATATATATATATGTATATATATATATATATATATATGTATATATATATACATATATATATATATTACAAACAGATAATTTGTAGATTTATTTTAAATAAAAAAATATTTATTTTTCTAAAATAAAATACTGTAAAAGAAGTAAAAATTAAAGTTTAATGTATAAATATTTTAGTGCCATAAGCTTATTGATACATTTTATTTTGTACTGTAGGTGCCTGGGTATTCAATCAATATAAATCTTTAGAATCTGTTAACTCAAATAACAAGATTGTTTTTAAAAATTACTTTACTATTCCTATGCATTGTGCTAATTACTGATTTTTTAAATAGCAAATAAAACCTTTCACATAATGAGAATATAGAATTACATACTTTAAGGAAATCATCTTGCACAATCTGTGTGTTCTAATTGTTTAAAAACCACTGACCTCTGAAAGCTTCCAAGGAATTGACTTGTTCCAAGGGTGGTTACTTTGCTGAAATTGAACAATACATGTTCATATTAACCACATTTTATTGAATAAGTATGCAGAACTGATTTAAAAACATTACACTCCCTTTATTTAATTTCTTTCCTTTAGTCATTTAATATTTTTTAAAACAAATAAATTTAGAACAGAAATATACAGACATCAGGAATAAAATAAAACTTTGTCTTTGGATAGAGAAGGAAGTGGAAGGGGAATACACGAAAAATTAGTTAAGATACTGCTTTCTACATTAGAAGATTCCCTTTTGTAAATGTTAATAGTGCAATCCATTTTAAGTACTTAATTAAAATGTGACATTTTAGGAAGTTGTACTTGGATAACGAACATAAGTCACTGATGTTCTTTAAGGATGCTCGTATTTTGTTATGAATTTTTGCATTAAAATGCTTTAATATAAAAATAGTTCATTAATATTTTCAATAATAGGAATTTCGTATCTGATAAACCAGCCCCATAAAATGAAGAAGGTGACAGAGACGACTCATGACTGGAGCCGCTATATTCTGTTCTGTTTATTTGTTGGATTGTTTGGGGTGTGGGCGTACATGTTCATGAATTCCAAAGCTCTTTGTCAGTTCTTTCACTGTTCTTTCCGCCTTATTTTATTTTTTAGATAACCTCTGTCTCTAGGGTTGGAGCTTGCCATCTTTTTTAGACTGGATGGCTGGCAAGCCCCAGTGAACATCCTGATTTTAATGCATGGATACTGAGGGTCCAATATCGGGTCCTCCTGCTTTCATCAAAAGCAGCTAAGCAATAAGCAATCTCTGTAGCTAAGAGCTGCCTTTCAGTCCACTCGTTTGGAGTAATTGTAAAGACAGACATGGAGTCAACATTGAACAGTGACAAATGTTACTGCTAAGGTGTTTCTTCTACCTGCTTACGTATCCGCTACCAACTGCGTCTTGGAAAGTTCCTGAAATTTGGGGAATAGAACAAAACACAGAAAGAGAGCGCTCCCTGCCAGAGTGTAGGTGAGGCCACTTATCAGTGGGCCAGGAGAGAACAATGCTACGTTTTCCTTGATAAAATGATCTTGTTTGTAAATGCATTCTAGCAACATTATTTGACACAATGTGTCTCTCCTTATGCTACTTCAAAATATACCATGGGTGGAACGTGAAGTTTTTAAATATATTCATGTATATAGCTTTGCATTATAAAGCGACAGATTAGAAGGCACATTATGCTATATTTAAAAGTTTCTTTTAAAATTATGCACATTCTTTTGTTCTGATTTATCTTCCTTCTATTAGAATGCATGGATTTCTTAGAAATTATGTTATTTAATGCTTCTTTAACTGTTACTCACTTATTTTTATTGCTGTCCTTTCATTATACCCAGAGTATGCTGAACAAATCCAATGATCTTACTATCATCTAGTTTAATTTAAAACTTTCTAGGTGATTCCAGATATTTAAAAGTACAAAAGAGTAAAAGTGTATTAATTCAACCTGGCTATTTCTCTCTGTTTTTATGTCACTTATGAACAAAAACACCTGTATCACCGATATGGTTAACCCTCCTACTCATGACTACAAAGACTTTCTCAATGCTTTCTGAGACACATACTCTAATTGTATTCATTGCCACTGCAGGATATTATTAAGTTAAATCACCCCCTGCACCAGCTCCCATTTGTCTTCAATTCTCTATCTCTGCATCATAGTGTTCTGTTTAGTCATTTGCTCTTTCTAAGCATCAAAGTAAAAACATAGTTTTTAACTTCCTTACCCATTCTGAATTGGGAGCAGCTATCGAGTAAAGGAGCAAGTGTCTCCCGCTACTCTGAATCAATATTGAATTTCACATGAATACATCTTACAGGGATTTGAATACTCTGACTCCACTCTTGGTTCCCATTAATCCTGAAAGAAGTGTGCTGTAGACAAACCCACCTGCTCTAGCCATGTGTGCATCTAGCCTGCTCCATATTGTTCTACACTCTGCCGACTTTAGGGCAGTTCAATATCTACAACTTGAGTGTTGTTTTTTTTGATCATGAGAGTATTTTTACTTCTCATACCTACCATGCATGTTGTAATGTGTTGCATCCCACATTGGGATAAATATATCTATGTCTATGTCTAGGTCTGGGTCTAGGTCTAGGTCTGTCTTTGTCTATGTATGTCTATGTTTATATCTATGTCTATGTCTATGTCTATGTCTATGTCTATGTCTATGTCTATGTCTATGTCTATGTCTATGTCTATGTCTATGTCTATGTCTATGTCTATGTCTATGTCTATGTCTATGTCTATGTCTGTCTGTCTATGTCTATGTCTGTCTATGTCTGTCTATGTCTATGTCCATGTCTGTCTATGTCTATAAATTAGGTTGAAAAGCATACAAACCCCAAAAATCTCATCTTAAGCCCAAAATCACATCACGAGACCAGCAAGAGGAAGGATTGCTCACTCTGACATACCCTGGGGTATGTAGCCGCAGTCTCACCTCTGTCCTTCTTGAGAAAGTTACGTATCCATTTGACCAAATTTTAGGTTTAAGTACCTTGGATCCCTCTTCTTCCAATAAAGCATTTCCAGTACCTGGCAAATAAAGCAGCCCCAGCCAATAAGGTACACTCTTGCACTCACACTCCACAACTTACATGGCCTTTGTTACCACCCCAAAAAGAGCTGTCATCACACTGACTTCACAATACTAAAATGAGTCAATTCATTTTTTAAATTGGTTTGTAGGGCTGGATGTTTAAGCCAGACCTTGGACAAGCTGAGCAAGTACTGTACTACTCAACCACACTCCTGGTCCTAAAATGGACCAATTGTTAATTGATGTTCACACATGCTGACAGTACCAGGAGCACTCTCCTATTTTTCTATCCTGTTTCTACTTGGAAAACTGCAGCAGAAGCACTGTGGGTGAAGACAGATGAACAGACACAGGAGGACCAAGAGATGCAAGGAGCCCCATCCCAAGGCTCTGGGTTTAGGCCAGGACTGAGTTAGGAAAGGGGGGAAGTTAGACTAGATGGAAACTGTCAACTGTGCTAGTAAACTATATCAGATCTTACACAATACTTATTTGTTTAATTTTTTTGTGTATGCATGTAATGTATGCACAAGTGCTCACAAAGGCCAGAAGAGGGCACTGGATTCCCTTCAACTAGATCGCCAAGCAGTTTTGAGCCACCTTTGGGTTCTAGGAACCAAACCTAGATTTTTAATCGTGTGTGTGTGTGGGGGGAAAGATGCCTGCCTGTCAAAACTGCCTTTTAAAAAGGCATTCAGAAGGATGCTGCTGGTTTCAGCTCACACCCTGTCAAGAACATCGTGAATGTGGCCCTGTGTTCTCAAAGCCTTTGCCAGCAGTATATTAATGTTGCAAATCATGAAAAGATGAGTTTTGCTCAACTCCTACCAAACCTGAAAAACAGAACCTGTGTGCCCGCCTCTGCTTCTGTTCTTCAGGTATTCCAGCCCCATTGCTAACCTGGCAGAAATGAAAGATGTAAGCTTGTCCCACAGGCAGGTGGGTTCGAAGGATCTTGGTCCAGCCAAGTGAGCACAGGAGAAGAAGACCTTCTCCAGAGTGATTTTCAGCGTTACAGCTCTTGTTTGTACAGGGAAAGTGAAATGGATCTCTTAGTTTTTTCTCTCCTTACAGTTAGTAAAGTAGAATTGAGAGGTGCTCATAAAATAGTCCACATCAGCTTTTGAGAAAATGAATGTTTAAAAGGAATGGCGAATTAGAAAATTTAGTCTTTGTACAATTCCATTCTTAAAAGCTGCTTTATTTTCTAGAAATATGGGTTTATAAATTGATTTCGGATTCTTATAACGAGCTGATAATTAGAAATACCTCATTCAATATGTTTTTCTGTGCAAAATCTTCCTAAGTTCTCTCTGTTTGGAAAGCAGCAAAGCGTGACCTGCATAGTTCAGTACCTGTGAGAGCATCAGATGACAGAAAGAAAAAGTAGCAGTTTGCACAATGAGCGACTACCTGCTTGTCAGCAGAGCTTTACCATCAGCACCATATGGCTGGTGTCATTTATTTTGCATTCTTGCATATTCTTTCTTTCCTGCAAATTACCAGCTAAGTTGTATATTCACCTTAAAGGAATTCAAAGTATAAAGCAGGTTGTCAGAATTGCCCACACAATATCATAAATCAGGCCACCCACTGAAAGATTTAATTGAAGTTACTTTTTTGTTGAGTGGATAAGTGGGATCTGACTTTTGATTCCACAGTTAGAATGGAACATTTTACAGATGATCCCTGTCATTTATAAAGAAAAGAGAAAGAAAAGAGAAACTCAAAATTTCTCTAATCTTTTACAGAGAAACAGATCTTTGTAGCATCATGTTGGTCTATCTGATAAGCTTTCTGAAATAAGCTTTCTCCACTGTATTTCTCCCTAGAGCTGCTCCAGATGATGTGTGAAGAAGTAGCAGGTAGCACTTTGGTGAAAAGAGAGGGCCATGTCCCAACACATTTGCTCTTGATACTTTGAGAATGATGAATGTCTTAGTTCAGGCGCCCTCTTCCCATTGAGAGGTATACTTTAATGCCATGAATCAAAAAGTGCAAATTTCATATTGCTACAGGTGGGGCTCACTATTCTAATTATTATTATTTATTTTTTCAGCATTATTAATGGTGATAACTCTGGGGAAAATGTCTGTGTTCTAGTAGGGGCTGTTATTTTTGTATTTCCTAAGTGACATCAATTTGTGTGGCTAACATTATTGCAATAAGCAGCAAAATGTAACACTGCAGCCTGCTGTGAAGGGACCCCTACACACTGAATGAACACCGCAGGGACATGCTCATAAATATTCATTAAACAGGGTTTCATTGAAAATGAATTTTAAGTACTTAAGGTAATGCAGTGTAAGGCGGTAAGAAGTTATTTCACCATAGCAAAGAAAGCAGGAGAGAGTGAGGTCATACATAGAAGAAACAGAAGTAGACCAGAGAATGCCTTTCAATATTCACCAATAGGAATTAATCAAGTGAAGTGTTAATCCAACTATCGTGTCACCCCAGTGTTTCCAAAGTCCAATCTTCACAGGATAAGAGTAAATAGTGCTTAAAATTATCATAACTCAGGAAATAACTGTCCCAGAGAAAATTCCCATTGAAGATGTAAGGAAATCTCACTTCCTGTGGATGACCATTGGAGAAGTCAAGGTGACCTGATCTACAGTTGCAGAGCCTTCAGGAAATCATTGAATTAAAAAAAAAACGCACCCTTTCCTTCTTTGTTTGGGCATGTTAGGGAATGCATGTCTGTGTGTAGAAATATTTTCTGAACAAGAATGACTATGACAGTTTCTTTTCCTAAATTACTATGATAATACATTCTAAGAAAAGCAGCTATGAGGTTTCAGTCTATCATGCAAAAAAGTTCACAACAGTAGAAGCTTGAGACGACTGATCACACTTCATCCATAGTCACAGAAAGTGCTGAGGGTTGTTGTTACTCTGCTTGCTTTCTCTACTTTACATAGTCTTGGATCCCATCCCATGCAATGATGCCATTCATTATGATTGCCTCAATTAACTAATGAAAACCGTCCCCAAGGACATGACCAGATGCTTTCCTCTCAGGTGACTGTAAATCTCATCAAGTTGACAATTGAGAATAACTATCACACACAACACAAAATTATCTATTGTTACAAGTTCCTGGTATTAATTTCAATATACTTAGAAAGCCTGATGTTTCTATGACTGCTTACTTCCAACTGAGATTTTTACATGCATTGCCTTTTCAAACAATGAATATTCAGTGAGAACATACAAACAGACATGCATTCCTTTACATGCTCAAAGAAAGAAAGAAAGGGTAGAGGTTTTTTTGTTTCTGTTTTTTGATTTCGTTTGTATTTTTACTTAAGTGATTTGCTGAAGGCTATTCAAATGTAAAAGATCAGGCCACCTTGAGTTCTCTAAAGGTCAGTCTCAGGAAGTGATGTTCCCTTACATCTTCTATGGGAATTCTTTCTGGAACAATTATTTTCTGAATTCATGACATCCCAATCATAGTTAGAGACCCTATGGATAAATTGATAAACAGAACAAAATATCACACTTCCATGGAGCCATGTACCCATAAAGTGAAGTCAACAAAAGACCAACATAATTACATGGAAATTAAAGTGATGGTAGGTTACAAGAAGAAATGGATAACACATGGAGAATAATAAGGTAAATGTGTGAAATAAGTAAGATGTAAGAGCACAGGCTGGAGTGAGGGCATGAATTAATATTTTCACAATAGATTGTCCAAGGAAATCTCAATAAAAAAAAAAACACATTTGAAGATGGACTTTGAAATCAGTGAGGAAACGAATCTGTGGGTATCTAAAGTTTTCATCCAGGTGGAGGAATAGCAATTATAAAAGTCCTATGACAGGAGTATTCCCTGGATGTGCATGGAATATCAATGAGCCTTAGATAGAAGAAGTAGAAGAAAAAAAATTTATAAATTGATTTAGAGAATAGTAGGCCAGGTACTTTTGGGACTTAGAGATTATGGGAGAAATTTATAATTTTCGTCTGTATGAATAGAAACAAGAAAACCTCTACAGACTGTGGAGAGAAAATGTGAGAAGATTTAACATGTATTTTAACAACCTCATGTTGGTTTCTGTGTGAAGAAATTATCTGACCCCTAGTCAGATAATTATAATTATTCAAGTGAAAGTGGTTTGGGAGGGTCATAGAGCTGAGAGTGAAGAAAAGTATTAAGCATCTAAGTTGTCTGGTTGGGGAAGCCCAACTCATCTGAATATTGAGATTCAGAATAGATGGAGCCAAAGGTATCCTCTCATCCTTGGGATGACAGGAGGGACAGGATGGCAGCAAGGACAAGAAAGTCAGAGTCAGATGACCCCTGGTATTTCAACAGGCCACATGGAACCCTGGTTCTATTCCTTGGGGTTTGTCTGAATTTGACATAAACTTTTCTTGTTTATATCAGCATGTACCTATTGGCATGTGTAGCCAATATTAGGGTGTACCTATGAGCATATGTAGTTAACATTAAGGTGTACCTATTGGCATACATACTCAGCATTAACTAACTTGTTTGGATATTTTTATCCAGTTGTTTTAAGGGCTTTTGACATTCCCACTTGGAAAAATATGTGAGTGATAATATGGCAAATTGATTTATATCATCTTGAAAGTAGCTTAGCATTTAGGATATTTTAAAATATTTTTATTTAATTTCTTGACAATTTCAAATATATATATTATATTGATTGTAGCTTCCCTTAACTCCTGCTACTCTCTAGTCCTTCAACAAATGCCTTTTCTACCTACATTTTAATATTTACTCATAAGAAATAAGTTATTATTCTTTATAATTTTTATTATGACTAAACTAGACAAGTGTAGTGTTATAAGAGATTTACAGAAACACAGGGCAGTGAAACTGTGTGCTCAAGAAATAGACCAGTCCTCAATTACAAAATATGTCTGATGAATGAAAGATATGGAGTGGGAAGATAGTAGAGGGATAACCATTGATTGTGCAAGGAAGGGAGGAGGTTTGTCAGCTGGATCTAAGGGTGTAGTTTCATCTAACGGAGGTTGAGTAGGTTTCATGGCTAAAAGAACCTGGGGTGGGAAACAGGCAGAACACATAGAGGATTAGAGAGAAGATAGATGAATGCTTGGATATAGAGAACCTCTTTCCATTTACCAAACTGCTGGCAGTATGTATAAAGATTCTTTAAACTGATTGGGTGTGGTGCGCCAACATCATCACTCACTATCACACCGCCGCCATTGGAAGATGGCACCGACATCAGCCCGGACTCACCCCGCTTAACTAGTAAACAAGTGCTCAGAGCATGCTCAGAGTCCCTTGAACCAGCCTACATGTGACGCATCCCGAGACGTCATATTCTCCTGAGCTCTGCTAGCCAATCACAGAGGTACACGCCAACACGCCGACCTAATAGGTATTTAAGGACGTATCCCTTTGCTATCAGGGTCTTCTCTTCCATTCCGGCTTCAATAAAGCCTGCTGTAGAAGAATCCTGTGTGTCCGTGTGAGTTCCTGCTGGCGGGAAGATCGCGCGGGTTACAATTGGGTCTATCATGCCATTAGGTGGCCATTTTAAACCATTATCTAGAGGGTACTGAATCCAAAGCTTATTGCAAAGGTGTATCAGTTTGGAAAACCTTAAATCGGGCGTTAATTTTAGAGATTTGAGGATTTTCAGGAGACAACCCAGTGGGGTGTCTAGGGGTGCAGTTAAAGACAGTGTGGTACCCATTGGGTTTTGTAGGGCGGCTGTTACTAAACTATTCATATCAGTGTCCTGAGACAAAAGTCAGTAACAAATCAGGCAGGCAGCCTAGATACCAGGTCATCACAAGAATATCTAGGGGCCTCGGTTGTGGCAAACTCCTGGAGATAGCCAGAAAGCAGTTTAACCTGGTACCAGGGATTTTCTGGCTATTGCAAGAGCTGGGGGCTTGGGGGGGGAGTTATGAACTGCTTTCGAGGAGAAAAGTCACCCAACGGCCAAAGTCCTAAGTCATGGGTCAGCAGCTAGGAAGCCTATGGACTTCATATGGACTGGAGCATTGAAACACCAACCCCTCAGCCCAGGAAAGGCTGGCCAGATGCTATCTGGACATTTAGGGTCCCTCCCGCCAATTGGAAGCTCCTTAAGAATCAATATGTTGGTGTGTGTTTGTGGGTTTATGCAGTCTGGTATTGAAGACCACCAAACTTGGGAGACCCTTACTCAACTCTCGGGAAATCACGGCCACCCAAAAATCGCAAGACACCGTACCTGGATGCAATCAGCAGAGGTTTATTAGGGAGAGTTGGCTGGCCAAAGTCAAATTACTCACCCACACAGGAGCTGAATTTGACAAAAGACCAGCAAGCTGGGGGGCTTTTTATAGCATGGAGTGAGGAAAGTTAGGAATTTTCACGCGGTTACACATGATTGGTTGCTTTACAAATTTTGAACATCAGCAGGCTGTTCCAGTCATGGGGGGTGTGGGTGCAGCTCCTGCAGGTGGACGCTTATCTAGGTTATTAGAGCATCTAGTTAGACTTAAATTACAGCTTTCTGGAACACTGGGAAGACCTGGGTGTGGGGGATAACCAAGGAAACATAACATAAAAACAGTGGAAAGTTAGCTAGTTCTTGGAACCACCCAGATGACTTGCATCTTTCTTTGTGGTCAGGAATGTGTCTTCCTGCTTTGGGCCTTCCCCACCCACAGGTGGGTTCTCTTCCCTGAGGTCTAAAGAATGGTAATCTAGCAAGTGTCCTCTGGCTCAGGGATAATGTACTCCTCCTGGAATGTATCCCAGGACAGTGAAGACCTAAAATCTTACATTCATTTCTTTGAACTAGTGAACCTGCATTCTTTTGCTCAGGTCTAGGGGTCATAAAAGCTTCTATATTTTTCATTCCCTTTATAGAAAAGTCTAAAGAAAAACCTGTAATCATTTTATAAAATGATTTTTATAATTTTTTCCCTCTACAGTATCAGGAAAGGTGGAGCCATGAGGTCTGTGTGGGCCTGTCTGGCTGTGTAACTCACGTGGCAGAGAACCATGTGGGGGCTGTAGTGGCACAGCTCACATGGTAGAAGTTTTGTGAGCCTCCCAAGGGTGGGTGGAGTTGGTCTGTGGCAGCAGTGGAAATTCACCTGATTGGTAACTGCAAGTATTGACAGATGGATTCCACGTGGTATAGCAGTGGTTGCTGTGGCAGCAGCAGCAGACCATGTGGCATAGGTCCTGCATGTCACAGCAGCCAGCAGCTGTGGTTGCCAGCGACTACACAGCAGGTCGTGGTTCTCAAAGTCTTCTGTTTTGGCCCAATGCAACAGTGTTAGACGGCCATGATCAGCTTAGAACAGACCACACCAGGTCAAACAATTCCAACGAGGTAGAGGGTATTCAGGAGATAGGGCAAAGATGGGGGGTGAGAGAAGTAGAAGAAGATGGAAGAAGAGAGGAAGAAGAGAGAGGTCAGGGGTTCTGCCTGTTTTATATGGGTGGTGATGTAGCCTCTCTCAGGTAAAGGTGAGGTGGCCAGGTGGATTCTGGGAATGTATGGCAGTTGCCTTGGCAACAATGTGGGGGTCACCTAGATGTGATTTCACTGGGTTCAGAGTCTGATAACAACAGTCCACTTCTGTTGTTTTGACTGTAGGTGCTGCTGTTTCATTAAAATTTTTTGAGGAAAGAGTATAAAGATTATAGCATGTTTGAACGCTATCCAGCTGATTGTATGCAGGCATGAGTATGGCTGACAAGTACATGAGGACTCAGGTACCTGTGACTCAGGGCAGACACTGTCCAGATCAGCAAGCTGCTGCATCCCAGTTTGCTTATATAAGAGTGTGGGAATATCTGCTAAAGGTTTTTTGGTATATCCACCTAGTTAAGAGGATATAAAGTCTGTAAATAAAGAAGGAATGTCAATGGGAAGAAATACTAACTGAAAGAAAAATGTAAAGAAAATCTACCAGAAGTGATCAGTGGCAGTGGGAAGTTTAAAAAGATGCTTCCAAATCACAGGATGTCCTTGACTGAAGAAGAGAAAAAGGAAAAAACAAGACTACTCTTGGGTATGATGTAGGAGAAAGTTTAATGTAGATAAAAGGTAGAGCATAGCCAGAGGTAGAGGCATATGGGAGAGTCTAGACCAGACTTGACCCTGAGCTGGATAAAATGGGGAAGAGGCGAGAGGAAGGTAGAGAGAAGAAAAGTAAACTTAGTGTAGCAGCCAGCAGGCCCAAAAGGGAGTAGATTCAAAAAGCCAGGTAAACAAAATGGTTAAATTTTGTTTAAGAAGGGCAGGCCAGCCCCAGGGCTAGAGAAGTTTATAGTAGGGTGCTGGATGTGCCAGCTAGGAGATCCCTGTAGCAGGTAGGAGCTGAGAGATGCAGGGAGAACCTAGAGATGAAGTTTGCTTTGATAAGTTAAATAGGCACCTCAGCCTTTTGTCCCAGGATTCCTGTCTTCTAAGAGTCTTAAATAACAAAGGCTTAGGAAAAACTAGTATCAGATAAGCTTGTGCGGGGTGGGGGATACAGTAGGAACAAATAAGGGAAGGCCTAGAGAAAAAGAATTGTGAGCCCCTGAGCATCAACATCTGACAGAATGGGAAATGTGGTATCTGTGGTGACAGACATCAACACAGAGCTAGCAAATGAAAAACTCAGAGGAAATGGCAGCCATCTGAATAAATTATACGTGTATTTTAAAGGTCTGTTCCCCTAACTAGGTTGCATTGTTTGACCTCAGTGGGAGACAGTGCACCTAGACCTGCAGTTACTGATGTACCTGGGGATGGGTGTGATACCCAGGGGGGGAAGGGTGGGGGGAGTGGGGGTGTGGGGGTGTGGGGGGGTGGAGAACCACTTCCCAGAGCTGAAGTGAAGGGGGGGAATGGAGGAGGATCTGTGTGAGGGGGTACTGGGAGAAGAGGGGTGCTAATATTGGGATGTAAAGTGAATAAATAAATCCAAAAATAAATAAATAAATACAGTAATTATGTGTCATTGCCATTTTTAATAGTGGTCCCATCCTACCAAAGAGGTAGAAACCCATTGGTCTGAGGAAGTTTGTTGATTAGCAGAGAGGATTCTAGAGAATAGTGTAAGAAAAAGATAAGAGACCAAAGGGTGTCTACTATCTGGTTCTGCTTTCTCTTTCAGAAATATATATGAAGATAATAGCAACTATCAGAGAAATCAATGGTGCCTTCTTTCTGTGTTTATTTACTTCCCCCTATTTAGAGATGATTCCTATTGAACAATGACTAGTCTTCCTGATTCTGAGCAGCATCAACCAACATGCCAGCACAATGCTTGAATTGTAATCTCACCTGCCTCTTAAATCTGATGTTCAATTTTAGTTTGATAGATTCCTACAATAACATTTTATTGAGGTCTTAAAACATATCAGTATAATACATCTGACTTATTGAAATGGAGAGAAATGTTCTGAATATTGTATCCCACACTTCCCTGTACTGTGGAAGGTCCAAAAAGATGATGCTGGCATCACAAGAACATCAAGAGAAAAACTTGTTTACAAGCAAAGTAACCATGAACAATTTTTAAATCTATTTGTGATACTAATTATGAACATTACTTTCAATTATCAATGTGTTGATAAGATCTAGAATCACTGGGAAATGGGCCTTCAGACATTCCTTTGAAGGAATTTGACCTCCAGTCATGCCTGGAAAGGACTGTCTTGATAAGGCTAATTGATATGGGATAGCCCATTTTAACTGTGGGCAGGGATCCTGGGCTATACATTATAGAGAAAGCCAGCTAAGTACTTTCCTGTATTCGTGTTCCCTTCTTGTTGACTGTAAATGTTGTGTAAGAAGACACTCCATATTCTTCCACTTGATTCTCCATAAGATGAAATGAAATGTTGACTATAAGTCAGAGTGAACTCTTTCCCTTATGTTGCTTTCAGAATATTTTGTCACCAAGACAGAAAAAGTAACTAAGATACTAATCTTCCTTGTCAACTACATTGGAATTAGAATCACCACTGAGATGTCATTCAGAATGTGTCATCACCACTGAGATGTCATTCAGGGTAATTCATTACGGATATTTCCAAACAAAATATACGGGGAGTAAGGCACACTGAGTATAAGTTTCATGATGCCATTGCCTGGGGGTGCATACAGAATAAAGCGTAGAAAGCAAACAGAGCACCAGCTTCTCTCTCTCTCTCTCTCTCTCTCTCTCTCTCTCTCTCTCTCTCTCT
>JANHMN010000001.1:118259931-118310475 GCA_030674055.1 Rhabdomys pumilio
TCTCTCTCTCTCTCTCTCTCTCTCTCTCTCTCTCTCTCTCTCTCTCTCTCCCTCTCTCCCCTCTCTCTCCCTCCCTCTCTCCCCTCTCTCTCCCTCCCTCCCTCCCTCTCTCTCTCCCACTCTCTTTCTCTCTTTCTTTTCCTCCCTCTTTTCCTCCGTCTCTTTCTCTCTTTCTTTTTCTCCCTCTCTCTCTGCCTTTACTGCAGATGTGATGAGACCAGCAGCCTTACACACCCATTGCCATACCTTCCACTATGTCATCTTTCTACCTTTTACTTCTGACATAAGCCCAAACTCATCTTTCCACGACTTTAAATTATTCTTCTTCCAGTATTTTGTCATAGCAAAGATAAAAACATTTTGTATATTTTCTGAGAAAATTTAAACAAGAGTTATAATGGTTATACTATATGTCACATAAATTAAAAAACAAACAAAAATTCTGACACCTAAATTGCTCTTCTTCGATGTTTTATGAAAAGACAGAGAAATGAACAGTTTAAATTTTTCATTTCAGCTATAAGCAAATATATGCTTTGGTTGTATGACAGTCACAAGTATTAATGAGATTATAAGAAAACTAAAATGGAGAATTTTTGAAATGGCAAAAAGAGTTATTTTTAGTGACTATCCATTGATGGATTTCATACCGTTCTATTATTTTTTTGATATTAAGATCATTTTGAATAATATATTTCTCATAATAAGATTTTCCCTTTAAATTTTTATAGTGTGTGTGTGTGTGTGTGTGTGTGTGTGTGTGTGTGTGAGAGAGAGAGAGAGAGAGAGATGTATGTACATGTTCTAGTGGGTGTTGAGTATTTGACTGTGCACGTGTAAGCATGTGGAGCCCAAAAGGTGACATTGGGTAACTTCCTTGACCTCTCTTTACCCTATATTTTGAAGCATGGTTTCTCACTTAACCTAGAAATCATCCATTTAGAGACCCTTGATGATCAATGAGCTCCAGAAATCACTCATCTCTGCCAAACTCCCTGTCCTGTGCTGGGACTATGGATAAGTGCCACAACAGCCAGTTTTACATGAGTGCTTAGGACCTATACTTAGTCCTAATCCTTGGGCAGGAGGCACTTATCCAACTGAGTCATCTTCCCAGTCCTTTCATTTGTCTTTCATGTACTGAAATACTATATTGTAGAATTAAGATTAGTTTTTTTAATTCTATTACTTTCATTTGATCAGTATTTTCTAAATATTTCTACAGAAATCTACTTCAAGGATCTGTCTCAATCAAAAAATGATCCTTTACTTAAGAACTAAACAATTGTAGGATGAAACTGTGGCCCTGATATTAACAGGACACTACATTAGTGTCTGATAAGGGTGATCTGAAAAATAATCTATTTTTTTTAAAGACAACAGAGATTATGCATGTCTGTGTAGATTCCCCAAGGCAAATGTCATTGTCCTAGAAATTATATTATAGCATTACACTGAATTCCCTTAACAACTCTGTGAGGTAAGTACCATTACTTTCATAACCCAGAAAGCTACATCTTTCTAAGCCCCACACACAAGGAAATCAAGCCTAGACCAGTCATAAGTCTAAATTTCTGTGCTTATTTCTCTCCTCTTGAGATTCCTGCAATCTTTTCTTTTCATTCCTACTGTCTTGACCCAAATCCCCATTTTTCCTATCAAATCCACAAGCGTTCTCCAGTAAGCATAGCCTGCCATGATCTTGCTGTTTGAACTAGAGTATAGATAAATCTTCTGAGGGTTATAGACTTTCAGAAACTTGTCAAGATTGGGAAGGCCAATATCCAGATAGGATTTAACTATAACTTGGGAAATGAAAGTTGTAATTTTTAGGTTAACTCTTAGAACAAGAATCAATAGTTATAGCTTAATCTAGATTTTCTTTTATATGGTCCAACATAACAATGTAGTTTCTTAAAGGTCAACAAATGCTGGTTTCCTTGAACCCAAAAGAAACAGAAAATTCAATAATACTGTTTATATACCAAGTTAGCCAACTGTGGTCCCTTGGAGTTCTTAGTAGTTGATTCCATGTGTTACGAGAATACAAAATGTCCATAGCATCTGGATACCTGTATGGCCACATTCTTACACGTTGTAGTGGTTAGTGTTAATAGTTAACTTGAAAGAATCTAAAATCATCTTGAAGACAGGTCTTTGGGCACACCTGGGAAGGATTATCTAGATAAATGTTAGCTTCAGAGAATGTATGTGAGGATTATCTTGATTACATTAATTAATATGGGAAGACCCTTATTAACTGTGATTGGAAACATGCTTGCCAAGGGACTGTCTGTATAAAATTGAGAAGTTTGCACATGCATTCATCTGTCTCTGTTGCTTGACTATGTGTGTAATGTGACCAGCTGAAACGCAACTGAAACGTGTTTCTATTATTTGAATGATTCAGAAAAAATATTAAAATCAGAAAGCAGAAATTGGAAAAATGAACTGCTTTGTTTATGTGTTTATTTCATTTAGCTTGTATGTATCTGTAAGTGTATTTAGTCAAATTATAATGAAATAATCAATATTTTAAGTATGTGAGGCAGAAATATGATTCGAAAATACTGTGTCATAGCTGGAGAAAATTGCTTGTACATATTTAAAGACTCTAAATGTGTCAGCCCCTTTGAGCAGCATAAAATATACAATTAAGTGGTTTTGAGAAAGATAAAAGTTCCTACTCATACCTAATGCTCTGGAAGCATGATGGAAAGGGGAACAGAAAGGTTGTCACAGCCAGCGGTCATGTGTAGTGCTATGTGATTTTGTGTCCTAGTAATCTCAGAGAAAACCCATAAAATCTCACCAAAACGACTGCCTAAACATGAATGAACAAATTCCTGATAGGTGACGTTGGAAAGCACTTTATGCCTCAATCCTACACATAGCACTACAGCCAACTAAAGAATGATGAGAAAGAGAGACATAGTCTTTCCCAGGGAGGAGAACACTTCTTGCTTATCTAGTACCAAACAACCAACCCTGAGTACATAATAGAAATAACATCATGCAGACTGAGCAGGTTGTATTACATATTTAGAAATATGTATGTACATACACATACAAATATATGTATAACAATATCGATTAAAACTGAGCCAACAAATTTGAAAGAACAAAGAGGGTAACATGGGAGGGGTTGATGGGAGAAAAAGGACTTGGTCATTAATTTTAACTCACAATGACTTTCAACTTAGTTTTGTGTGTACCTTTTCCAGGATGTGAACTTTCTTTGATTTATTTTTTCCATCTCTTATTCAAGACCCAGGGTCCTCTGATACCAGTAATGCTGGAGACTTCAGCTATCAAGGTTTTGAAAGACATAAATACAAGAGTCATTTTTTGAGTGTAGTTTTTAATCAGAAACCACTGTTGGAAAGAGAATCCTTGAAGTATACATTTTAAAGGAAAAAAATAATTTCCTCAAAACAATATGAAGTTTTATTCACATGCCTGTGTCATATTGGTTTTATATATTGAACAGAATAATTATACAGATATCACAGATTTGCTGTAAAGTAGGAATGAGATAATGAGTCAAATCATGCATATATTATTCTATCTCCTAATAGCCAATACATTTGTATTCCTCCTCTGTTGCGTATGCACCAGTGCTGGGTGGACTCATACATGTTATAATGCTGAAATCACATGCATTGCATAATTCTATGGAATACTTCTCATAAAATATCCCACAAGTCATTTGCTGTTTTAGTAATTATTTTATATAGTTTGAAACATTTATATGGCATTTGCAGCTAATAAATCCAATCTCTACATCTGCCTTCTCATTAAGGGCACTCACTCATTGTAAGCATGGCCATATAAGTACCTGTATTGTCAACAACTCCTAAGCATCACACATTTTAAATTTGCTCTCTAGTTTGTTTGCTATACCTTAAGGTTAAACTTTTAACTTATTAATACAATATGAATCCTCTACTGTAGCCTAGAATTAGAAAGGTCGTGTCTGGGCAGTGACACCATAGTGCATCTGTGTGGACAGGGTTACAATGGCAGACAGGATCCCACAGACATGATTCTTGCACTTTATTGCAACATTTTCACGAGTTCCTAAATTGAAACTCTCAGCTGAAAGCTAAGACAAGATTGAAGGAAAGACCTTTTAAAATGAAATAACTGTGTAAGCTTCATCAATTACTATATTGATTCTACTATTTTCTGCTCTTCCAAAGATGTGCCTTATTTTGCTCTAGCATGCTGTTATAATACTGTCACCTGCACAGGAGGCTCTCCTTCCCTTCTCATCCTGAAATCACAGTTCCTTTTGTTTGTCAGCATGTTAGTTGGTGTGCACATTATCAGACTCTAGGAGCCTTAAGTTACTATAATATTTTTCATCTTAGATTAATATTTTATGTCTATTTTTTACAAAAGTAGCGTAAGATGAAATAGTATTTTCTTCTAGGTAGGTGTAAATCTTGCTAAATCATATAAAAGTTCCACATGAAAATATAAGGGTGCATATGTGCGTATGAATACACTGAAGACATTCTGAAATAACATGTAATGTAAAATTTCAAATACTAGAAAATAAATTTTTTTTAATTCCCATCTGTTTTCTGTGTTGCATCCTGCAGCTTTCAGGCCACTTGGTGAGCAACAAAACTAACTGTGAGAAGTGGGACCAGACTTAGGAAATACTGGCTCCATTGTCCCCGGTTGCATTTCTTTAATGGAATTAGATGCTATATCAGTTGCTTAGACACATGTTCTATTTGCTTTTTAATTATAAACTGGCCCTCAGATTCCAGAGTTTATAAAATACTTCAAACATCGATGAATGTTGTTGAGACATAAACCTGATATAATATGACTTAAAGAATGTAATCAGTACATTTTATTAACTACAATACTGGTGATGTTTAAGAGATATAATTTATCTTTGTGTCTAGAAAAAATGATACTATGAATAGCAGGTGTAATTTGATCAAATCTTTATATTATAAGCAACTCATTACTAGTGAGACAAATACCTACATTATTAATCTTTTTAAAAAGTAATTAAACTGGAAAGAGAAAAACAGGAATAGTAAGCAGGAGAAAGTAAATAAAATGTGACTTATCTGCCCTGTTTTCCTTGGGAAGCAATTATTAGACATGAATCTCTAATAGCCATGAATAAGCAGACAAATAATATTAGATCATCCCTTCTGCCTGTGTTTGGGTCTCTGTGAAATATTGCAATATTGTCAAAATGTGGTTAGTCTAAGGCTGGGGATTGTGGCAAATATCTACTATTAAAAATAGAGAGGGAAGCTAGAAAGAAAGATAGAAAAAGAAGGAGGGAAGGAAGGGCAGAAAGAGAGGGAGAGATACAGAGGAAGGAAGAAAAGAAGAAAGGAAGGAAAGAAGGAAAAAAGAAGGAAGGAAGAAAGAAAGAAAGAAAGAAAGAAAGAAAAAAGAAAGAAAGAAAGAAAGAAAGAAAGAAAGAAAGAAAGAAAGAGAGAAAGAAAGGCAGGAAGGATCTAAAGAAAGCAGGTAGGCAAGCATCAAGCAAAAGAACGAAATAGAGGCTGGAGATATGGGTTACTGGTTAAGCACATTTATAACTCATAGAAAAGACCCAAGTTTGATTCCTAACATCTACATCAGGTGTCTTAAAACCACATGTAACTACTTTTCTGGTCTCTCTGTGCTTCTGCATATACATAATACACTTAAACTCATGGTGAGTGTATATATATACATATATATATTTTTTTTCCAACAAGCATACAAATAAATATTTTAAAATTAATAAAAAAGAAAAGTAGTTGTTCTGGTCCATTATGCAAGAAGATATATGTTAGCAATTACTTTTTAGAAAGTTAATATTGGATGCCCTGTTAACATTTAAAATTTTTGAGTTGGGAAGAAACTGTAATCAGAAAACACTGCATGAAAATAATCTATTTTCAACAAAAGAAAAACTGAACTGTTTGTATTGAAAAATTGTGATATTCGTAGGTGTGTTCCAATAATACAGCCTTCCTAGTGTTCAAAACAATACTTCATTGATTAATAGGAAGTGAGTGAAAATCCTGGAAATTTTTCTACTGGAGTAGAACTAGTCTGTACTGGCTAATACTGCTGCTGAAAACAACGTCGAGGAGGTTCATAGGAAGATGTGTGGGACTCACAACGGCAGCTTGGAGCAGATGATGAGATGAGAGCTTCACTGTACATTTCTGTTTCCCTGACTTACTATTTGACAGGAATTAATACCTCCTGCTTTAAAGGACACACCCAAGACAACATTCTACCTCGTAACTAAAGCACAGCTATTTTCTGCTGCACTATAGTAGTTCTCAGTTTTACATGCTCAGCATAATTCTCCACAACACTAGAAATATAAAATATTAAATAGATAATGCTAGCACAAGTCTCACCTAAACATGAATGTATTTGATGAACTGTAAGACTTACTTCTAGATAGGAGCAATATAAATTGATATTTTAGGTGTTTAGAGAATATAGATAAATAAGTATTTAGGTATCATATGATTTAATCATATATCTATCTACCTATCATCCTTTCATCTATCTATCTATCTATCTATCTATCTATCTATCTATCTATCTGTCAATCTATCTATAATATAGTCTAGATTTATAATGTGTTCTGTTTGTAAAAATGGAAATATTTGTGATATTCCAACATATATAATATTCCCTTTTTAATGTGATACAGTCTTAAAAATCTAAGTTATATAACTCTCATAAATCTAAGAATAATTAAAGAAAAACTCCAGAAAGATTCTATCTAAATTGTTCAGATTATCATGGCGATAATCTTATTGGAAACTACTGTAGCAGGTTACTAAATAGTCTATAATATTTTGAATCTCAGAAGATGCTCACTAAATAGTGATACTGATATTCCTTCGTAGGACAACCATATACTTAGTCTGGAAAATTAACTGATGTCATCTATGGTGTATCTTTATATGTCTTCTATTTTGTTTAAGCTCAAGAAGCATAGTTACACAAAATGAGCTTGTAGTAATTAGTTAACAGCATACGATAAAATGCAAAATATGCATTAGCAGAATAAAAATGACTGCAACATAGACTGAGAATTCAAGTGGAAATGCTCACTTACTAGAGCAGCACAGAAGAGCTTAAATGTGTCGGACTTACAGAGTTCTATTGATTTTCCATGCTGCTCACCCTTCTATTGGAAGGAGGAGTCCATTTAAATCTGTAGGGAATGAAATCCAAACAGTTTCTCCACGAAGGGCTCAGTCTCATTGCATTTATCTCTCGGGTTAAAATCATCCATTGATCGCTAATCACCTGTGGTTGTTTACATAAAACAAGTTCCCTGGATAGCAGAGAACCAGGAGGGAGAGTATACATGCCACAGGAAGCAATCAATGAAAAGCCTCAGAATAGGAAACAGAAGGATTTTCCCTTTGTGGCAGTCTGTACATGTGTGCCGAGGCTGTCAGAACAGACATGAGAGTTTCTAGCTGGCAGGAAAATGTTTTCAGCATTTGGGTTTATATGCACCTTTCTTGTATTTTGCATAATCCTATTAAAAATGAAAATCAGTTGAAATATCTTTTAATAAAAATTCACTTTTGCCCAAATCGTCATGAAGTATCTTTTTTTCATCATGTTTAGAATATTCCTATTTGTTGTTTGCCTCTCTGTTGTTCGAAGCATCGCACTAAGAGTTTATTTAAGATAAGTTTATATTCATCATTCTGTATACCGAGATGCAGATGTCTCGGCTTGTTCCACCATCTTAATCTGTTCATGAGATTCATATCACTACCAAATGTCTCCTGGGGAGAAATTTTACTGTAACCTTATGAAATACAAAGATAATGATCAGACAGGGTCCAGGGATTTTGGAGAGTTTATGTCAGTCATTAAAACAACAAAACAAAACAAAACAAAACAAAACAAAACAAAACAAAACAAAACAAAACAAAGCAAAACAACCCTGACTGATAGTTAGCTTAGAATTTGATAAGCGTAATTAAGCATACCTTGAATTTACTAGTGATGACTTCATGTTAAACAAAACAGTTTTGCTAATAGTAAGTTAAAATGCATCAAAACTTACATAGGACTAGAATATAAAGAAGTCATTGAAAGCCATTTTTAAAACTGTTCATCGTCTGGTACTTGCTTCTCCTAGCTTCCTATCAAAAGTTCATGGTAGATAAGTCTGCTTCTTATTGGAGAAACGAGAGTTCATTCAGTCAGTGAACAAGAAATGATTTTTCTTTAAATTTGCCTCAGATATTCAATGTTTATATAAATGGGCAGAAATGATGCTTCTCTTTACAAGCCTGAGCAAACTAAATAACAGAATGAAGTTAGTTTTCAATCTCTCCTCCAAGAAGAAAGAAGGAGCCTAACCACCTCAACAGGTGGACAAAATAACTCTCCAAAGACCCTGGGCCCTGCCTGATCATTATTTTTGTATTTCATAAGGTTACAGTAAAAATTTTCCCCAGGAAACATTTGGTAGTGATATAAATCTCATGAACACATTAAAATGGTGGAACAAGCTGAGACATCTGCATCTCAGTATACAGAATGATAAATACAAACTTAATTCTATTATGTGGGTAGTGACTAAGAATTACTTAATAGTCAACATTTATTCTCACTTATTCTAAAACTCTGTAATTCTTAAACATTTTTAAGAATTTAGAAGCTTTAACATTTTAAATGAAGTAAATAAGCTTTGGGTAGCTCCCAGAAGTTAAGTATAAGGGAGAAACAGGCGGAAGTTGTCTAATTTTATAAGTATGTGTGGCTGACTGGCAGCGGATATCAGTGTCTGCATGCCAGACAGTGTGCTTGCCGCTCCAATTATCCAAAGATCACAGTATGGAATCATAATGCACTCCCTAGACTACTCAGGCCTTCCAGAACACTGCCTGAAATTAAATCTTCTGCTTGTGCATGGCTTATGAAAAATTGAATGGCAGATCATTTTCACAACACATGACAAACATAAGAGAAATTATGAATTAATTTTAAACCCTGTTTAGCAGAGTCTTATCAAATTGATGGCACCCCTTGTCTCATTGAAGACAGCCCTCAGAGTTGATATGCTTAATTAGAATTAGGCATCTCTAAATGTTTTAGACTGATAGCTTAAATCATCCTATTGGCCCTCCAATGGTGTGAAGTCTAAAACAAACAAACAAAAAATAAACTGGTTTAAGAGGTTGACTGCATATGATTTCACTTCTGTGCACTACAGTAAGCATATCAAAACATATTATTATGCTGGGTGTTCAAATAAACCAGGAGCCCATAAGCTTTTCAGGATTTGTTGAGATAAATAGTTGGAGATAAATGTGTAGATGAAGAGAGAATTGATAGATAAGAAGATGATAAATAATAAACCTTTGAAAAATGTTGCTCCAGCTGGGCAGTGGTGGTGCGCGCCTTTAATCCCAGCACTTGGGAGGCAGAGGCAGGTGGATTTCTGAGTTCGAGGCCAGCCTGGTCTACAGAGTGAGTGCCAGGACAGCAGGGACTACACAGAGAAACCCTGTCTCGAAAAACAAACAAACAAAACAAAACAAAACAAAACAAAACAAAACAAAAAAACAACAAAAAAAACCCAACAAAACCCAACAAAACAAGACAAAACAAAACAAAAAAACGAAAAATGTTGTTCCCTTATATTCCCTTCATAGTTTTATTTTCTTTCAAAATAAAGCAAATTGATATTAAAATGGACCTGTAATTATCTGTATTTAATGAATTACTTGTACTTTGACTCTCTGCATTTTGGCCACTTTTGCCAACAGCACTCCTTGGAGGCATGTACACTATCTTTTGCTAAACTATCCTATTTATGAATAAGTGACATTCCCAGATGTTGTGGGGTGCTGGATCTTCTCAGTTAGAAACTAATACTCAAAAAGAAAAAGAGAGATCCATTTGTCCTTTCATATAGGATATGGATTTTTCCTGCTCATCAGCTGAGTAGTGTATTCTTAAGTTTATAGCATTGTAGTGAGAAAACATCATGGCTTTGCACAGACACACAATATTAATGAAGAGATGTCTACATTGTAAGAGTTTATGCTATTGTCTACTATTTTACAGACAATAGTTGTGTCATTCACTTACAGAATCATATTTCCTTAATTATCTCATAAAGTAGTTTCAGAAGTAGAGATCTAATCTAGTGATATTGGGTTGATGTAAGATCAGATCCTTAAATGTGCAGGCATGGAGACTAGCCTAGTAACCATAATACTATGGATATATATTGCCATTGCTTGGTTCAGATCACGATGGCATGACACTGATTGAAGTGGATCCATCATATTCTGGTCTTAGCACACCACCAGAACTTACCCAAAGGATAGCGTGAACATTAAGGCTTAGTGGGTGTTTTGATTTGGAAGGAAAAACCATCATAATCCGTGAGAAGGAATTGAAGTGCAAGTTTCTTATGCATATTGGTGAACATCCTCAAGCGTGTTTTCCATTTGTTTCATTTATCACTTCAAATATCATCTTGCAGTTGGACTTAATTTACACCCAACTCAATTTTCCTATTCTAATTTCATCATAACGCACTTACTCTTCTCTGTTGTCTTTCTGAAATGACAATGTAGCATGATAGTGATCCCAGAACAAAAATAAAACCTACGAAGTCCTCTTGCTTTCTCCCCTATTGGAGTCACTCTTTATCAGAGTCTTATGAGGGACGTTGAGCATGTTTCCGAAGCTTGCTGTCCCCAAGCAGTCTCTGTAGTGACAAGGGCTCACTTGGCTTTCCAAATGAAACAGCTCTTTAGTCTCTACAACAGTCACAAGCCTGCAGTTATGCCAGTTTACTGAGGACCCAGAGCTTTGACTTCAGCATTTTGTTTTTTTGGTGAAAATACACACACACACACACACACACACACACACACACACACACACCCCATTTTTTTGTGTCCTCCATCTCCATGTTGTGCTGACTCTTCTCTACTTGAGTGAGTGTAACTACCCAATGTCAGGGTCCTAGAGACTTGACTATGAACCTGTGACTGAAGGCATTGGGAAATTTCAGGTGCTTAGATTTGGAAGATGATATATGCCAACTGTAAAAATAGACAGAGCTCCTTCCCTCTGTTTTCCACAGCTCCTGGGATTCTTGCTTATAACCGTGAGAGCAGCATTTCGGGAGCCCAACAACCAACGCAGCTCAAGTGTGAAGCTGTGACATTTTGTTATTCAAGAGCCACCACTGAAAGCAGCAGCGTTGTATTTCTACTTAACATTTAATGTTTTGCAGCTGCTAAAGAATTATTCACTAAGTGGTAAAACAGAGGAAAGCCAGCCTCTTCCTCACATCATTACTAATAAATATGTTTGCTTATGTTTTCCAAGTGAGGTGACAGTGAACGCACATAATGAATGAATATTTGACAGGCACATGTACTCGTGTCAGCTAGCATTAGAGAAAGCATCAAAGAAAAAAAAAGAAAAGAAACCATTTTATTATTTACTATTTTAGAAATTTCATTTTCAATATCCAGTGAAATTTTGTCCCCATACAAGGAGTGTTAAAATGGATTCGGGAGGTAAACATTATACTACCTTTTTAGAAATGGGCAGATTTAAAATATCATTTCATAGTTTATTATATTCCCAAACTGAGTCAGTTTCAAATGAATCATGAATGAGCATATGGCGGAGAGCACAATGTTACAGAGGATGGCCATTTAACTTCTGGCAGAAGCTGTTTGTAAACAGTTGCCAGGAAGTCAATAGTCACTTCAGTTGCTGCATAGAAGCATTGCTCTGTGTTGGGGATGCGGAGAGACTCAGAGAGGGTCAGCTCCACAGTCCTCACTGTCTGAAGTTGAATATATTCCTGATCAAGGGTAGAGGTTGTGTAGCAGGCTAAGTGGAAAGGGGAACTTCTGATTAAGTCTGTAAGATTCCTTTACATTATAGTTACATTAGATTCTGCTGGAAAAGGTGGAGCTCTCTGGAAGCCTCCACCCTTCTTAGTGAACAACTTACCATTGTGCAACATCTCCCTTCAAGCACATCTGGTCTGTTCATTTTAAACCTGTATTTGAATGATTTATGTTATGCCTTTTTGCCCTTGCTCAACTGTTAGCTTCTTGAAGATGTGTTTATACAAATTCATATGAATTACATAGAGTTAGTGTTCAGATATGATTATTTGGATAAATGGTTCATAATAAAGAGATGAACTTTAATCAATGTTTTGATTTTAATCAAAGATTTTTATTTGTTCTCTCTAGCTAGAATACTTTGGAAAACTTTATATCTGATGAACATTGATGGTATAGAACAAACTGAGACAGAGGCCACTTTCTGAATAATTTAGGTCCTTAAGCCTCCTTTACCTGGTCTTAAATGGAAATTTGATTGGATTGCTTTCATTCAATCTGGGTTTCATTTGACCTGATTTGAAAGTCAATAACACAGTCTGATAGAAGGCTCTAATCCATGCCTCTTCTGCTTGATTTCACAAATCTTTGAAAATGCAGAAAAGGAAGGTATTTTCCATCATATCTAGGGCTCCCTTTGGAGGACAGGTAGGGAACAGGAACCAGAAACTGTGCTCCCTGGTGTCCTTGGTTGCATCTGTACAGAGACTGGCATTTCCTCCCACACCTTCTACTAACAAATGCAATTTTTTTGATGTGGGTGTAAACCTAATTTCCCTGTGCATAATGCTCTTGCCTCCAGAGTGTGCAGAGCTGGCTGGAATCTGCACTAAGTGGTTCGGGAATAAAGGCTTTTCTTGTCATTATTTGCACAGTCTGTAGTATTCAGCTGCCAACCCATGCCATATTATTTGTGTGATGCTTGGTGACAGTCTGTGTTGAGTTTCAGCTATGATTCTTGACATAATTTAATGAGCTGAAATGCCATTTTCCCCTGTTTAAAAATATGCACATATTTTCAATGCCAGCACAACATTGTTTATTTTACACATATATTATTTTTTCTGAATGCAAATTTTCTACTCTTAACAAATATTAACATAAGATGTTCAGTATATAAAAAGCACTCTTTCTCCCATTTGCTTTTAGGAGCAGTTTAGTCTTCAGCATAATTGAGAACAAAAATGTGCCTACTTGCCTGCACAAGGCTTGCCTCTGTCCTACTCCTCCTAATTAGCTTTTAACAAGCTGTCAGTCTCCTACCCTCTACGTTGCATTTGTGAAGAAGGGGCCAGGATGGTTGCAGTCACCCTGTGCAAGCAGTCTGGGCTTCTTAAAAAAGGCATCTCCCAGCTGTCAGTGTGACCCTTAACATTGCCACTTTGAGTCAAACACAATATGGTTTCTGCCTAGTGTCACACACAGATGCTTATCTCATATTTCTGCATTCTTATCTGTTGCTCTTTTCATTAGAGGTGTGGTTGGCCTTTGGACCCTTGTGTACTTGTACAGTGATCCTCCTTGATACAACAGGGGAAAATATTACTTAATATTTTTCTTTTATTCTATTATTGAAAAGATATGTTTAATTTTTCCAGTTCTTAATTATTTAATTCATATACTTCTACTTACATAAGTGATTAAAAGATTGCCTGGTAAATCCACATCACCTGTTAATGCACAGATATTATTGCTTTTCCTTTTTTTTTTTTTTTTTTAACAAGGCTTGTATAAGGTTGTGCATATTTATGTATCTACACACAGTTATTTATTTTTGAGTATATATATCCCCTTATTTGGCGAAATAAAATGCTTAAATTGTCACTTTTCCATAAAATGAAAATGTCAACTGATCAGCATCTTGAACAGATGTTTAAGACAGACTTTCTAGAGAGAGATGACCTGGTCCTCAACCATGTTTCAACTAAGTTGTGTGTGCTAAAAATTTTCTTATCTACAGGATTTAGTCAGTAGTAGAAACCTTGTCCATGGTTGGAGAGTTGTTAGAATTAATACAGATAATAATTGATAGCATTCATATATTTCTACATAAAATAATGGTAAGAAGGCTGCAGGTATGGTTCGGATAGTAAAGAATACTTGGTGAGCAAGCATTGAGATAAACATTCAAATCTTCAAAACTCAAGTAAAAGACTGGCTGTGGCTGCACATACTTGGGGTGGAGAAGTACAGAAAGGAGGCTTCCTGGGGCTTCCAGGTCACCGGCCTGTCTATAGATTCACTGAAAGTCCTTTGTCAAGTTAATTAAGGGAAAAATTGATAGAACCAAATATCCAAAGCGCCCCTTAGGCCTTTGCATTTATGCATGAACATGTGTACCATACACCATAATATATACAACATACTAACACTTGAAAACACATGTATGAACATACAAGTTTTTAAAAGAAAAATTTAATAATGGTGATATTAATAGAGCAAACATCTCCATGTTGCTGTTATTGAAATTGTACCAGGAACTTCTTTTAGTACTTTGTGCTCTTACTAATATATGTACATAACCATAAACTTCTTAGCATAAAGTTCTACTAATAAACTTACTATGATATTTGTCATTATTATTCATTAAGGATTATGTGTTGTCAAAAGAACATGTATGTTGCAGGATATTTTATTACACTGTAAACCCTAAGATTGTATTGTTTACTGGAAAAATCAGTTTCTGGTTGCAGTGTGGCTCAGGCTTAGCACTCACCTTTAATCCCTCTGGCTGGAATATAAACACACCCTCAGTTCACATCTTTAATCTCAAACAATGAAGGTAAAGTTAATTGGTATAAGAAAGCATCCATTTATAAAAGTGCTATCTATTTGAGTGGCAGACAAAGTGATGAATCAGAGAAAGATTTAACAACATAGGATATGCTCAACTCTCATGAGAAGAGAGAGGAAAGAAAAGCTACTTGAGAGGCAGTGAGGGGCAGGGAGAGGCAGTGCTGCCAAGAGAGTTGTACAGAGACAGGTTGCAGAGAAAACAATCTGGACACAGGTGAAAACATAATGATACAGAGAATGAGAGGAGCCAGAAGAACAGAACAGACTGCTAACGTTAGTATGAGGTCAAATAGAACAATAAGTCAGAGGCAGAGAGAGAGAAGCCATTTTGAATCAGTTAGCATGGAGAGAAGTTTGAGCCAGAAGAGCTGAATTGAACCAGCTAGACAGACTTCAGCAAGAACTAGAAAGGATGAATTTATTCAGCAATAAGTCTCAGAGGCTGAAAACATTTTAGGCCTAGGTAAGATTTTAAGGAGGCTAGAAGCTTTAAGGACTAGGCCTAGATTAGCAGATGGCAGCAGTAAGCCTGAGAGACAACAATTAGACCAGGTGAATTGAAGATACTTCTACACATGTGACTAACTTTACTGACCAAAATGAACTTAACAACATATCTTCAAATTAACAAAATTCTTTTAAAAATCTAGCACACACATTTTATCTTTTAAGAAAAAATTTAAAACATTTTTGTACTAGCATAAGGCAAAATTCTGAGTTTTATATCATGTCAATATCAATCTCCATCCTACTAATTCTGTATGAATATAAATAAAATACATAAATTAAACAAAATATAGAAATATACAAATATGCAGTCTTTTGAACTAATAAAGATAATAACCCATCTGATAGTCAAAGAACCAATGTCTTCCATACTGTGTTCAATCATTATGTTTCTTGATACAGAACACGGAACAACTGAAAATGGAAATAGTTAATTCTGCTCAATTTCCCCCACATGATATTGTATTTGGCTTTGGATGGAAATGGGTGGCTGTCTCCTAAAGACAGTATCAACACACAGGACTCTTTGAGACATAGGAGACAACCAAGTATTGTCTGATGACAACATCTGAAGGCAAAGCAACCAGTCTCCAAGCATCTGATCTGATCATTCAAGTTGGCTGATCCTGAGATTTGTACTTAAAAATTTTCAAACATAATTATAAAAGGGTAGTGTATAACTAGAGATTAAGAGAGAAGAAATGAGGAAGAATATATATGACACCTAGCAAAGAAACTACACAAAAGACATAAGGTCAAGGCATTAGCTACTGCTTTTATAGTCACATCATAGATAACCACAATCATCCAACCTGCCTTCTGTTAAGACTTTGTTCTGCAAAGCTTTCCAATTAAACACACACACACACACACACACACACACACTTGGAAATGACCAGAAAACAGGTAGGCTGCTTATTTAAAACCCTAAAGAAAGACCAAATTTTGATAAACATTTTACTTGATATTCTATTATGAATGAGCAACTATACAGAAATGGAAATTATAAGTGACAGAACCTCTGTAAAAGTGAAAGTGACAGGAACTAATACAGAAAGAGGGTGTCCTATAAAGAGAAAATGGTATCAATGCCATGGCAACAGAAAAGAATTAAACAGATGGTTTCAGAGGGAAATATGAATATTTCTATAATATTTGTCTGCTGCTCTGAAACTCTAGCTATTTCCTGTGCTTACAAATGTTGAACCCGAATGCCTTCCACTCTCATTACATTTAGAACTTTATTTCCAAATATTCCTATGACTGCAAGTTTTAATTAATTGCAATAAACTCAAATTTAGTGATGTTCAGGAAGGCTTAAGCTAGGTAATAGAATTTGAGGAACTGTAAACCAATACTTTTTAAAAAATACCGTAAATAGATCCTCCTCATACAATAAATCTCAAGCAGTTTCCCTTCCTTCTACTTCTGCCAGTTTCTCCCATCTCCCTTCTCCCACAGACTCATCCTTCTCCATTTCTTTGTTTTTTATTGGATATTTATTTATATTTCAAATGTTATCCCTTTTCCCAGATTCTTTCCCCCAAACCCTTATCCCATCCCCCAATCCCCTGCTTCTGTGAGGGTGTTTCCTTACCCACTCACTCACTGACTCACTCACACACCCACTTCTGCCTCTGTGCCCTGGGATTCCCCTACATTGGGGCATTGAGCTTCACAGGACCAAGGGCCTCTCCTCCTATTGATGCCCAACAAGACCATCCTCTGCTACATATGTGGCTGGAGCCATGGGTCTCTCCTTGTGTACTCCTTGGTTGGTGGTTTAGTTCCTGGGAGCTCTGGGAGGTCTAGTTGGTTGATATTGTTGTTCTTCCTATGGGGTTGCAAACCTCTCTAATTTCTACATTTGGGACCCCGTGCTCAGTTTGATGGTTGGCTTCGAGCATCCACTGCTTTAATTGTCACGCTCTGGTAGAGCCTCTCAGGAGACAGTAATATCAGGCTCCTGTCAACATGCACTTCTTGGCATTCATAATAGTGTCTGCATTTGGTGACTCTATATCTCCAGGTGGGGCAGTATCTGGATGGCGTTTGTGCATGATACTGCCATTAGTCATTTTTTGTCTATGCAGGATTAATGTATTTAAGAAGTACAAAACCTTTTATTCTACAGGACAGAAAAAAACTAGATCAATGTAATTTAAAGAATTAACCTTCCCATGTGACCTGAGGTATTTGCAGGTCACCAGCTTCTGCTTGTTTATATTTTCAGAAATATTTCCCTAATAACCAATTTTATAAATTTCAATTTATAGACCTAGAGGTAAAAGAGGCACCTGTATTGTACCTTTGAGACTTCATCAGCTTTTGAGTATTAAATAATCTTCAGTAAATACACATAAGTTTAAGATGAAGGCATCTATAAGTATTCAGTCTGAAAATACCCAAAATTATCTGCATAAAATTATATCAAAAATGATGCATGATGCTGTAATAATTCCAAGAGAATGAAGTAAATTTGAATTTATAGAAGTATCTATTACAGTGAGTTTAGTCATATCTGTCGATTATGAATGTCAGAGACAGAAACCATTTTGCCTGCATTTATAAATCAATTGTGTTTGTGGCTTCTAATGAATTTCTAATGATTTGATGGGTAGCTATCCATCTGCTCCTGGAGAAATGTCTGGTTATATCTGGAAAATGCTTCAAAGGATGTTTTTGTAGTGTTAGCATTTGAAAGTTAGAAAAAATGTAGAGGTTTGCACCTTATTTAAATCTGTGTTATGGACATGTGATCTCTTTAGAGATAACATCCTTTGGTATCTCAGAGAAAATAGGCTAAATTCATAGTTATTATTTCTCTTTATTGTCAACAAGTGCTTCCATTAGTAACAGAGCAGAGCTTGAGTGAATTCTAGGTTCAACTGAGCAAATGAAACCATTTCTAAATACATCAACACTTGTCTCTTAACAAATTTTATCCAACTTCCTTTTGTCTTCTTTACAAAAATTACTTGTTTGCTGACATGAATATAGGTAGTGCTAGGGACGTGGCTTGGTCTATATAGTGTGTGTCACGCTGAGTTCGAGCCCTAGACTCATGTGAAAAGCCAGGCAGAGTAACAAGTACGTAGAATCCCAAAATAGGGAAGCCAACACAAATGAATTCCTGGGGCTAGGAGACACATAAGTGTATAGGGAATTCAGATTGCTATGAGATCTGATTTCGAAAAATCAAAGTGGAAAACTCTTGGGGAACAATACATCAGGCTGACATTTAGCCTTGAGCCTGATACAGTATGCTTTTGTTATAACATTATTTTTACCATGGAGTGTGAACTGGGTCTTTCTTCACTCTTGCAGTTTGCATGTATCAGACATGGCAGATTTCATTCCTGACTTCACATGTGAGCATGTAGCACTGCCTGCAATATCTCATTTCATCAGACAACAGCATTAAGCAGAGGCACAGTACGGAATCAGGCTGAGGAGTTTCAGGTTCCAGGCTAAGGATACGCAGGAATGTGGTGTCATTGAGTGAGTAAGATGTGGAATGTCAGCCCCGAGGCACTGGCAGCTCTATGGCCCCAAGAGGAGACATCCTGTCTTAGAATATTATAGAGTATGGAACAAGGGAGTGTGTTTGTGATAGCCCTCAAACACTGAGACATATTAAGTTCTTCATTTAATAGTCTAGATCCCCTTTTCTAGTGAGTTCTTTATTTAATGGTCTAGATCCCCCACAAATACCGAGACATATTAAGCTCTTTATATAATAGTCTAGATTCCTCCTTTCTCATTTATTAATTTGGGTGTTTTATTTACTTATGATATCATAAATTGATATTATACACCTTAAAACTGAAGAAACCTGGTTAATACAATAATTTACACTGCAGTTATTTCATCTACAAAGCAAGGGACTGCAATAGAAAGATATGCTGGTGTTTCCTTGAAACACTAACCTATGTGTATAACTGTAGTGGTGTTCATACACACACACACACACACATATATATATATATATGTATATATATATGATTTATATATATATAAATATATATATATAAATATCATATATATATAAATGATTTATATATATATAAATCAAGGCATTAATATCTATTGTTTTTCTGTTTTTCCTTTTCTTTTAGCACCAAGAATCAAACCCTGTGACATGCTAGGCAAATGCTGTACCATATTAATGACTTTCATTTTATTCTTTTATCTTTCAACTAGTTAAAAATATTTGTTTCAAAATTTGCTAATTTAGAAGGAAAAAATGCAGATAGGTGTTGTGGCACACACCTGTCATCTCAACATTCAGGAAGCAGAGGCAAGGTGATCAACACAAGTTCAAGAGCAGCCTAGCCTATACCATGAGTGCCAGGCCAGCTAAGCCTACATACCAAAATTCTATCTCAAAAATAAATAAATTATATATATATATATATATATATATATATATATATATATATGAAAACACTGCTGTTTTACCAAGTAATAAGAGAATTAAGGCTTTAGAGTTATTTGTTACATAATAGATACTTTTTGGTGAGCAGTCTGTTTAGCAGTAGTCATGAATCACTTCAGATCCTTTCATTTTATGTGAAGTTTCCAGTTAGTAATAGAAATCTTCTATTTTTATATCAGAATCATTTGGATAAGAATATAGGTTCACTCCATGTATGGCTAGCCAAGATATCCTAAAGCCAAGTTGTAAAGCAAGCGGGCTTAAGGATGACCATCTAAGCTCCTTCTAATAGGAGGTGCCTTGAGAAACATAACATAATCATAAAAAGTATGCATAGAAATGATTTGCAAAGCATATTGTGAAATGTAAAAATTGCACATTTTTACAAGTTGTTGATAAAAACAATGAATGAAATGTAAATGTGCTTTGGTGAGATTTGTCCATTCATCAACCTCCTCTTCTGCACTAGGACTCAAGTCTGATGTGGAAATGGCCGTGGTTCATGTTTATTAGCTTCTCAGGCAGAGAATATATTAATCAGAGCACTGTTTACTAATCATCTACACCAATACTAACACTCTTTTACACTGAGTCTTTAGAGAAAGATAACATGTTATTGTTGTCTCTATTTTTGTTAAAATACACAGAAGCTGAGCTATGTCACGAAACTTTAGTTAGATAGTATGAGAAATTTGGCTTGCAAGGTCCATTTGATTTTTCACTTCTTAACCAAAATGGAGTTGGCATTTCTCTGCATCTGACAGCCATTCCAAATGTCACTTCCAGATTTGTATATTGTCTCGTTCTGTCTTCCACATTCTTTCAGTATAAAGAATCTCCTTATGAGGCAACAAGAGAAATGACACCAGACGATATAGTGTGCGCAATTATTCACATGGTCATTAAAATAGGATTCAGACACAAGGAAAAAAAAACAAATCCAGACTTCTTTATATAATTCTGTCATGTCACCTGGATTACCTATTTAATGTCAGGCATGTGTACACACATGTAAGATTAATAGGCTCACCTACAAATATGAGAATTATCATTGATTCTGGAAGCCTTTTTCTATCACATATAAGATCAATGAAATCTCCTTTGCTTATCTATGGGTCATAAAGAAAGTACCAGAAAGCTTTTTCAGAAACAGTAAATGTTTGAACTTTTGTACACCTATTTAATTCTGCCATGCTAGCACATGAGCAGAAGTAGCCATGGGTTTAGGTGCACCTGTTAATGTTCTATGAAAGGTTATTTGCAATCATTAAAGTTCAATTTTCATTTAATTATTACAACTGGTGAAATAAAATTCTTTCTTTGATCTGTTTTAACCACTTAAAATAAAGAAACCATCCATATCTTACAGACTGTCTAAGCATGAGCACTGGCCTTACATTGGCCTGCAGGCCCTAGTTGGCTGAACCTGTCATAAAGTGTACTGTGTCCAATCAGGAAGAAAACATAACTAAAGAATATGTGTACAGTTCAGCAAATTTACCCAAGCTCGCTGTAAAGATAATCCAATATGCCTGGGGAAAAGGCAGTGTGTTCATTCTGTTAGAAAATGCAAATTATTCTCGCACTGTGTAAAATCTGTAACATTTCTAATTGCTGTTTATATAGAAAATCCATGACAAACATCTTATCAGAGAATGTATTATGGAGAGATCTGATTTCAGCTTCATGTGTAACCAACCAGCTTCCTTGCCAAATCACGCGGTGTCAAGGTGTAGTCACAATCTTGACAGATAGGTTTGGGTATGGGACATGGATGGAAAAATGGGGAATAATTGCCTTGTTTAAGCTTTAGAGAGAAGTAGGTGACATCGAGAAACGCAACTAAAATATAGATGCATTAGGAGTTATTCTAGGATTGTTTTTAAATTATCCCTTCTATTGCTGCTCTAAAACAAAATACCTCAGAAATGTCTCATATCATTCAATTTATTTTTGTCTGAATAGTTCATTCTGAATACATCATTTATATACAGAATATAATTAGACACTCTTGAGAGCACTGAATAATAAATATGCTCTATCATATGAAAATGTGAATCATAAATTGATTCCATCTATTAGCAAAAAAAAGAATTCATGTCACTTTTTTTTCTAATAGAATTAATTCATTTTTTGTTTTTGTTTTAATTTTCATTTAACCCTATCTTTCATAAACAATTTACAACTTGGTCCTTTGAAAATTCTTTGAAAATTGTATACATATATACACTGAGACAAGATCATGCCCACCCACCCTCATGCCCCTCCCTACCCTCGATCCCCTCCTCACACTCTCTTTGTATCTCTCCAGTACTTCTTCTCGCAGCTTCATATCATTTTATTTCATTTGTATTCTTTGTTTGATAGTCTACTGTGGGAAACCTAGTGGAGTAGAGGAAATTACCAGTAGCCACACCATTAAAGAATGATTCTCCTTCCCTCAGCCGCTGTCAACTGCCAACAGATCCCCAGTAAAAGGTGGGGCAAAAAAATCATCTTCCCTGTCAATGTTGAAATTCGGACAAGCTTGACCTTAAGCAGTACTTGTGCTGGTAACCACCACCAGTGTGAGTTCACGAAGGCTACAACAATGTCATGTTCATAAGACACTATTTCACAGTAATCTTTCCCATATTCTGATTTTTACATTCTTTCCATTTCCTTACCTGTGCTGTTTCCCATCTTTGCCAGATGTTGTAGAGTTTAATTAAGATGTTCCCTTTGTAACTGGGCACGCAATCTTTTCAAAGTACCTTGTCCAGTCATGGGTCTTTGGTCTTGGCTACTGTCCACAGCACGAATAAGCTTCTCTGACCAAGGTTGGGAGCAGGATAGTCCTGAGTCAAGCTCAGTTCCCAGCCTGACTCCCAGGCTTCCACAGTGAGACCAGAGTGAACTTTGAAAAATCCTTTAAAATGTGTGGGTCTTAACTAGAGTCATATAGTCAACATTCTGTGTCCCCAGCTTTTGTAAATCCATGTTTAAACACAAGGCTAAGTTTTTAAAGGGCTTACATAGATATTGGATAATATTAAAATAAAAAATACCCCAATGTGATAAAATAAAAATCTTGAAAAGTTTTATTGTAACCCATAGTCTGCCTAACCCCTTCATTTAAAAAGATGTGAAATTAAGTAGAAATACACATAGAAAATTATTAAAAATTTTCATGGCAAAGTTAGTAAATTAAACTGAGAATCTACTTTTGAAAACTACACTACTTATACAGGCAAAAGGAGCAAGAGAAACCCATTGTTTAACTAAAGGAGGCAGATGATAGCATGTTGGATTAGAAATGTAACATTTCAAAGCTGTATTGTCTGGGTTTGATTCCCACAATTATGGAAAGCAAGCAGGGTTTGATTTCTAGAATTATGGAAAATAAACCAATCCTAATATTTTATACTGGCCACAAGGTCTTAAGTTATTGCAATTTTTCTAATATTTCATCTGTTTCTTCTCTACCATATTTCTGTTTCTTCCTTAATAAGCCACTTATAAGCTACTTTGAGTACCTTTTAGTAGTTATTGCTATCTTGAAAACTTCTTTGCATAGCCACAATTAAGTTTTATTTTATGAGATATTAACTCCTTCATGGTAATCCTAATACATTTTAATATTTCTTACATTATAAGCTCACTTAAAGTCATGATTTGTATTTCAGGAGATGTAAATTCTATGTAAAGAGTTACCATGTAAACTTTCTGAATAGGGCAAAATGCCATGTTATTCATGGTCAAACTATTGGCAAAAACAAAACAAAACAAAACACACCAAAAAAAAAAAAAAAAACTAAACAAAAAAACCATTAAAATTAACCCTTCTGCCCATGAGTTTAATGAAAATAAGTACCATATAGATAAGACAAGACTACATAGATTTTAATAGGGATAGGAAAATCAGTTTTTCACACTGATGGGAGCATATGGTAGCTTTACTTTGCTTGAGAGAACACAGTTTCCTCCAAGACTGCATGTTCTTAATGAGTTAATAATATGGTGAGCATCATAAATTGGTGGCGTCAGGCATTGTTGTAAGAAGCTATCATTGACAATCTATATGCTGTAAAATTACAGACAAACTAACTATTGAGAAAGCGGCATGATCTAATGAGAACCACGTACTATTTTTTGGTATATTTAACATCTCTTAGCATTTAAAGTCCACATATGTCTGAGAAAAACAACTGTGACATTTATTTGTTTGGGTGAGTTGGTTAGGCCAAATCAACACTAATTTATCATTCTCTCCATAAATGCAAAATGGGCAATATTATCAATATCTGTCTACAAAACAGATGCCCAAAGTCTGCAGATCTTCACACAAAAATAAATATGAAGGCTTATTACACTTTAGAAAGCAATAGTCTTTGAGCATTTCTGAGATGCTTTTCTGTTTTGCCTGATTCTTTATATTAGAATTAAATACCAACATATAAAAGGATCACATTTTTTCCCTAAAATTGCCTTTTTTTTTAATATGTACTGTTGACTTACTGTTTATATTTTGTTATCAACTCTTGTTTGTTAATTTGTGAATCTTGGCTATTTGCCTGAGAATAAAAATTATTTTATTTAGAATTAAATCATTATCTTTAGACAGGTGACCAATCCTCGATCTGTATTATATGCACGGATCTTTTTTGCTGCAATATTTACAGTAATATGGCTTTCCTCTTAACCAACTAAGCTCTTAAAAGAGGGATTGATTACACAGTATCATTTCTGCTGCCCTTCTATTGGCCTGTGTTGTGGAATTGAGTCATCCTTGTCCAATAAAAATCAAAGAGTACAAAACAAAAGCCAAAACAAGAGTACCAGGGCCACATGCTTTCAACCAATAAACTAGAACAGAAAAAAGAAATAAATATTTGGTTTTTATTTCAACACATGAATATTTTTGTATTTATTCAGACTATTATACAGTATTTTTTCTTTATGTCATGATATGAAGAAGCACACGCATATTAAACATTGCAATTTAATGAAAAAACGTCCGTAATTGTTGAAAAAAACTTTATATGGTCAAGTAGTGAGCAAACACGTTACAACTTTGTTTAGGTGGTTTATGTAAATACATAAATGTTTCTTGCATTAAAATGGGTTGACATCATATTTATATTGTATTCATATAAATGTTTCCAAACTCTTCCATTTCCTTCACATTTCTATATAATTTGTATGTCAAAAAAGTACCAATCACTGAAAGTTAAAAAAAAAAAAAAAAAACACCTTAAAACCACATTTATCTTCAGATTTCAGTACATTTTTAGGTTTGTTTCTAGTTATGGACATTTGACTTGTTCATAGTTCTCATATTTTTTAACCATATAATTTCAGAAAATTGTCACAGTTTTTTGTTTATTTCACAGATTTGTATATCACAAAATATTTTCTTAGCAGTTACATCTTCTTTCTCATTCTCAGTACATGAATAATGCTCTGTGCTTTCCTCTTTTTTTCTCCTGCTGTTACAAAATCCTGAAGTTTGTTTGTCTGTTACCACACCATCAGTGCTCTTCTGGTTTATGGCTGATTGATCAAGGAATTGGTAACTTCTGTGGTCCTTTTGCTTTGTTCCTTTTTGTTGTCTCCTTTCTTTTCTCGAGTTCATTGATCATCTCATTTATTTCTGCTTTTCTTGCTTAAGCAGAAAACTTTTCCAAACACAAGATCAGTTTTAATTTTTGATTGGCCTTTCTCTCATGCATTGCTAAAAACTATATGCAGAGTTCCACATCAGACAGTGAAGTTGTCTACCACTGATGTAGATATCGACCACTTTCCTCAGGTCTATAGTAGGATATAAAATGTCTGTACACACGCACACACACACACACACACACACACACACACGCACGCACGCACACACGCACACACACGCACACACTCATACCACTCTTGATTGCCTAATCCTTATCTTGCTTTTGTCTTTTTCAATTTGGACCTATTTTCTTCATATTTGAAACCAGGAAGATATTATAGCAGGAGGAATTATAGGAGCCCCTTTGTCTTAAAATAGTACTCCTGCTTAACCTCCAACCTGTTGTTCTGCTTCATCCTCCTGAGTAGTAGAAATCATAGCAGACATTAGCACACCTAGTCTGAACAGCTGTGTGCACATGTGTAAACACCACTATAAACCCCATTATTCCTCTGAACTTGGATGACATCATTCTCATATATTATTGTTTGATTTCTGATCTTCTTACAACAGTCTCTGGACCTGACTTATGAATAGCACTTTGGTTGATGTGGGTGAACCAGTCTTCCAACCTACTTCTTTAGGATGATTCTTTGCCATTCCTTATGTAAGCTCTTTTGTTAGTTATATAGTTGAATGTAAAATACATGTGCATATGCATATAAACACCTATATCATATGTCTGTGTCACAGATTCTCTATCTACTGGCTCATTTTGTGCTTTTTTCCCTTTAGACATACTGATTATGAGCAAGTATGGAAGGACACTGTGGCAGAAACAATTGAAGAAGAAGTAGAAAATAATGACTATTTAGAACATTCACTGAATGCTCATGCACCATTGGGTGTCCAAAGCTTTTCCAATTTTACTAAAGACAATCTATAATTGAATTCATCTTCCATCCCAGGGTTGATGTATAAGCACTTTTATTGGAATATATTCATATATAATCTTGGAGTTTGCTTTTGCAAAACTTTTAGATATAGCATTATAAATACATAGTGTCTATGCCAATAGCTATACCCAGTAACACACACAAAACACACAAAACACACACACACAGTTTTCTAGAAGCTTAGAGAGAAACTGAAATGCTCAAGACAGAAGTTGCAAAGTCCATCAGAATTCGTTATGGTACCTATGGACATGGAGATGGGGAATGGAGAAAACTGGTCCTTGTTGAATGAATGGGGTGTTTGGTGATTTGAGCTGCTGATGATTCATTCACTCCTTTCAAGCCAACGAGTTAGGAATACATCGCACAGTCTATTCTAAGTCAGAAATGCTTCATTAACCATTTACTCTTTACACTGTGACTAAAGATCCTAATGGCTGCTTGACTCACTAGACTACCACATGCTAGGTCTGCACATCCCCCTCATACCATCCTTTCTGCCTCCTGATCCTTAACTTTCTGTTGGTCTCTTAGTACAAAAGAAAAGAAAGAAAATCACTAAGGACTGTTTTTAGAAGTCTTGACTCTTTATTCTCACTTCATGAACAGGTTTTACTCAGAAGAGAGCTGTAAAAATGAATTTGGACTTTGAAAATCAAACACAAGGCAGAGGGTTTACAACAAGGTGAAGTTCAGAGCATAGTTTTTTTTCTGATCTTCTTCCATCAAAAGTTGGCAGAATTCCCTCCCATAGTCAGGCAATTTGTGTATTAGCCTTAGTCTGGGTATTGGTGAGAGTTTTATTATTTTCTGTCTTCAAAAGCATTTCAGATGTCATTGTGGAGAGAGGTCAGGCAAGATGCTTCATAACTCTGCACCATCTTAAATTGGGAACCACATGAAGACAGAACTTTACCCTCTCTTTTATAGCACCATGTCTTAGGTCAAACATCCTTTTCAAGCTGGGCTTAGCCACACAGAATGTGTGCTTGGTGAAAACATTACCAAGGGCTGACATTTTAGCCTAAGCTTTCAATGTGGATGTTTTATTATTTGAATCTGGTTAAGAATTTTAAAAAAGGTACAGTGTCTCAAATATTTTCTAAATAAATATTTAATATTTTAAATGGAAGTTAATATCAAACATTAAAGAACTGAAAGAATATTGAATTTACTGTGAACTAAGCTAGGAAATAACCCTATTAAAATATAGAATTGTGTTCCATTACTAACAAAAATATTCCTGAATTTGATTCAGTGAATACAAAGTCATCTTTATGATATAGGAATAGCCTAAGGGTGCATTTTAATTAAATATTTTAAAGTTGGTGTTCAGTATACCATATCTGTGTGCAATTCTAAGCTAAGCTTCAATCTCTTGTGTTGAATTAACTTTTCCTTTTACAGTTATGTTGCAGTTAAAAATGCTAATTTAGCAAATCAGATCAAGTTTCAACACTCAGCTATTATTATCATAGCATAGAAAGTTAGTGGTAGTTATGGTCCAGTTGCAATTTATAGGACCTCATATCTTAGCAGTAATAAAAATAATAATTCCAACAATAATAATATTCTACCATTTATTATACCCCTGCTGTGTTCTAGGCCTGTTAAATGCACTATCTAATCTCACTCACGCTACTGCTGTGTGAGAGAGTGGTCATTCTAATTCTACAGTTGAAGCAACTGAAGTGAGGAAGAATTTAACTATAGGAAGCCTAGGAGCCACAGTATTGAATTATTAGGTGCAATGGGCAGTTAGAAAATAGGGGCATCAAGGGTCTTGAAATATTGTTAGGAATAATTACGGTGAATTTCTACACTGATCTCATAGTATACATGTGTCTTAGAAAATATGGAAATATACATGAAAACACAGAAGAAAATAAAGTGATCAGTTCCATATCATAGGAGTCACACTTAATAGGAGTGACAGATGTTCAGAATCTGTTTTCTTTTTAGACCCAGGTGTAGAGATGTAGAAATGATAAAATTTAGGGAACACTAACATTTTGAAACAATGATAATTAGAGTTGGCAGGGGAATTGGAAGAGGAGGCTATTGCTGGAACTAATTCAGTGGGGATTCGTTCATAGACATTTCTAAACATGTCAACCCGAGAGTCAGGCAATATGCTGGTGGGCAGGATTCTAACTGGTTTGCCATCAGATAAAAATGGACATGTCTATTCCTAGTGAGCAGGAGCTGATGTCAAGCTTGAAAGGCCATGTTCTCCTGTATCCAAGAGTGGATGGAGATGTGTAGGTGAAGAAATGCATGAGAACTGTGAACTCCAAAGAGTAGGTCCGGACGGGAACACATGTGAGGAATCATTAGAGTTGCAATCACATGCTCTATGGAGAGAGAGACCTCTGTGACTTAGGAAAGCTGGAAGACAAGAGAATCTAATATTCTTCTTTATTAAAAAAAAGATTTTCCTTAATAATTTCATGTGCATTTAAATAATGTTTACTATCTTTCTTTTATACAATCTCTTCCCATACCTATTCTCCTTTCTTGTCCACCTAACTTCATGTTTTAATTTTCCCCGATCAATACCAATCTGTGTCGCCCAAATATTATTGGATGTATGGCCTTCCACAGGATATTGTCAGAGACTAAACCTAGAAAAAAGTGAGTCTCTTTCTCTTAGCAACTAATACTTGGGAATAGCTCCACAGGATCTTTCTGGCTGAGGCTTGCACAGGCCTTGTGCGTGCTGACACAACTCTCTGTGTTCATGTGTACAGCTGCCCCGTTGTGACTGGAAAGCACTATTTTCTTATTGTCACCCATAGTCTATGGTTCTTAAATTCTTTAGTCTCTTCTTTTACTGTGTTCCCTAGGCCAGGGAAAGAGGCAGTGTGGTATATACGCTCGACTCTGCAGTCTCAGATTTTTTACAGGTTGGCCTGTTGTGGGTCATTTTGTTAATCAACATCTAATGCAAATTGAAGCTCCTCTGAGGAATGCTGGGAAATGCACTAATCTTTGGGTATGTCATTAGGAGTAAGTTTAATACTATGTCCACTTCGTAAAATGCTAACAGTATCTTCTCCCATAAGGCCTGTGACCTGTCTAATCAAAGGTTCTTTTACAGATAACAGTGCTAGATTGAGTTTCATCTTGAAGAATAGGACTTAAATCTGATCAGAAATTAGCTGGTTATTCCCAGGATATTCATGCTACAATTGCACCATTGGATATATCTTGATACAGCAGTCATTACTATAGCTTGAAAATTTGTGGAAAATAAAATACATACATACATATATACATATATACATACATACATACATACATGCATATCTAGTGTTTGTTTTTCTAAGACTTAGTCCCTGGCAATCTCCTGTGAAAAGCTAAATATCCAATAATATTTGGGCAACACAGATTTGTACTGGTAGAAAAAAAATACGAAATTAGAAGGACAAGGAAGGAGAGTAGGTCTGGGAAGAGTTGATGTAGGAATCATAAAGCAGTAAACATGTTATTGTTAATGTATTCTTTGACAGACTTACATATGAATATAATATACACTGGTTGCATCTATCCACTCTCCCATCCTCTTTTATCCTCCCTTTATCTCTTAGCACTCCTTTGTTTTTCTCCCCAAATTTACACACACACACACACACACACACACACTCATTAGGGAAAGTATTAAGCATACTTATAAAATAGTCAAATGGATCTGCCCCTAATAAGACAATAATGCAATTCCTGAATACTAGAAACTAGTGTATTATTTGACAATTTTACACATTACCATAACAAATGCCTACCACATCTATTCCCCTAACCTCTCTTATCCTCCCTCCTTCTCTCAGAACCCTCTTGCTTTTCTCCTAAGCCCTCCCCAAGCCCCGACCTTTACCCATTCATTTCATTATTTCTCCTTTTCATGGCTTTAGCTTTGTGACCAGGGCCATCATCACAACAATGAGTATGGATATCCATTGGACATCACTAAATACAGGGAGTTTTCCATTTGCAATTCTCAGTTGCCGTCAGCTGCCTTGAGCTCCTAGGGCTCTGTGTTCTTCTGTGTCAGAACTTTGACTGGGTGATTCTTATTCAGGCCATAAGCAGGCAGCAGCAAAACCAACTGTGAGTTTATGAGGGGCATAGACATGTCCTTCCCATAAGCCAATTTACTGTCCTCTTTCTACTGTTTGGCTCTTCCACTCTGTCTTCCTCTGCATACTCAGTGAGCCTTGGAGAAGTGTCCTGAGTGTCCCATTAGAAGGTGAGCATTCACCAGCCGGGGACTCCCTGTTCCTTGACCAGCCATGAATTTTACACTATTGGCTGCTAAGAAAAACACTTTTAATTAGAAATGAGGACAACACTAGTCTTTCCTTAGACACTTTTCTGGTGGTAAGATCACAACGGGGCATCAAAAGATGACATCAGGAGGTGGCTCTGCAACCTGTAGACTGCTGAAGCCCCACCTAAGCCATTTGCTGTACCTGATCAGTTCAAGAGAGTGTGGCCCTTCTAAAGAGGATGTTTTACTACTCATTTTTCTAATTCACTTCTTTTAATTCATCTTTTCAAACAGGTACTTTTCCTCAAGCTTCCACTAACAAGTGCTAGTAACAGTCCAAACTTTAGCATAAAGTTTCTACTCTGTTTATTGTCTCCTAAATGCTAAGAGACAACATCTAATGCAAATTGTTGCTCCCTTAAAATTTTGAAATGTAAGGACTGTATAGTGCTACCTTCTGCAACTTGCACTTACAATGCACGACACCCTTACATGGGCTCAGATAGCTAATAAGAGATCTTCCGATTCCAATCTAAAAAGGCTACAAAGGCTGAAGTGATGGAATGCCAAAGCACCTGGCAGCACCCTCAATATTGGATTCACTGTGAATGAGCTGGAGCCTCAAACATGTATTCTTAGACTCCCGAAAGCTGTATAAATTTAACTTTGAGATTCTATCTCCTAATGGACCATGAAAACCCAGTAGGGCAGATGTAGGGCAGTTTGATCTTGTATGATAATTTTCTATTTTTTTTTATTCCAGGAATTGTCATATATTTTTGGAATTGTGTACAAAAGTTAATGGAAATTAATCAAATTTTTTTTTCATGTTGGAAAACTAAGATGCAGCGAGAATTGTGGTAGAACAAAGTTTTGAGATGTTGGATTATATAGTCATCCTCCCACACAATAACCAAGGCCATTCCTGGAGAGGGCACAGACAATATGAATAGTTAAAACGGACCGCCCTGTTCTCTCACGTTCCAAACAGTTCCTGGAAATGCTCAGATGTATTCCTCTTCTCCTGCATAAGAGACATTTGTACTTTGCTAAAATAAACATTATACTAAATAGCTGTACAAAGAGCAAATAAAAAAATCAATGTGTATTTTCTATAATACAAATTCTATTAATATCAGCATCAAGAAAAATATTTTAAAAGGGTATTAATGTTATGTCAGGTTTATTTTTTCTTCTCTTTTTAAAGATAAGTATTTAAAGTAATGAAAGATGAGTCAAGCTTTTCACGTTCATTAAGTGAAAAGTCTACAACAAAATGACAGGATGCTCAGATTTTTTAAGTAAATCAGTTGGAGACAAAAAAAAATGAAGAAAAGAAAACAAAACAATAAAAAGGGCACTTTCATAGTGTCTAGACCTGTTTCATCAAGTTTGCCCACAAGTTATATTTACAGTCTCAGAGCAAGACAAGGTCAACCCCAGCAGGATCCTAGGACATCAGCATGGGGGTCAAGCTCACTGAAATTCAAAGTCACTGGGCTGGACCAGTGTGGAAGATGAGTAACAGCAGGGTGGGAAGCAGCTGACAGGCCAGCTGAAATGGAGTGATTGTAAGCACAGTAGGCAAAAGAAGTACTCTAAGGCCTTTAAGCAATGTGGCATAACTTCTGCCCGCTGGACCTTGATAGCATGAGCAGACCCTGCTGCTGCACGGTAATCAGAATCTGTGCATGTTTCCTTTCTGTGGCTGCTCCATGCAAACCCTGGGATCCTTGACTGAACTGTGGCGAAGTGTCTCAGAGATGCGGAACAGCATTCTTCTTGTCGAATTACATGCACAAAGGTCTTTATTGTATTGATTTGAACATAAATAATGTCTGCACTAAAAATAGTTCTTGCTGGAGTGTCTGCGGCGTTCTTACAGGGTTCTTTGCTCACTCCTGTGGTACCCTGGGCTGCCCTGTAGTTCAAACTTCCTTTTACGGTTTCGCGTTACTGCATAATTCAGCCTCTCAGAAATGTTTAAACACTTTCGGTGTCCTTCAGTATGTTAGTTAAAATGTGCACTTCTTGCTTTTAAGGTCTTCTGTTATCCGCAATTGTTCTAAAATGCATTTCCTCCCATCACCTCTGTCTTCTTCTGTGAACTTGTCAGTAACATGAACACCTCTTCCTAGAGCTACGAAGTAAAGCCAAGGTATAGCAAACCTAAATTCATCCCATTGCTGCTTCATAAAATGCTCACTATTCCTCCTCAGGAACTCAATATCTGGTGTGATGGCACATGTCTTTATTCCTAGTCCCAGGATAGAGAGACAAACTGATCTACCTGAGTTCAAGGCCAGCCTGGTCTACAAAGCAAGTTTCAGGACAGCCAAGGCTACACAAGAGAAATTCTGTTTTGAGAAACAAAAGAAAGAACGGGGGAGAGAGAGAGAGAGAGAGAGAGAGAGAGAGAGAGAGAGAGAGAGAGAGAGGGAATTATCATTATACTTCTGGTCCAGCCAAATCGATGAGTGCACAATCAAGGTCATGTTCCAGTCATTAAGCAAGCAACCTCAGAATCTTATAAGCTTTGATATGAACACAGCTGTCTCAAGGAATAAACAAACAATGAAAACCTGACACTGTAACTTGCAGGTGTTTTAACTATTACCTTGTTCCTTTAAAATTGTAAGTTTATCTTCCTTAATTCATGCAAAGTATATATTTAAAATTTGAGAATTCTAATGATAGAGTTCTGGAAAACATCTTAAAATTTTTTTGTTTTGGTTTCAAATGAGAAATTTAGACTGATTTTACAACGTTCAAATCCAATTACCTGGTACAGCTTAGTTATTGACATGAAATACATTTTTCTATATAGAATTGGATATTTTAAACAGTGACCCAACTTTTAAATTACCATTTTACTTTTTATACAAGCTATATGTTTATTAGCATCTGGGTAATTAGATATAATTAAACACAATTTCTTTTGATAACTGATTAAGGAATATACCTACATTCATTTATATACCAATCTTCCAAATAGTTTTGCTCCATAGACTTAATTTGGAAACTATAAAAAGAGGGTAAAACAAAATTTCCTTTAGGAAATATTCCTGGAATCTGTAAAAATAAAAAAGATTACCTTTAAATCAGAAAACATACACTGAATACTCGACTAAACTCTAGATTATGGAAATACATTGCAGAGTAAACTTTAACATGTGTTCACATTTTCTAAGAGTATAAAATCAGTTAAAGTAATCTCAATCATTACTAATTACTAGCTAGATTAAGTGAAAATGTATAAGAAAGCTTTAAAAGGAAAAATTTCATATTATTGTTAATTTTGATGTGTTGATATGTATTGATGTGTGTTTTATTTTTATTTCATTTTCTTATGCATGTGAATGAAATGTAACTTTTTGTTACAAGATTTAATAGATGTATATATTTCTGACAGTTACCATTTCTATTTTTAATTTCTTCTATATAAGACTTATTGCCTATAAGGAACTACAAAAAAGTATTTTTTGTGGAGAAAGAGGTGTCGTGATGTGAGTTTAGAGAAAGAGGATTTTCATCTCATATCAGTGAGCGATGTGAGAGAAAATCTCTATGGTATTTTGAGGCAACGAAAGATGATCACATTGCCATTTGGGTCCCAAAGGACATTTAGTTGCTGGTCAGCAGGGTAGGCTGGCTAGAAGAGGTACACTTTAAGGAAAGTGGGAACAAAGACAGGAAGTTCAATGTGTTCAGTGTCCAGATTGTTCTGAATAATGAGAGGAGATTAAGTAGGAAGGGATTCAGGAGCTGGATAATGAAGGGCTTTGATATCAATGGGAAGGAAGTTGGATTTCGCCCAAAATGATAAGATGTGAACTAACACTGTAGGATTTATAGCAAGGGTAACCCCAAGAGCTATTAGAGTGCCCAGTATATATAGCATAGTGCTAAGAAGACCTGTCTAGACTCCGTTTAAATTTTTGGCTTGCCAACTAAGAGTTATGAGTTTGGTGAGTTATTTAACCTCTAAACCTGAATGTCTTTATCTACAAAATACTTGTCTGGCACAGTGTTGCTGTAAAATAAATGGAAGTTGTTTTTGCTACTGCTGGCCTCTCCTTCCACATCTTAAGTAATGGAATTGAAGACTGGATGTTACAGAAAATGGCAGGGTAAACTATGCATAGAAAATTGACTGTTGGTAGAGGATGAAGGGGGTGTGGGGGACTTTTATGTTTTAGACATGATATGCTTGGCATGACAAATAGAGACCAATCATATCCAGATCAATTGGTGTGAGAATCAACTAGTTTTCCTGAATGGGCAAATATGTACAATAATTTGGGAATGATATACACAACAGCAATTAAAATGCAGAAAATGTGATATGAACTCTAATGTTTGAGGAAAAGCCTTCTTTAAAAAAAAATGAAGCCACTGAGTGAGAGAAAAAGAACCATACAAAAGCGTGAGAAAGGATAGCCTTCAAATTAAAAAAGATAAGTCTAGTTAGATGTTTTACCCAGTGAAGACACGTGACACCTGACAATGTAAGTCTGACAGTTAGAGTTGATTCCCCGAATTGAGTAAAAGAGTTTCGTAAGGTTGTCTTCTGACCTACACACATGCACAAACACATGTACATGCACACGCGTACATACATGTTCATGTGTGCAAACACACACACATACACATGCATAGTACGTGCGCATGTGGCAGAGCATGGACATGGACGCCCCTCTGAAAGTATGTTCCAAAATGACAGTAATTTGTAATTATGGTTGCCAATGAGAAGTCAGTGTTGTTGAGCCTGTGAAACATCTAGAAGGATAAGCAAGTAGGAAGTCATTGGCAGCCCTCAGAGTGGGTACACACCTGCTTCTGGGCATGGAAGAGTGTGCCTTCCCAGAATTGTCCAGGCTCCAGATATTTGGGAAGTGTTTCTGAACTCTATTTCGACTGTCATCCAGTCATTCTGACTCATAGGAAATTAAAATGAATTATGGGAAAGAGCAAGAGAATGAAGAGGGCTCTGGGGGAAGTAGCAGTTGAAGAGCAACAATTCATTGGTCACACCCTGCTGTATGAAAAGTCCTCAAGGGCACCACTTAAAGATATAACAGAAATATAAGTAATAAAGCATGTTAAGACAAATAAACTAACAAGGTGTGTCTTCACTATCTTAGGGAGAGAAGAAGAGATGGGAATGTAAAGCTGTCATACCCCCAGGTCAGAAGCAGGGGCTACAGTGGTTGTCATGGTAGAGAAGAACTCCACAGCAAGTGAAAATGAAGGGGTCAGGGCAACAAGCAAACTGGTTTCTCAGAGTATCCCACAAGGGTGCAGATTCAGAACATGCATGTCCATGTCTTTGATAAAATGTCAAGGAGGTAAAAATAAAGTATATTTAAAAAGTCAACTTTTTAGAAGCAGTCTTGAAATGAGACTGACAAACTGAGGAGAGGAAGGTATAAGAATACATGGCAATGATGACAGAATTTAGTTGAAAGACAGAATTGGAAGAGTAAAGATAGAACAGGAGAATTTTGACTTACTGAGAGCTGTGTCTAAGGAAACTGATGAGCTTCTCTCAAGAGAGTTCCAGGGAACAGTAGGAAGAGATTTAGAATAGAGGAAGAGATGACAGGGGCAGCAAAGCCTAGAGCAGAGAAATGGCTCTCAAGGCTTGACCATGCTATGGCACAGTCAGCATCACTGGTGAGTCGTTAGACAAACATATCTTCATGTCTCAACTCACCCTGCTGAATCAGAAACTCAGAGAGGCTCCATTTAGCTTGGCCTTTGAACAAAGCTTTCTAGTGGCTCTTGCTTACACATTTCATAGAATCTGAGCCAGAGTAAGATCCGAGTTGCTCAAAGGCACACCCAGTGTGTTTACAAATTACAGAACACAACTGCTAATTATATTTTGCTGATAATTTATTCTTTCCTTGTCTGTTTCTACATCTGCTAAATGATGGTACATAATAGTGTTCATATCCTCTGTCACTAGAAAGTCTGTATGACGCAAGGCATCTCTTTCTAACCGGCTGTCATCGTTGTTGAGAGAAGAAGGAATACATTTTAAGACAGTATGTAATAGCCCGGAGTTCTGATTATCTTCATGTGTGGTGCATTTTGACCTTATGAAAAAGAACCGTAGTGACAAGGACCCTTTGTTTTAGGTCCTTACCAGAGACTCTCCACTCAGGAGTTCTATACACCCTGTCGCCTTTATTATAGTATGCATTACATGCTCAGTGCTGACAGAAGAAATGAAAAAGAGAAACAGATGAAGGAAAAGAACAATTTGCACAAAAAATTGCCTAGTGAACAGGACAAAGTCTATACACATTTTGAGTTAACGTAAATTTTTGAGAAAAATATACCTTATTCTTATTTATTTCAAAAATAATTTAGACATTACTAAAAAACCCAAACAAATCTAATTGTCAGGTCTAAGATATTCTCTACATTACACTTTTTAAAAATCTAGTCTCCTGTGCATCTAAAAAAATCAATTTACACTGATTCTTGTTGATTTTTTTTAATTCTACACAGTTTCATTCTTTCAAGTAGTTTTATAATATTTTCTATGGCCCTGATACGTTGATAGTGATATTAACCACATAAATGAGTTCCCAGCAGCTCACTGCTTAGTGCTACTGAAGAAAAAAAATTAAAATCCTTTATTTGTTCTTTTCTGGCTACTCTCTCTGATAGTCTGTAAATGTGTTATAAAATACCCTAATGACAGTACCTTGAGAACTAAACCCTATTCTAATTGCTTTGATGCATGGGCTAGCAGGATAATTGATAGACACTAAGACGACTCAGTAAACAGCCAGCTAACAGATTAGATTAATGAAAACATATGGTAATTACAGCTGTGCAGAACAACTTGAAATCTACAATGTAGCTGTAGGGTAAATAATCAAAAGTCTGATCAAAGACCAATTAGACTTAATAAAAGTCTTACTGTGTGATTAGGATTAACAGATGCTGAAAGATAAAATTGTAAGGTTTAAGAAAGACATTTGATGAAAGACTTACTGCATTCTGTTAAAAGTCTATTTTAGCATTATGGAGTAATCATTGCATTTTGGAAAGAAGATGATTTCAAGTCTGTTTTTATGACATTGCTTGAGAAATAGTTTAGGGTTTCATGGCTTGTTGTTTATTTATTTATTTATTTTTTACAACATATGTACTTTAACTGACAAAATGTTGTCAACAATGAATCACAGAATGTTGGCCTTTGAGATCGTTCTTAGGTGGAAAATTAAATTACGTAACTTAGGCTAGAAATAGAGAAAAAATGAAGCACAAATGATGCAATTATATTAATAATATAAAATAAAAGAAATCATTTTAAAATAGAATCACAAAATGTAAACAAAAAAGTGAGTGCTTTTTGAGCATTTAGAGAAATTGTTACTTTCCAAAATATATAAATTTGAAAAATTTATTGTGTGTTCAAAACTGGAAGAGTTCTGCTTTGTTTTATTTCCTGTACTGAACCCTAGTCTTCATAAAAGAAGGTGTGGATTTTAGTTCTTTTGTCTCATTGTCTTCATTTCTAGATAATTAAGTTGGAAGTAAAACCATAAGTCATAACTACAAACAATGACTCTTGAAATTTTATTTTGATCCAGGGGGCAATAATCCTATTCTGAACTTTCACACAGATCATTTAGTGTTCTATTTAATGCAATCATACAGTTCATTAGAGGACACAGCAGCTTGACTGACGAGGTCATCTGTTTGCAGGACTGAGATTTGAGATGGTTTCAGCAGCATTAAGTAGATAGTCACATCTTGAAAGTGGGTGTGTTTGCCTTCATCTGTTTTTAAATAGATTCTATGGTTTTTTTTCCTAGATGCATTGGATTAAGTAAACTCTCCTTTCTGTTCTACCCATTTGGAGCGTTAAGGAATTTAGAAAATGAAGTTTACCTGGAGGTTTGGTGAAAGACATTTATCAAGGGGCATTTGTCCCAAACTTCTCCCCCACTTCCTGTCCACTGCTTTCAGCCTCCTCCCTTGCTTGTCAGTGAAGAGTAAGTGGCTGGGGAAGTTGACTATGTGTGAAAGAATACAGACCAGGCTAGAAAGAACATAGTCTGAGGAGGTAACAGAGTGTGCTGATGGTAGTTAGAGAGCACCAATGAGATTTTAAAGGAAAGTTAAAGAATTTGTTAAATATTTGTGTATTTTTCTTTTGAAGCGTTTAGTTGACTTGTTCACATATTTATAGAACTATTTACTGCTCTGTTTAAGTGTTTGAACATTTATTTATTTATCTATTTATTTATTTACAGTTCAGTGCAGCCCCCTCGACTCAAAGAGACACTCTTACCATCTGTCTCTGCGTCTCTTTTGAGTATCCTCCTCTGGGTATCCCCCAACACTGAGACATTGAGTCATTGCAGGATTAGGTACATCCCCTCCCACTGAGAGCAGACAAGACAGACTGTTGGGAAAGGGATTCAACAGTCAGGCTACAACTTTAGGGAGAGCACCAGCTCCCTTTGTTGAAGTCCACATGGTGACTGAGCCATTACTTCTTCCTAACATCCTCAGGATGCTTAGCAGGCAAAGCTTTTCTTCCGTTTAGCTGTCTCTTCACTCTGGTGATTGTTTTCTTTGCAGTGCAGAAGCTTTATCATTTTATGTGATATGATTTATCAATCCTGACCCTTCGTGAGCTATTTGGATCCTATGCAGAAAATCCTTATCTATAGCCATACCTTGAGGTGTTTTCCTGTATTTTCCTCTAGAACTTTTAATTTCAGATCTTATGTTAAAATGCTTGATTTATTTTGAGTTGATCTTTGTGTACTGTGAGATATATAGGTCTAACTTCAGTCTTCAACACCTGGCTGTCAAGAATTCCCAGCACCATTTCTAAAAGAAACTGTCATTTATCGAATGAGTGTGTTGATAATGTGGTAAGGAATCAGATGGCTACAACTGCATGAATTTACTTCTGGATACTGTGTTCTGTTATCTTGATTTACCTGTCTGTGTCTCAATACCATGCCTGTTTATTACTGTGGCTCTTTAGCATAGTTTAAAGTCGTGTATTTTAGATGCTTCCAGTACTGTGCATTTTTCTCTGGACCATTTTGTTTCTTTATGAATTCTGTTGTTGTTTTTGTTGTGACATACAACAAAAACGACACTGGAATTTTTATATAGATGTGACTGCAGATCATTTTTGTTAGTATGTGCATTTATGTAATATTGATAACGCTATTCTATGGATATGGAGTCTTTAGATCTTAGAGTGCTGGCTTCAATTTCTTTGATATTTTGTAGTGTTTTAGAAGTGGAGCAGCTCCTTGTCAGTCTTAGCCCTTGGTGTCTTCATTCCTTTTGAGGTAATTACAAATTGCATTGTTTTCCTTATTTCCTTTACCACAGTTTTGTTATTAATTTTTACTGATTTTTATGTTGATGTTATATTCTCCTACATTAATAATTTATTTTAGAAGGTGTAAAATCTTTTGATAGTGTGTCAGTATCTTTTTGACAGAGGATTATATCATCTGCAAATATGGCTCAGCTGACTTCTTCTTAGCTAGTACTGTTTTTATTCTTTTCCTTATTATTTTGCATAAATTTTCCAGTCCTGTATCACAAAAGTCAGTTTAAAGTTGATATTCTTGTTCTGATTATAAAGAAAATATGAGTAGACTTTTGTAGATTAGCTTTTCTATAGGTTTCTTACATACATAAGAAATTTTTATATATTATATTTTTATTATATTGGATTGTAAATTTTGTTCTTCTGGTTCATTAGGACTTGGAAACATGAAAGAACGATGGATTTAATACATGTTTATTGAAACAGTCATATAATTTTTGTCCATGATACTTTCTATGTTCAGCATTACACTTATTAATTTGCATATCTTAAGCTATTCTTGCACCTCTGTGATAAAGTCAACTTGATCATGAAAATTTTTATGTGTTTTAAATTTGTCATTCAAATATTTTTTTGAGGATTTTTTCCATCACTGTGCACCAAGAATATCAGTCTACAGTTGTTCTTTCATGTTGTCCTCAACTAGTATCAAGGTGATACTGCCTTCTTACACGTTTAGGATATATTTCTAACCTTTCAAGTTGAGGGAATTATTATAATGAAGATTATTTGATAGTATTTCTTTAAAACTCTGATAAACTTCAGCAATAAAACTGTCCAGTCTTAGATATTCCTTTGTTTAGACATCTCATTATTGTACCAATTTCACTACTTATTGCTGGTTATAGATTGCTTATATTCTTTTGAGGTTAACTTTAGTATGTAGGTTTCTATTAATTTATTCATTTAGTCTATATTTTTCATTTTGTTGAAAGTAAGGTTTTTAAAATACTATTTAATGATGTTCTATATTTCAGCTATATCTGCTGTAATTCTCTATTTATATGTCTAATAAAAAAACTTGGCTCTTCTTGTACTTTTAGTTAATTTAATAAAAGTTTTGTTAATCTGTTAGATATTTTCAAAGAAACAAATTATTGTTTCATTTATCTCTTTTATTGATTGTTTAGGCTTTATTTTATTATTTCCAACTATATTCTTCATTATTTCTCTTCACAAATTTTAGATTAGTTTTGTTTATTTTACTAAAACTTGGATGTACATCAATAAACTATTTATTTAAGCACTCTTTAAGTTTTGTAATGTTAGAATTCAACAGTTACAAACTCATTTCTTAGATAAACATTAAAACCTTTTATCTTTCCTAATTGATAGTTTTCAGTTCTTAATAATTTTATATTTTAATTAATGTAGTTCCAATTTCTTGGCTGTGTCCATGGTCTTATCCAGTATAGAAAGCACTTTTAAGTACAACAAAATATATTTATTCTCTATTATTTCATTTAAATAATCTATATTTGAATGATTACTATGTACTTGGTTCTGCAGATTTCATCCTGTAACCAGATAACTTCCTTTGGGAGGTTTCTAGACCATTGAAGTAGAAGAAATATACATGAAAGTGTGTGTGTCCATATATGTGTGCATGTACACACACACACACACACACACACACACACACATACACACACACACGTACACACACACACATACACACACACATACACACATACACACACACATACACACACACACACACATGCAAACACAGAGTTTGTAGCTAGTGCTGACAAATGCTACAGTAGAAAATTATTTATCCTATGTTAACTTATGTTAGAATTCTTCAGTTTGCAAAGCAGCTTGAGGAAATAATCTCTGAGTGTGAATAACAGTTCATACAGACAATGCAAGACCAGAGTGGTAGTTAGGCTTATGAGCGTGGGAGATGGGCATTGTATCTTCATAAGAAAGGATGGAGTAAGAGTGAATTTGAAAGGAATTCATAATGGAAGGGACATTCAAGTGTAATATAGCTGATATCATGTGATAATGTAAACATGGCAAAGAAATGATGCAGCTTCTATGGTTTGACAAGGTAGCTAAGTTGGATCATATTAAGGGATTTCTTGATTTAAAGAGACTAAAGATTTAAGTAAAAACTTAAAATTTCATTTGTAAAGAGGAAGATGACTTTTAGAAGCCATGAATGAGATCAATTGTCAGGGTGGCAGTCCTGGCTGAGCTTCCTGAGAGGAAACAATGTACCGAGTACAGACTCTGGGAGAATGAGAGATTGGAAGTCAATTTTGATTCCATCAAATCTGAGAAATTTGAGATCCTGAGGAGATGTCAGGTAGATAGTTGTTTATACAAATTTGGAACTCTGAAGAATTTCATAGCCCAGAGATATCAGGTTATGAATCCGCTGGCATGCTATTATAATTGAATAGATGTTCTGGAGGAGATCACCTAGAGGAAAATTATCAGGTAAGGAAAGGAAAGAGAATGAGGAGCAAGCATAAGGTTAGTTCAACATTTTGTGGCTTGATAGAAAGTAAGTTGGTAAATTACATGGTGAGGCAGACAAAAAAGAAAAACCAGAAGGAAACTGTCATGAAGGCAAAGGAAGAAAAATATCAGCAGTGACAACCTTTATGACAATGTGAAATGCAACAGGCCATGACTATTGCTCTGCAAAAGCTATTAATAGTGTTTGTTGGTTCTCGGAATGGGAACAACCAGCAATAAATAGTACTTGCATTTGCATCATATGAGGTCACAGTTTCATTGTGACCAAAGACAATGTGTCTTCCCCTCTGCCTTCCTTAAATTTTGTCTTCTCTTCATCTGCAGTGAATTCATAGTAAGCAAATTATTGAAGCTAGATTTTGGATTATAATCTGTACAACTAATTACATATTGAGCTTACTCATTAAGGAAAATAATATAAGCAAAGAAGAGTTTTGGAGAATACTTTTTTCTATTTTCTTTCTGCTTTGTTTTTTTTCCCAATGGGGTGGGCTGATATTTTTCATTTGATTAGCTTATGCCTACTATATTAGTTTCTGTGCTAATGATCTTCAGGTTCTCAACAAACCAATTACATAAATTTACTATAATTTTATCTTATGAGTTGTGGCATGGTATGTGAGGGATATAAAATTTTAAAGTAGTGTAATGTTGACTCCTGTTATAGCAACATTTGATACCAACTAGTTATACATCTTGAACACATTCAAACCAAAAAGGAATAGGTTTGAAATATTGACCTATAAAATTAGCCTATAAACCTTTTATTTAAAATATCATTTGCTATATGAGAATAAAAAGAAATATATTAAAAATAAATAACATTTTCATAAAATACATTGTGGGTTTTCATGTTATTTCAAGTATTCATTTATACTTTATATTATACAAAGTGTTCCTAATTTCATTTCATTATATCATAAATTGTTTCCAAGTTACCATACATTCTTTATCACTTTTAGTGTTCTTGCAAAGTATCACTAAATGGATAAATGACAACTTTCTCAGCCACTCACCTTTTGTTTGACATTTAGTTTAATTCGACATTTCTTTTCTCATTTAAGTGGTTACAGTGGTTAATGAACATCTTTGGGAATACAGTTATCTATGTAGGATTTTTTTCCCTTAAGATAGACACCCATGATGGTCATTCCTAGGTCAAAAGCTAAGAATACTTACATGAATCTTCATATTCTTTTGATAAAGGTTGTTGAATGTCATAACATCTGTGGTTCAGAATAGTTTTATCTTTTCCATCACTGGGCATATTTTTTCTATACATCGGATATATGAACTTCTATACAGAAATATATAGAAATTGGTAAGTGTTTAAATTTGCTTGAATAGAGTAATTTCCAATTAATAACAATAATATTTCAAATTGGAATGCTTGGTTTAGCTCATTTATAGTTTCAAAGATAACAATTATATGTTATCACTTTAAACACCAAAATCAGCATAATATAGTCTGTATAGTCTTCTTGTCTAGACATTCTCAATTGTTTAAGAAGTTTATATTCCATTGTACAATGATCTTCATAAAATGTGTTCTTGAGTAAAACATAAAGCAAAGATTTACATTGGACACTGCAGTCACAGAATACAAGCAAAAGCCAACACTGCTCTCTATTCATTCTGTTGATAACCTTAACTTCTGTGTTTTATTATCTGGGGAAAAGAACAATTGTTTGACAGTCCTGTGAGCATTAAATATAAAGTATGTTAGCTTTAAGATTAACACGGTCCAGTTATTTGCTAATTTAACTAATCAACCAAGTCAGGGTAAATTAATTTACTTTTTAAGGTATATGAGAGATAAATTATTAGATTATCCTTAGAAGTTCATGAAATATTGGGGTAGTTTCATTGTAGGAATAAAATATAGCATATTGAAATCTTCAATAAGAATACTAACCAAAAATACCTAAATTTGCTTTAGCTCAAAACAATGGAGATTAGGGTTATTGTTCACAAATGTCACTGACTGCACATAATTCCAACTACGTCTATATTTTCTTGATACAAACATCTCACTTTATCCATGAGTTTCAGCTGGTTCCCCATGGAATTTTGTGACTATGGCCTCTGTTTCCTACATGAATCTCTATGGACATATTGTGGTGTGCTGCTCTTTTAATGTTGTTGGAGTAGTCTCTTAAGTATATACATATGTATGTGCAAAAGCAACTTCTATCTGTATAACAGAATTCATTTTATTTCTATTCATTACAGAACCAAACATATTTTCTTACATATAATTATATTCCAATGCTACCATCTATTCGCATAGCACTCCACAGTTCTGAAAAGCAACATAACAAGCATTCATTCTCCTTTGGTTAATGAATGTTGCATGTACACTTAGGGATGTCATAACAGCGATCAACTGCCATGCTTCTTTCTTTATCCTCAGCATAAAGTGATTTTAATAGCTGCCACTTTTTACTGAATCTATGCTCTTTTAGGTACTTCCTTTCTCACATTTTGAAAAAAAAAAAAGTACCTCTTTTGATATTCAAATCAAACTCGTGAGGATGTTAACTTACAAATCAGAAACCTGAGATTCCAGGGTGATAAATGCCATTCCATATGGCCACTTGAATGTACGGTAAAATATCTAAGTCTAGAACACGGTTCACTAGCTATCAGCTCTGATCAAAGCACCCAAACTTATTGGACTTTGGTTTTGTATACATGCCAAGACAGAAGTGAAAATAGCTTCTAAAATTGAAAAAAAAAAAAAACCACATAATTCTGCTGATAATCATGCAAAGAATGTCTATATGAAATAATGAAAGATAGGGGCTAGAGAAGGCTCTCTGTGGTTAAGACTACATACTGCTCTTGCAAGATGATCCGAGTTTGAATATCATCACCTGTGTCAGTCGGCTTCCAGCTAGCTTCAACTTTAGCTGCAGGGAATCAGTGAGTATCTGCATCTGTCTTAGGTGCTGGCAGAGCCTCTCAAAGGACAGCATTACCAGACTCCTTTCAGCAAGTACTTCTTGGCATCAGCAATAGTGTCGGTTTGGTGTCTGCAGATAGACTGGATCCCAAGGTCGGACAGTCTCTGGGAGACTCATTTTAGTTTCTGCTCCATTTATTTTTTGCCCCGATATTTCCTTTAGATAGGAACAGTTCTAAGTTAAAGGTTTTGAGATCTGTGGGTGGCCCCATCCTCAACTGGGGGTCGTGCCTATTTACTGGAGGTAGTCTCTACAGGTTTTATCTCCCCTCTGTTGCATATTTTGCCTGTTGTCCCTGTTGGGTCCTGGGAACCTCTTGTTCTCTGGTGTCTGGAACTTTCTAGTGGTTCCCCATTTCCCATCCGCCACTGCTATATATGTCTATTCATTTTCCCGACCATCTGGATATTTCCCCTGTCTCTTTCAATATTTGATCCTGCCTGCCCTTTTTTCTCTTCTCTTCATCCTCATAGGAAAAGCAACAATATCAAGAAACTGGACTTCCCAGAGCTCCCAGGGACTAAACTACCAATTAAAGAGTGTACATCAGTTGGTCCATGGCTCCCAATTCATATGTAGCAGAGGACTGCCTTATCTGGCATCAATGGGAGGGGAGACCCTTGGTTTTGTGGAGGCTTCATGTCCCAAAGTAGGCTAGAGAGGTGAGGTGGGAGTGGCTAGGTGGGTGAGGGGGCACCCTCTTAGAGGCAAAAAGGAGGGGGTATGAGATAGAGTGTTTGCAGAGAAGAGACGAGGAAGAGGGTGCAACATTTGAAATGGAAATAAATAAGATAACCAATTAAAAAAATTAAAGTAGTAAAGTGATTGTATATTTTTAGTATTCAATTATTCCATTGTAGCTAGTTTTTTGTTTAAGGGAGAAAGACTGACTTTCTGATGGAAATTTCAAATACTACTTTTAATAGTGGATCAGTGAGATGGCTGTGTAAGGCATTGCAGCAGAAATTTACAACCTGAATTTGATCCCTGAGACCTTTATGGTTGAAATAGAGACCTGATTCCTGAAAGTTGTCCTGCAACTTTCACACTTGTGTTGTGATATACACACAATAAACAAATAAGTAAATAATTTAATAAAAACTTTATTCTTGGAAGAACAAGTTCCAATACTCCACCCTATTCTGACTCTACCATAGCAGGTACAAACATGCAGATAAGGAATGAGAGGATGGCGTGAGCATGGGTAATGCAGAACCAGGACAGCTCACAAAGTAAAGTGGAGACCGACCAATCCTTCTAAAAAATGACAACATTTAGGAACTAGTTGATATTCATAGAGAGACCTACCTTGAATCAATTTCTGAGCCAGACAGCTGTCTGTTGTTCTGATGGGGTGATTCACTTTCTATTTCTATTGTTGCTGCTTTAGTGAGAGAATTGCTGACATGTACAGGAACATTTAAGTACTTTATCAATAATCAGAGTCCATTCTTGTAGTTAAATTTTTTATTGTATCCTGCTTTAAAACCAACATAACCAAAAGTTTGAGTCATACATCACATTCCTTGTTGCCAAACACATTTTTCTTTGTTGCTTGGCAACGTGATGTAGCCCAGTACTGAGGCATCCATCTTATAAAAGGAATAATCATCAAAATAAATAAAAGGAGAATTGATAGTAGTCTGCAGATAGTGGCAGGGGTGATGATAAGCAAAAGGCTATTGAAGTTTTACATTTTATTTGTATATTGAATAGAATAACATAAAACATCTATTTTTGTTTACTCAAAATCGAGTGTTTAATGGAAACAAAATAGCATAGTTATAGTCTGTCACATGTTCACATATACTTTCACAATGTAACTATTTATTAGATATTCATCTAGATATAGTGAACATGAGATGCATAGTTTTGTTATACAAACTCAAAAATCATATTAACTCTTCATGGATAACTGATTATAATGTAGTGATGGCATATAGCCTTTTTATATATTTTTATTTATTTCAGTTTCATGTAATGGTTTCACAGCATGAAGTGCAATGTTTCTTTCCATTAAAGCATTATTTCATTTTATCATATTTTCAAGAAAAAAATTATAAAATTTAGAAAAATAAATTACCAATGTCTACTTTTTTTTTATTATTCTTAAAAAGACCTTTAGCATATCTCTCACAAGAATTGTTAACTTTTCTTTATTTTTTTCTTTGTAGTTGAAGGGCAGTATACTATCTAGTCTTATTCCAGCATAGCATCAGGATACCAGAATACCATCTGAGAAAGCTCATCTTTAAAATATAAAAATGAGAAAGAGTGGGTATGCTGAAAAACGACCAAGGCCGAACACTGTTATACCCAATTCCCAGTGATATAAAAGGGTCTCTAAAAGGGCCACCATCTGGGAAGCAAGTATTTGAATCTGAGACTCTGAAGGTTATTTCTAATTCAAGTCACCACAGCTATAAGCACAAATTGAAAATAACTATAAAGACAATATTAAGCATGAGAAACCCTCCTCGAGATGAATCTAAAGATATCTTCTGGTTACATCCTTTATTCTAGAAATGTGTATTGCTGTCTATATATTTCCCACTACATAGAAACTTACAATCCCCCCAGTGAAATATTTAGAAGAGAAAGGACAGAGGCTGTCTAATCCTTAACATTTTCTTTACTGATATCTGTCTCTATTAGCACCAACAAGGCTGGGAACTGTCTTGGCTAAGATCAGACCCCACACTGTTAAAGTAATTACCTGTGCCTTGAAAGATTCTTTATCCTTAGAAACTCTGAAGTGATGTAGGGGTTTAAGAGCAAACTTCTAGTGACAGGGACTTATTCTTGTACCAGGCAGAAGTTTAACAAAGAGCCTTTTGTTTTTGTCTATAAATAATATGCATTAGAAAAGCAGGATGAGAAATTTAAAAATCGCTGTCTTTACTACCTTTATATAACAACATAACAAAGTACTCAACTAATTATGCTCAAAAAATTAATAAAGATCCTGAAATCAGGCATTGGGCAAGGACATGAATTTAAAAAAGAAACCATGAAGGTCTAAGGCAAGCAGAACATTGTTCCATGAGATTCACTAGCTAGAAAAGTCTTACTTTCTGTTACCTCAAAATGTAACTTCTCTGGAAATGAGGTCACACTAGTGGTAACTAATTGGGCTAGCTTTCCCAATTAATTATATAAGATTCAAGTTGTTATATTAGTTTTATAAGATTCAAGTGAATCCCCAATCCAATATCATTGGTGTCGTTATAAAAAGGGCAAAGTTTAGATGTCAAACCAAAGATGCATGTGTAAGGTGATTTGAGGAAATCCAGGATGAATGTGACCAGTAAAAGTCATAGACCACAGTCTCCCACAGAAAGCATTCACGCAGACACATTGAACTATGTTGTGTAGCCCATTCTAACAAATTCAAGACAAGAAGTTTTGGAACTGTCACTCTGTGGTCTTTGGTTTAAATAGTTCCCATGAACCTCTTTAAAGCTTAAGTGTGGAAGGAGGTCTTTGAATGGTGTGTAGGCAACTATTCCATTAGTCAGACAAATTTTTCTTTCAATGCATGAGCATTGTTGAGTATGACAGTCAATGTACAGTATCCCTCAGATGTCCTCTTCTGGTTCTTGTGACCACTGAGAGCTTATTTAGCTCAGGTCCTACAGCAGAGCCTTGAAGAACACTGTCGCCCCAGTTCGTTTACTGCTCCAGTATATTTTACTTCAACCATAATAAGCAAAGGTTGGAAGAAATTTCAAATATTTGGACAGATAAAAGTCAAGAAAATTACTTTGAAGCATACTTTATAAATTGCAGTAAGGTTGGCCTAACAACATTTTGGGTAAAACTGCCTAGATTTTTTTTTAAAGTGGATGTCCAAAACATATAATATAAAAAATTGAAATGAATTTTCCTAAAATTACTCATACCATTACATCTGTTCTTTGAGGATAGGCCTAATGCAATTTATACTGCTTCAGCCTCATGAGGAGAGGTCGGAGCTTTAAAATGGCACTTGCGACAGAGAGAAGAGTCAAATTGCTCTTGTCAATAATTAGTTCAGATGTTACTTCAAATTGACTTTGATGCCATTATTGAATAAAGAAATCCAAAGCTGAGGGAATCAACTGTGTGAATGTTCTCAATTTGGAAAATTAGATCACCATTTATATAGTGCCATGAAAAAGGAACTCAGGATCTACATTAAGTTTCTGCTTAGCACAAAACCCAACTCAAATACGCAGGATACTTATGGCATGCCCAGTTTGAGAGCTTGAACCAACACTGTGAAAAGGGAATATTTTTATCTTAGTTTTGATTCCTTCCTTTAAAGTTCCTTTCTGTATGTGTTGACTCAGCTTGCCCTAGTCGAACATTATCATATGTAAAGCACCATCAGTGTATCCTTCATTTCCACAGTCCAACAGGCATCATTGTCTTGACCTCTGGAAGCTTTGTAAAAGGAAATCTACAGAGCTACTTATTATCACTGTGATAATTCAGTTGGACTTTCAAAGTGACATAAATCTCACTGCTTAGTTTTTTCTTTCCAAAAAGGAAGTCATTACTTTCTACCTCTCACTTGCATTTTGTACTCAGAAAATTGTCAACTATGATTATGGTCTTATACAACTAAGGCTTTTCTTAATCCCACTTTATACTTTAAAAAGTATTTAAATTTCTACTCTGGTCATGTGACTTGAAGATAAAAGACATAGTGACTTGAAAATAAAACTAATTTTAGTATGTTGCAAAATAAAGATAACTAACGATGGGCCCACTCTTTTCATGTAGTTGTAGTTACTAGAGTATATTTCTTGTATTATTTCTAAATATGTAAGAGAATGAGGTATATAAAATGTAGTGCACACAGAAAAGAAGCAGTCAAAAAGTTCCCTGCACCCTCTCCAAGAAGCTATTCGCAGTTGCTATCTACTGTTAAGTGAAAAACCAGCATTTCCCAATGGAGTGTCGCTGGGTTTCACCCACACTACAGCGACAGATGTTTGGCAAGGAATAGTTGGACAACATAAACCAAACCACATGGTTTTTTTTGTGTGTGTGCATTTTGCTTTAGTATTTATTATTACATTATTTGTTTGGTTGTTTCAATTTTGGTTTACTTTTATTTTAGGCGTGTGTGTGTGCGCGTGTGTGTGCGTGTGTGTGTGTGTGTGTGTGTGTGTGTGTGTGTGTGTGTGTGTGTG
>JANHMN010000001.1:118310485-118493875 GCA_030674055.1 Rhabdomys pumilio
TGTGTGTGTGTGTGTGTGTGTGTGTGTGTGTGTGTGTGTGTGTGTGTATTTTGAAGAGATAGATTAAAAGTTGGGTGGATAGAGGTAGAGAGCATCTTCCAGTAGTCTACCAACACTTTCACATTATAAAATGTATCCTTTGAGAATTTCATGCGTGCATCTAATACATTTTGGTCTTAGTCTCTTAACACTCTTGAACTGTACAGGGATCCTGCACCCACTCCTCCTAAACACCTACCCTCCTTTTGGTTCTATAGAGTCCATTGACTGTAGGGGTAGAGCATGGTCAAATATATTCTGAATTTTTCCCAGCAGCAATCACCTTTCCTGTACTCATGACAATCCATGTCTCTTCCTCTGAGGTGATTTTAATAACATCATAAGGCCTCAGATATGCTGTCCCAGTAGCAATTTCTGGACAATACTTGAACAGAAAAATCAGACTTTAATTTTCTATTTTTTTCTTTTTATACTTTCATGTCTCAACAACCATATTTTAATTATACTGGTAGATTGAATCAAAATATAGTCTTATCTAAATTACTTCAGCATTAAAATAACATTACATATTTCTGATCTCAGACATTTTAGTTGTGCAATGTTTTGGGGTAAACTGAACAAAAAATTTCGTATAGAGTGGCTCAAGTGATAAGAAAACTTGAAAGGAAACCCCTAAGTTTGTAACCACCAAGTACATCAAGCTCAATTATGTCATAAAAGATTTCTTTTTTCTCCTCTTTTTTCTCTGCTTCATGTTTTGGTTTGTATCTCAGGATTTTCATACTCTATCCTCAGCATTGGAAAGAAATGTGAACAAGAAAAGAATAATTTGAAAAGAATCTTGATAAGAGCCAATTCCATAACACACCTTGAGTAACACCCCACACCCACTAACTTATCTGTGAATAGATCTGGATTACAGTTTTACCTGTGGACAAATTAGGGATATGAAACAACAGAATAAACATGTGTGAGTAAAAGGCATCATGGTACCTGCCCTGAATAAAATTGAAAGATAAGTGTCTGTTAGCAAACAGTGGCAAAACAGCCTTTCAATGGGTAACCCACAGTGCAGCCATCCTGCACCCTTGAGATGGCTATGCAGATGCATTTTTAGAAAGCAGGATATAGTCAATTGATAAAGCTACCGAGCCATCTCACACGTTCCATAGACTATTTATTTACTTTTCTGTAGCTTTGTTGACTGTTCTATTACTCTATATTACTTGGGCAGTGTCAATTAAAACCAAACTACGTCAACAGCATCATTACAAAAAAAATACATTTTATTGAACCCAAACATTCTCACACTGTATTCAGTATAAGATTTTTAGAAATAGATAGGTACATTTTTTCATGACTTCTTCAAGTTTAACTCAGTTTTATCTTTTTAATGTTTTATGTTCATGAGCTCACAGTCTGTTTTATATATTGTGTGGTGGTGCTAGTATCCTAAAATGTAGTTATTCTATTGGCAACTTTGTTATTCTACTTTGTAAATGGCAGATCAAGCAATGTGTGCATTTTTGAGATAATGACATAGTTTAGATGGGAAGTTTGTAAACAACTCAACGATGTTTTGTGTGAAATGTGCATTGGTAGTTATGAATATTCGTAGATATTTTATCTTCATAAAATATATTAATTTTACTTTAAAAATGTTGGTGGTATTAGAATATAAAACACTTGGTATTTTGAGTCAGCATTCTAATTGCTTTTTAAAAATATTTTTAAGCATATATTTATTTAAATTGGGTTTTAAATTAATTTACTGGCAATTTTTATAGGTTTATATAATGGATTTTAGTTGTTTTCATGCCCAATGACTCTGTCTCATCTTCCTCCTTTTCCCATTGGAAGTCAACAACCCCTCTCTCCTATGTTCATTTCCGTCTGTATATGTGGTCCAGTGAGATGAGTTTCTCATTACTGGTTATGTCAAGAATTGCTGAAAAATTCATTGGCCATAAGAATTATTTGTATTCTGCCAACTATGTTACCAAATTGTGTTCTGAATACTTATATATCTATATCCATAGATTTGTGCTAAACCCAGCCATGAATAGAAATTTAAAGCAGATTTTGCAACTAAAAACTCCTTTATACACAGAAAGACTTCTCTTTTATCAGTTTTCCCCATCAGAGTGGCTCATTGATGAGAGTCAAGATACTGCCACATTGTTATTATATAAAGTGTATAATTTACTCCAGAGATCACCCTTGGTTTTGACTGGGACACATACTTGATAATATATATTCAGCCTTGTGGGATTCTGCAGAATTCCACCTTCTCTCATTCCTATATATTTATCTTTGTACATGCAAATATATGTGCATGTGTACAGAGAGGCCAGATGAAAATCTCACATGTCATAACTTAGGTGTTATCCATCTTGCTTTTGCCTGAGACAAAGTCTCACACTGAGCTTAGAACTTGGAAATATTTTGGCTTAGCCTTACAGTCATGGAGGCATCCAACTGAGTGACAGGATGTAGTCAAGTACTGTCTTGGCCTGCCTTTTTATGTGAGTTCTAAGGATATGAACGCAGGTACTTATACTTGTATAGAAAGTGTTACTGCCAACTGTGGCATCTCCTTATCTTTGAATTTAGTTTTTGAAACAATGTCTTGCTCTGGCTGGAAGCTGGCCAAATAGGTTATGCTGGCTGACCAGAAAGCCACAAGGATTTGTCTATCTCCATCTATTTAGCACTGGGATTTCATGGGCAGTTGTGTTATCTTGCCTGGCCTTTGTCACATAGGTTCTTAGGCTGACTATTAAGTTATTATGCTTGCAAGCAAGTATGTTATTATCAGAGACATCTCCCATGCTAAATGTTGATGTTTTTGAAATGTTTAATCCCTTTATAATTGATATAACTCAATGTAAATTCCATATTGAATATACTATTTATATTACTACTTGCTATCCAGTGCCCTGCATTCCATTGGGTTGGCTCTGCAGTCACTGAAAGCCTCCAGAGCAGAGGTTTCTAATGTCACTTTCTGTGATGATAGAAACGTTTTATATTTTCCTCTTGAATATAATGATACTTGGCACATGTGTCTCTTAAATACTTGGTATGTGGTTATTTTAAATGGGGAATACTTTCATTAAAGTAATTAATTTAAATTTAAATAGCCACATCTGGCAAGTGCAAGCATGTGGGAAATCATAGTTCTACAAAAATATTCAAAATAGAAGGAGGGAACCCTAGGGGAAGGCTCAGCACTGAGAGGCACCTGCTTCCAAGCCTGATCACCTTAGCTCAATCCCTGGGAGCCACGTGGTAGGAGGAGAGAGCTGACTTCTACAAGTTACCCTCTGAGTCTCACTTTTATGTGATCTTATGTGCCCACCCCCCCCACACTTGTACAGGTCCATGCCCAGAAAATAAGTAAAAATCTAAGACAAAGAATATTTTTTTATATAAACTTAGTGAGGGTTCTGGGCATCCCTACCCAGAGTGTGGGATAACCTTAAGTACAATGGTCCTCAACTTTAGGACACAGAAAATGTACCTAGAAAACAAATTTTCTATGATAATCTTAAACAGCAGATATACGCAGTCAGTTCTGTTTGATAAATCCCAGGATCAGTTGGTTGTGGCCAAAGTTGCATTAATGGAAGGAACCATTTGAGAACTATCTTCTACAATATGCTGATTTCCTGGCAGTGTTTCACCAGAATAGTGACACCGCAATCTCTTCACGGTCTGTTTACCCACACATCATAGTAAAATCAAATTTATTGTTATTATTCATGCATATGCACACATACATATTTATATGTAAAATTTCAAGAAAACATATAACCATACTTTGTGTGAACTCTGATTAAAACTACCTTCTGATCTATTTTTTTAATCTAGTGATGATCCACTAAATTGACCTTTGAATAAAAAATAAGACTCAAGTGAATACATGCTGTGTCATGTTGTTTTAGCCACTGAGTGTGGCTCCTTAGGGCACTAGTAGAGAGAGTGTGTGACAAAATCTGTGGACTCTACATTGAAAATTTCCAATTTAACAAATGCATTGGATCTTTTATTTTTCCTTTTATGTGACTCAAGAATAAACTGCATGTTTATGGTCTAACTGCCATAAAAATCAAACATAAATATCCCATGAAAGAATTATTTTTATCAGTGAAATAGGCTTATTTCTTCTAAGCACAATGGTGAATTTGTACCAATAAACAAAGTATGGTAACTTTTTATGCTGAACAGTAAACGAATTGCTTTAACACATGTTCATGGTATGGTATGCTGTGCTTTAATTGTATTTCATTTTTTACAGACTGAGAAAAATTATACAGTATTAAAAGTATACACATAGTCTATAGTTTTTTCATTGTAGGAACCTAAATATTTGATATAGATACTTATGCCATGTAACACAGCAATATTTATGCTTATCTGTTGAAAAATAGCCCGAGAGAGATTTTTGTTTATACAAATTGTATGGTTTCTTTCCAGTGTTGTTTTAATGAATCCTGATTTTATCCATGTAGGTTACAAAAAATGCAATTAAAATGAATGGTAGTGTGATACAGTTAGAACAAGAGGCATTCCAGTCCTCAGGGGATAAATACTTCTCCATTATCATTTATAATTCTCATGATTCTTGTTAAAATGTGAAAATAAATAGAAGAGGTACATCTTAAAGGCATTTTCATTATTTTTGTTGTCACAGAGACAGAGTTTAATGTTCCTATAATGGCCAACCCATATATAATTAGAATTCCATATTCAAGGGATATAATATTTTTACAGAAATATTTTGAATACATCATAAGAGCATGTAAATAATCTTTTTTTGCCATCTCTCCTTATTTTTAATTTTTTTTAAATGCATACATATATACATACACATATAAATGATAATCAAACAATAAAATGCATTCAAAAAGTATGGGGGGTTTGGGAAGAGTGGGAGGAAGGAGAGAAGAGGGAAAGTTAGTGTTCATATATGAAATTCTCAAAAAGGAATCCAGTTTTTCAAAATATTCAACAGACCAACCAACACTTCACAATATGAAAGCAAATATGACCTACAACCATGTAGAAGGACACCTCAACTCACTACAAACTTTGAAGTTCAAAATAAAATCAATAAAAGATTATTTCACCCAACATACTAACACAAACCACAATAACGTTTTATAATTCAAAGTATTTCTGAGAACAAGAAAATAGATTGTCAGGAACTAAATCAGCAGAACCAGGGGTACACTGTATGTTAATTTTGTTTGTTTGTTTGTTTGTTTTTTTATCAAATCATAATTTTTACTTTTTAACACAGGGGTTATAAACACAAAAATGCAGAATGTGGGGAAGGGGATGACACAGGAACATAGATGTTCAGGGGGAGTAGAGATATCTTTCAGAACAGAGTATCATCTGGGTGGAGGTTTAGGGGTCAGATCACTATGACTCTTCCTATGATTCCCTTGTCATAATCTAATTTAGTACTATCTGCCAAAGGCTGCCTATTTACAAGGTTTATGACTACTCAGGCTAGTAGTTTTCAACAAAAACTGCCTGTTTACAATAGTTTATAGCCCTCTGTTTCAGTGTTTTTCCATAGAGACCCAAGTCTTTGTGTTAGCAGGCATATATGTCCGGCCTATTGCTGATTTTAGGCTTATGACTGATTTTAGGTTTTCAGTGTATAAGCATGGCTGTCCCTGACATCTCCTCCCTTCTCCAAGTATAGAAGGGCTGTGGCGATTCTAATCTTGCCAAGGTGGGGATAGAGGCCTGACCTCCAGTAATTAAAGGGGACATTATAATGGCTCCAGTCCTCCTGTTGTTGTCCAGTGAGGCATAAGGGCCATAACCGTCCCGATGTCTTTTTCCTGGAGAGGGGATACTTTTGACATCTACCCCTATGCAGTCAGGCTTGTCCCTCAGGGAACCCAGAAATATATTTTTAACTTTTATTTATATTCCCTTGCAGTGCTTACCCTCACAGCCTCAGCAAGAATTCAGATCGCCAGACAGAGGGGGTTCTGGGTGGTAAATAATCTTAAGGATTCATTCGTCAAACATTTACTTGTATGTGGCCAACGCAAGACATCCATTTATTTAATTATTTTGCTACTTCTGTTTTTTAAAAGATGTTGCATGTATACACTTTTTTTAACCATTCAGTAATTTAATAGGGAAATACATAGGTAGATATACAAATGTGTCTATGTACATGAATACATACACCCACAGGTATAAGTGTACATTGTCATATATATGCATTATTAATTGTGATAAAAGATATTTTGCTTCATTTTTACTAACATAGATGAATATTTCAAAAGTCACAGTCAGAGAATTTCTATGGAAGATGCAGAAAAAATTAACCTGACATAAAAAATAAAAGAAATAACAATGCATTTTGTCTTGTAATTATGAAATTTATTGGTGAAATATCAGTATACATAAATACATGCATATTCATAATAAATTATGAATAACTGTAAGCTTTATTGTTGAAATATCAGTATATGTATACACATACATCTACACATACACATAAATACACACACACATAAATATATAATATATATATATTAAGTTTTCATTTGGGTGAGAATTTATATTGTAACTATGACAAAATAAAGGCCCAATTAGTAAAATATTAGTTCTATCTTTAAACTCCATTAAAACTTAGCTCTTTATCTTATACCTGATGCCCACATTTTTGACTTGTGTGTGGTCTGTGCCTCTGATACTGGAACATTTTTGTTTAGCAAATCTCTAGATAAACTTAATGGCAGAGTTTGCCCTGTATCTCTCTCTACTAATATCCTTTTCCTTGACCTTAAGTTAGAACTGGTTATTTTGTTTTACCAAAAGAGAATTTTTGTTTTTAAAATTCAGAACAGATTTTGGAACTCCATGGTAGAATAAAAGTCAAATAATTACAATATTATAGAATATAAGGCTAGGCCAGCACGGACAGCTTCAAGTGTCTGAAACTTTAGTCTGCAAAGAAGAATCATAAGAAGGAAACATCAAGCCTTCAAAAGATATTAGATTTTTAAAAAGTTGTCTCTAAATGAAAGTTCTGATATTTTTGTTCACTACAAAAAATTTTTTTGTTTTTTTTTTAATTTTTTGTTTTATATGCACTTCTGTGAATTTGTTCACTACCTGTTCTACACATACTTTGGTAAATTTTTCTGAACCAAATAATACATGATTCTCACTACTAGTTTCTGTAAAAAGTATTGAACGAGTAACTACTCTCTGCAGTGTCTACTTAGATAGGAGAAAAAAATTTCAAAGGTAGCTCAAGCTAAGGGGAACCTGTGTTAAATATTATTAGAGGTCTTGGTCTCTAAAGAAAGAAATAATTTTTTTTCCTGAGGAAAATCGATAGAACTAGAATGTTAAGCCCACATAAATACTAGCCACCTGTCTCTGTCTCTCTCACTCTCTGTCTTTGCCTCTCTGTTTCTCTGTTTCTCTGTCTTTGTCACAGTTCTCCCCCAAACCCCAACTCCACAAACCTCTATCTCTAGACTATTTTCTCACTTCATTGGCAAAAGTAAGAAACATCCACTCCTTCACTGCAAGGTTATGTTTTACGTATAAACACGTGAAGGGAGATGTAAGGAATCTCTCCAGAACCTAGTTCCAAAGGCAGAGACTCATTCTGGTCTAATGTGTCCAAATGGCTATGAGATGAGCAAATTACACGCAGAAGACATTCTTACATGAGTGGAGAATTAGTTGAATAGTTGAATTGATTGCACATTTGATCAATCCCCAGAATATTGACATGTCTGAAATTTAAGTCTGTTTTAATTGTTTGTTCTTGGCATGAGTTGCTGCCTGTCTGCTCTGTTATGGTTTCTTTAAGGATCAGTGGTCATACTGATCCAAGTTTATTCATACTTGTCAGCCTCTGAGATGTTGGCATACCCCTGAACTCTGAATGATGATAGAAGGAATGTAGTTCACTTCTCCACATACTCCATGTCTGTACTGAGAATGGCATTTATTACTACCCATTACATAGCCTTGAAAATGTTCTGTGCCAACAGTTTCTTCAGCTGCTGACCTTTAGGGCCCAAGTTCTTGGTAGTCTATGTCACAACAAATTGTCCCCTATTCTCAAAGTGTCAACTATGGTCTCCATAGACTTTCCTACCAACATGTACCTTCAGAAATATCTTGGAATTCTGAATTTCTCCTGTCAAAGAGCCTCTTCATGACCTCACAGAATACATGAGCTCCTTCAGGCTAAAATTTACTGGTCATGTTCCCTCTTGGAAAAGGGAACTTTGTCTAACAGTAGGACTCACTGGTGAATTTCCTGGAACATGAGAGCAATCTTCCCCCAAAGTCCTTTCAAGTTCTCAAGAAAGCTTTTAGATTAATGTTCTTCTCCCTACTATCATCCATCCAACAAGGGTTTTAAACCACTGGGACCAAATTTTATTTGAATTACTTTGTCATAAATAACATCAGAGGAGTTCAAGATCATTTTACCTTTGAAATCTCTGAGTCAGTATCTTAAAAGGAGCTAGAAATGTAATTGCAACTGTCTGTCTTGTAATAATGGAAAAATGCATAGAAAAAAGAGCACAAAATACACTTTTTAAAGGACATACCTAAAAAATAAAAATAAAAGTAATTAAGAGAAGAAATGTAACATTTGCGTGAGTTATAGTTGAAGATTATCTTTATTCTCCTTCCACTTCTGAATTCCTTATAACAGTGGGAAAGTTTCCTCTTCTTTTGCCTTCAGAGCCAACTTAAAAGACAAGAAGATCAATGTTCTTTCTACTTACTCTTTATTTTTGCTGAAAGCTGATTACCCTGCAAAATTACTATTCTATTCAGAGAAGTAGCTTCTATTGACATTTAACTGATTCCAAAGAAGGGAATTCATGCTGAAGAATGAAAACACTTTGTTAACAAGCATTTCAAACTATTTAAAAAAATGTTTCCAAAAGATAAGGGAAAATGCATTTTAAAAAATGTGAGAATTCCTCAACTTTTATAGATGGTAATTTGCATTTTTAATAATAATAATAATAATAATAATAATAATAATAATGATAATAATAATAGTATTTTTTTCTGCTTTGGCTGTGGTTAGATCTTTGGGAGTTCATTAGGGTGAAAAATCTAAACAGAATTGAATGTGTTCTTCCCACATGTTACACTGTAGCTTTATAGTACAAAATTTGGAAATAGCCAGTTACTTTCCCATGGCTAAGCTTTTCCCAGGAATCTCTTTGCAACTCCTTTCTTCCCTAGTGCTTACACTAAAAGCCTCACACTCTGCTACTCTTAGAGAAAAATGTTCCCTGGTCACTTTTTACTATTTAAATTTCCGTACTGCAAACATTGAATTCATAGCAGTGTGTATTTTTCACAGTCAACTTGGTTTTCATTACAGAGACTATTCAGTTCTATTTATTTCCCTAAGGAACAGTAAGTAACTGATATACATCACTAAGTTCAACTGCACAGGCAGTGTCACAAATAACATTGGGAGGTAGTTACTTCCACTTGTTAAAACAAAAGTTAATAGGGGGAACCAGAAAACAAATTTTTACTCTTCCTCAATTCTGTAGATGTTGGGAAGCAGTCAAAAGATTAAGAGCCTCAATTAATCTATGCTATTTATTCAATCAAGGTTAATTAAGAAAGCCCTGGGGCTGAGAAAACGAGTCAGAGGTTAAAGCACTGGCTGCACAAACAGGGGACAGGAGTTCACAATCTTAACTCATACAACTCTGGGTGGACGTGGCCTACCTGTGGTTGCAGCTTTCTAAGACTAAGGAACTATGGAGCAAGTTTGTTAGGGAGATAGCTGTATATGCAAGTGGGTTTGATCAAGAGACTTAATCTCAAAAGAATAAAGTAAAAAAGATAGAAGAGAATTCTGTGTGTTAACCTTGGGCCTCTACATGAACACATAGACACATGCACATGCACCGTGTGTGTGTGTGTGTGTGTGTGTGTGTGTGTGTGTGTGTGTGTGTGCATGCGTGTGTCTAGATTTCAAGACATGTACACAAACACCACACACACTCATACACACACACACACACACACACACACAAAGAAAATTTCCACTATTTCATTTAAGAAATTAATATAAAATTTAGTAAGAAAATATGTTAATCACTTAGTGTGAATCTCATGCATAGGACACAAGGACAAAAGAAAGATGGGGGCTTCAGTGAAGAAGTGTGCAGAATAGGAGTCATAAGCTCAAAGAAGTACATGCAGTGGAGAGGAGTGGAAACCTTGCCCTCAGAATCCTGATATGGCAGCAGCGGTCCACAAATAGGTATGCCGGGTATGCTCAGATGTGGGCAAGATGGCGGCAATATGTAAGTGTGTGAATGACTGAATATTCGTTTTCCTTTGTTTTCTTTGGTACCCAGAGCATTCTAGAAGTCCAGACTCTCTAGGTATTGTACTACAGCTTAAGCATCCTAGAAGCTGCAGTGCAGGTATTTCGAGTGCTGGTGGTCATGTAGTTGTACATGTACACCTATGTGTTCGTGTTTGGAAGTGGAGGGACACACATGCCACAGCACTTTCATGTTCTTAGAGGTCAGAGAACTACCTTGGCTGTTGGCTTTCACCTATTACCTTGTGGCAGCCAGGTCCACTTGCTTCTGTTCTCCGCTGCTTGTATCAGGCTCTTTGAATCCCAATCTTCTGTCAATTACCTGGTCTCCACCTCCCATCTCCTAGTGTAAGCACACTGGGATTACAAATAGCTGTATCATATTTCAGGCTTTTGTATGTGTTCTGAGCATCTCATCTCAGGTCATTAGACTTTGTACAGTAAGCGATTTATACACTGAGTTGGGTTTTTTGTATGCAGAAATATTTACGTAGGAGAGATGCTGTGAGACATACAATAACCTTATAAAAGTGAAGGTAGGATGATCTTGAGTCCAAACAAGTTATTACGAAGAAAATATATTCAGACTGGTGTTTTTTATTTTTAATATCAATGCTCAGTCAACATCTCACAAAATAAGAATCTTGACGGTGGGCTTGGAGGGAGTCTTGGATTCAATATTGTTTAATGATAAGTAAGTCACTTTTATATAATGGTAACTGATTATTAATTATTCAGTGGTGAGTATGTTCAATGCTTTTAGGAATCAGTCATTTTTAAATTTTTCCATGTGATTCTAATTTTACCACATTTTGAGAATCCCTGGCAGAGATGAAATAATTGATCCATGAGATAGCAGGCAAAATTTTCCTTTGAAACTGATTCTCTGGAAGCAAAAAATTGGTAAGGCCTGGAGTGAATTTTCAATGAAGTTCTTTTCACACTGAAGTTATTTTTTTACCACCCACTGAAAGGACTTTGGGGGAGAAGTAGACAGATGTAATCAAGTGAACCAGTTGGTACTATAAAAGAAAAGAAATCTGTCAATCATTTGTTAGCATCTTTCACTTGCAGTCTGTTTGTGTTAAGTGTAAATTATTGTATAGGTTAGCATCTTTAATAGCAAAAATTTAGAGAATTCTATAAAAGACCTTGTATTGGTTAATTTTCCTCATTGCTGTGGCAAAATGCCTGACATGAGACAAATAAGGGAAGACTGGTTTCTTGTGGCTCCTGATATAGGTGATATGGTCTATTGTGTAGGGAAATAGTGGAGGGAAGAGGGAGTACCTGGGAGCTGCTGGTAAGTGGATGCTGGTACTCAGGTTTCTTCAGTTTCCTTTGTGTTCAGTGGAGGACCAGCCTATGGAACGGCACCATACACGTCTAGCAAGATCTTGCGTCTTTGGATAAATCCCTCTAGAAATGCCCTCAATGATGTTTAGAGATGTGTCTCCTAGATGATTCCTAGTCTAGTCATGTTGACAAGGAAGATTAATTATCATGATCTTAATGATTTGTAGAAATGAGTAGAGAATAAAGGCAAAAGGAAGACAGACAATTGAAAAGGGGTGAGATTAAGGAGCAGTGAATCAATGAGCTGAACACTTGTTAGCTCTCATCCAGAGAAGGTGTCCAGACACACTGCCATGAGCAATGAAATGAGTAAACCTCTCCTTTTCTAAAGATTCCTAATCACTTTATTTTATAGGTGTCTGAAGTAGTAAGAAGCCACAAGAACATAAATGTGGCAAAGTTTCTTTTCTGTTTTGAAATAACTTCTTAAATGATCCCTAATTAATTTATGAGAGGTTGCTTTCTTATCATTGACAATTTCAGTTTAAGTCAACTTGTTTAGGCCTTGGCTAGTCAGTGAGTGGTCCATGCGTAAATATCATGATTGTCACCTCAGAACTTTCTAGAAATGAGTAATTTGCGATCCACCTCAGATATGCCTGTGTGTTATATACACAACAGAATTTGACAGTCACTTTTCTGAATACTCTTGATATGATTAATGTGGATATGAGATTGGAAGCATCTTATTTAACCTTATGCCAGCTTGGTCATTACTCATATTCTTATTTTCTGAATGTGAAACTTGTAATTCAATAAACAGTAGGAAAATAGTAAATCTACTTAACATTTAGAATACAAATTACTAAGTTTTAAAACATGCAGAATTACATTGACATCTTCCGTCTGAAATCAACTCAGTCAGTACTTCACATTTGTTGTTTAATCAGAGTAAAATGTTGTCTAGTGAGAGGAGAGGATGTCCAGACAGGTACAGTTATTATAAAAGTCATAGCAATATTATAAAGCCTATTGATGTCGAATCTCAATTCTAGCACCACTTTAATTTGAATTTATTTAAATAGCTTCTAGTTTTACAAATTATGTCTTTATTGCTTTTAGAAAAGGTGATAGACACCTAGAAATTATTCAATGCATTTCAAATAACAAGTTTACCTTTGTCAAATTTTATTTCCCTGATTGAAGGTTTGGAATGTCAAGAATGTATATGCATGTATTGTAGATCTCATTAATTGTGAAGTTGGCTAATTATGTCCATTATTATCAGATTATTCATTATCTTTTCATGTATTAGTGCATAGAAAATCTGTAAGTCCTGGGTCTGCATGTGTGTTCTCTCTCTCCAGTATCATAATTTCCAGTGTTATTTCTAGGACTGAGTAAATGATAAAACTGTACTAGTTTATTGAATGCATGAACGAAAGTACAATACCCCTCTCTCTCACTTAGGAGTTACTTCTGATTGCTAAGTCCAGGTATTAATCCTATTTACTTTGTCTGAGTTTCTATGTGATGGATTCTCTGTTTGTAATGGTATTTTTTTGTGGCCCCATAGTCCCCAACTGTTCACACATTAAAATACATTGTGTTCGTTCATACAATTTTTTAGGATTCTTGTTCTCTTAAGGGATTTTTTTATATTTATCTTTTATTTCACAACCAAAATTTTATAGAGATACAAAAGAATGACAGTTAAATATACTGACTCCTAAATGAAGGAATGAGATGAAACTTCATACTTACATTATACAGCAATAGAACAAAAGAAATGCTACTGTTTAGGGTAGAATGATTTCCCAGCATACAAATCCCTGAGTTTATTCCCCAGCACTGCATAAAACAGCTCAGTTGGCACACATCTGTAATCCCAGAACTCAGGAAATAGAAATTGCAGAAACAAAATCAGAAATTCAGTCATGCTCAATTGCATAGCAAGTTGGAACTCACCTCCAGGTTCTTTGAAACATTGTCTCAAAAAACTAAAATGCCATTTATATGTAGTGTGTTTGAAACTTAGAAACTGTGATAAAATTAATCCCACAGAGTATCATTAAAACTAAATGACTAAGTTAATTGATTATCAAAATAAATCCTCATAGATGACTTCATTATTATATTTTCTGCTCTATTTAAAGCCTTATTTAGATACTTCTCTGTGCTATGCCAAGAAGCAGCCATGCTATGTCTTGGGTCTGCTCATTCAAACTCTTCCCCTGTCTCCCCTTCGAGTACTTGGTAAGGGTAACAGTAGTCCTTTAACTTGCCATATTCAGTGATCTCTTTCCAAGCTCACCCCTGACCCATCAACAGTTATAAGAAACTCATTTTTTATTGTAAACTGCCCCTGCCACTTTCTGGTTCCATTTAAAATTCTATTTCTAGTTTTCTTGACATTTTTGTTTTGTTTTGTTTTGTTTTGCTTTTTTGTTTTGTTTTGTTTTGTTTTGTTTTGTTTTTGTGGCCATCTGGATATGTACATCTAGCAGAAAATAATTCTTCTTAATGCTTTTCCACTAGAAGGGCCCTTGATTACCATCACATTGTCCCCGCCTCTATCCTACCTTTCCATCCTCACTGACACTCCTCAGTTATTAGCTTTTAAAACATCAGTATGTTCTCATTCCCTTTTTTCTGATGTCATATCTTTCTTTTTCTTTTTTTATTGGATATTTTATTTACATTTCAGATGTACTCCCCTTCCTCTACCACCCAGAAACCCCATATCCCATCCCCTCTCCTGCTTCTATGAGAATATGCCCCCACTCACCCTTCCACTCTTACTTCCCCACCCAGGATTTCTCCCACACTCGAGTGTCAAGCCTTCACTGGACCAAGGACTTCCTTACCCACCTATGTCTGACACTGTCATCCTCTCCTACATATACAGCTGGAGCCATGGGCCCCTCCCTATGTGCTCCCAGGCTGGTGGTTTAGGCCTGGGAGCTCTGGTTGGTTGGTATTGCTACTTTCCTTATGGGGCCGCTAATCCTTTCAGCTCCTTCAGTCTTCTCTCTCCTTCCTCCATTGGGAATCCCATGATCAGCTCAATGGTTAGCTCTGAGCTTCTGCCTCTGTATCTTTCAGGCTCTGGCAGACTTCTAAGGAGACAGCTATATCAGGCTCTTGTTAGCACACACTTCCTGGCATCTACATCAGTGTCTACCTTTGGTGAATGCACAAGGGATGGATACCCAGGAGGAACAGTCTCTGGACGGCCCTTCTTCAGTTTCTGCCTCACACTTTGCTCCATATTTGCTCCCATGAGCATATTGTTACCCCTTCTAAGAAAGGCCAAAGCACCCACACTTTGGTTTTTCTTGTTCATGATCTTCAAGTAGTCTATAAGTTGTGTCTTGGATATTGCCAGCTTTTGGGCTAATATCCAATTATCATTGAGTACATACCATGTGTGTTCTTTTGTGACTGGGTTACCTCACTCAGGATGATATTTTCTAGTTCCATCCATTTACCTAAGAATTTCTCGAAGGCACAGTGGTTCCTGAACAGAACACCAATGGCTTATGTTCTAAAATAAAGAATTGACAAATGGGACCTCATAAAATTGCAAAGCTTCTGTAAGGCAAAGGACACTGTCAATAGGACAGAACAGCAACCAACAGATTGGGAAAATATCTTTACCAATCCTACATCCAATAGAGGGCTAATATCCAATATATACAAAGATCTCAAGAAATTAGTCTCCAGACAGCCAAATAACCCTATTAAAAATGGGGTACAGAGCTAAACAAAGAATTATCAACTGATAATTATTACTAATTATCAACTAATTATTACTGATAATTACAATTATCTTGTAATTCTAAGCCAGCTGGCACACACACCTAAATAAATGTTCAATATCCTTAGTCATCTGGGAAATGCAAATCAAAACAACCCTGAGATTCTACCTCACACCAGTCAGAATGGCTAAGGTCAAAAACTCAGGTGACAGCAGATGCTGGTGAGGATGTGGAGAAAGAGGAACACTACTCCATTGTTGGTGGGATTGCAAGCTGGTACAACCACTCTGTAAAACAGTCTGGTGGTTCCTCAGAAAATTGGACATAGCATTACCTGATGACCCAGCTATACCACTCCTGGGCATATACCTATAAGATGCTCTAACATATAACAAGGACATATGCTCCACTATGTTCATAGCAGCCTTATTTATAATAGCCAGAAGCTGGAAGGAACCCAGATGTCCTTCAACAAAGGAATGGATACAGAAAATGTGGTACATTTACACAATGGGATATTACTTAGCTATTAAAAGCAACAAATTCTAGAAATTCTTAGGTGTTCTCATTCCTAATCCTGTACTAACATAAACACTAACAATTGTGTTCCTCTTCTTATCACAGATTTTCAGTAGTAAGAAGTTACTATTTGGTCCTACTTGTTTGCCTTATTATGGATTGCAGTGCAAAGTCTAACCTTCAGCACACGAGAAGGTCACTGCAGAATGTGAGGCCCTTTCAGGGAATAATTGAGTTAAAATAAGGCTTCTCTACTGGGTCTTAGGTCATTCTGAATATATTCTTTGAGAGAAGGAGGTCAAGTCACTAGACACAGACCTCTGTATGTATGATGCATGTAAATCTGGGTGACATATCTATGCAGCAAGCAGGTAGAAATCTCAAGTCAAAACTAGACTCTTTAGGGAAACAAGCCTGCTGGGCCCTTGATCTTGGGATAAACTGCTTCCAGTGCTTTAGAAAACATTAATGTCTGTTTAAATTATCCTGTGTGTGCTGTGGTGCTTTGTCACTTTTTGTCCACTGTAGTCTCTTGCCTCATTCATAGTTAGTACATTTAGTTAATATCCTTCGCTTTTTATTTCTTTTTGTTTTTAGACTTTTGAAACAAAGTATTTCTGTGTAACTCTTGTTAGTGTGAATCTTGCTATATGTAAAACAAACTGAATTTGAACTTGTAGTAATTTACCTGCCCCTTCTATCCAAGCCCTGAACTCCAGGAATGGCAGTCTATCACCTTGAAGTTGAGATTCTGCCATTTTCTTCTCTCAGTATTGTGATGCTCTTTCCTCACGGAAGATCTCCTCATAGGGACATTTAGGGACATTGCCTGACTCTTCCCTCACAGAAGTACTTGGTTTTACATCTGTATTTCTAAAAGGGAAACACATTTAAGGAGATATGTTTGTATTATCTTCTGGCATTAGCAGAAGAGAGAGAACGAGTATATACTGTATACTATGCAACAACTATCATGTTCTTAGTCTCCTGTGTGTAGTTTCATCAGTATTATAAATTCTAGAGCATGGTAGTCATGTCATCTCATCGTTCTTACCCAAACATGAAGTTACAATAGTATAAAAAATTATAACATGTATGATATAGTAAATGTGTTGTATGTGATATTTGATTATATATCTTTGTATATAAAATACATTTACTTATGCATTTGTAACTTGGGAACTTGCGTGCAAACAAAATCAACTCAGTTATATGATATAAGTTTGACAATTATTGACTTGTGGTGAGCTCATTAATCTATCTCAGACTAGTAGTGTATGTGCATGTGTGTGTGGTATGTTTGTGTGTTGTAGGTGGGCTGTATGTTATATTTGGAAGGCCTGTATGTGTAGTATTTTATGTGGGGTGTATATGGTGTGTATTTTTTTGTATTTAATGTCTATGTGTATGTGTGTTTTTATGTCAGATATGTGTGTGGTAAGTGTGAATTTTGTATGTGTGGTGTGTGTGTTTTGTATGTGAGGCTTGTGTTTATATGTGTTGTTTGTGGGATGTATGTTGTATGTGGGATATCTGTGTTGCATATAGAATATGTGTGTGATGATTGTGTGCTTTGTATTTGGTGTGTGTATGTGTGAATGTGTTTTATGTGGGATATGTGTGTGTGTGTTTGTGTTAAGTGTGTGTTTTGTATGGGCAGTGTGTGCATGTGTGTTTTGTATGTGGGTTTGTGAGCATGTGTTGTTTGGGGGATGTGTGTGTTGTATGTGGTGTGTATGTGTGTGTGTTGTGATGAATGGAAGTTCAGGAATCTGTTACAGACTTTGGATGAAGTTTCATTTGGTACACACAGGTACTCTGCGCCAGTAACTGTACAAGTCCCAACCTCTAGTTCTATCAGATAGCGGTTACCTGTATCTCTTTGATCTCTGTGTGGCAAATGCCAGGAAGAGGAAGAGCAAAGTGATGAGGGCTTATAGGGGCTCTTTCAGCTCTCTCTGGAAATGGGCTTAGTACCACATAACTGCAGTCCTAGCACTTGGGATTATGGGACTGGGTGGTTGTCATGAGTTTGAGATCAATTTCAGCTCAATAGCGAATCCCCACCCTGCTCCTGAGCACTTTATACTGACTCTCGAGGCCAGTATTACTGCTTGCCTTTACAAGGTCTACTTCTAGAGTAAAGGATCACCTGAATGTGTTCAGATACCAGTCTTCACTCTGGACTACAAGTCTTACTCTGTGGCCTTGTGAAGAAACACAGGATAATACATTGTGAGAGGAACAGAAACTAAGAGACGGTTTTCTAGACAGCCCCCTATGAAAAGAGTACAAGTGTTTCATAATGCTCATGGTCATTTCATTCTTGACTCCAATAACAGGTTTTATTAAATTTGGTCTGCTTTATGGTGTGCATGAGAGTGCATCTGTGTGTGTGCGCGCGTGCACGTGTATGTGAGTCTGTGTACTGGAGGCTGTGTGGAGATCTTTGGCAAAGCCGGGTGAGAGGGTTCAAGCGAAGGGAAAACTGCCTTCTCTGCATCAGCTGATGCCGCGGCCTCTGGTGTATCTGCTACCACAGTTCTGGCAGCAGCTGTTGCTCCAAGATGCTGCAGCGGTTGTGCTGACCGGGAGCTGTGCAGAGCTGAGCTTGAGCTGTAGAGGCCTGGCTATCCAGCAAGAGAAATGCAGGAGCTGGTGGCAAAAGCTTCCAGAGAGCAGTTCTCTTTCCAGGCACTGTTACAGCTCTCGTGACGGATGCTCTCAGTTGACGGAGTAATTATCACAATCATTCACTCATTCTAGATAGAATCTTATATAGAGTTTTGTGGTGGGTTGGGTCTGAGAGCAGGTATTGGATTGGCCTGAGATGCCTCATCTACATGAAGATGGACTTGTGGCACTGCTCCTACATGACTGATGGCCTTGATTCTTTCTTTCAATGAGAAGCTGTGGCTATGTGACAGGGGCCTGGAGTCAGGAGCAAGCAAAGCTTCTACTGTCCCTTGTAAATCTCTGGGGCTTAAAGCCCTAGCTTGATCTTACCAAGCTTCATCTCATGGTCCACTGTCCCACATATGTGCATGTCTGTGGGGCTGTGGCTCAAGTGTGGGTGTGGGTTCTGTTGGCTGAGTTGTGGGGCCCTGCGCATGTCTGCTGCCCCAGGCTGTTGGAGTCACGGCTCAGAAAGCAGAAGCACTACGGGAATTCCATTGAGTTCACTCCAGGCTGTGCCAGGCAGATGCCAGGGATGGGAAGCCACAGAGCTCAATTCCAGGTATGGGCCAGAGCTCTTGGGTTGGGGACCCTTGGGCAAGAAGGCAGGCAGGGATCAAATAGTCTCAGACCCTTGGGCTCCCAGGCACTACTGAGAGGCCTCAGAAGAGTTGAGACAGGGCATACAAGTTGAGACAGGCTATAGTGACCGGCAGCCGAAAAGGGGTGGAGGGGAGGAGATGAGTTCTTTCCGAAAAGGGGTGGAGGGGAGGAGATGAGTTCTTTTGGCGCCCTGCAGGGAAATGAGGCTCTTGGTCAGGGATTTGCTTGGCTGGGACATGGCTGGCTTGGCTAGCTTGCTTGAGTTGTTAGGCCTCCATAGCTGGAACGCAGAGAAGCCCTCCAGTGGCGATCAGGAGGCAGCTCAGTAGTTGAGGACTTTCTCAGAGCTGAGGTTAGAACAATTCATCACAGGCTTCTATGTGAATGACAGAGACTGAACACTGATTCTCATGTTTATATGTTTATATCACAAATACTTTACCTACTGAACCATCTTCTCCTTTTTGTCTGAAATGAAAATTCTCAGATTACAGTCTTCCTTTGGTATTGTTCCAATTTCATTAAATTATTCAGTCACTCAGTTTAAAAGTTTGAGCATCTCTTCTGTGTTATGAATGACACTAAGGAATGACTGTCTTAGCTCAGGTTGCTATAACAAGAAACACAATATTGGATTATTTAAAGAATAAAATTTTACTTCTCACAATTCTAGATTCCAGAGGTCTAAGACCAAGACATTTTTGTGTGTGTGTGTGTGATTGAAAGTGGAGACAGAGCTGATTCCTTGACTGTAGTGTCATCATTTGGCTCAGAGAGAAAGCAAGCTCTCCTCCAGATTCTTGACTGAATAAGCCTGTAATCATGAAGTTTTCTACTCACATGCCAGATACCTTCCTTCCTAATACCATCATGTCAGAACTAACAGCAATACATTTTTTAAATGCAGTACTTCATCTTTCAAACCATTGGGAGGTAAATAGTATCCTTTTACAGTAGCAAAAATGTGACTTGGAGAAACCATGTAACTGTCACATATTGAGACAGAAATCTTTGGTGCAGGAATGTCAGTCTGGGCTTTTGGGAATTTTGGATTCAACTCTGTAGATAATGTTATAGCCTCCCAACACCCTTAGGCTCCAGAATATAAAGGTCTCAATGCTCCAGAGTATAAGGTGAAATAAAAGTGAAATATAAAACACTAGATTCATAATTTGAGTTCTGTGATAGAAATGAGAAAAGTAGAACTGATTCATTCCAGTGGGGACAGAAAGAGGACTCGGGATACATTTACCAGGAGGACTACAGCTCATGTGAACAGTACATGTGAGTAGCTAAAAAGCTTTCACAATTGCTCAAAGTAAGGCTGACATAGCCCTACATAAGAGAATAAAGCAAGCCTGGGTTAAGAAGGAAAGTTGGGACTACAAAGATCCTAGTCACTATCAGTGAATCAGTCACATATAGCATCAACGAATATGCCCATTTGATTCTGATCAGATTTTATGTGCATTCTGGAAAGTGTTGAATGACAGCACTGAGGATGGCTTAGAAACAGTACTTGAAAAATAATGTTTTATTCAAAGCATAATTCTTCTGAAGACAAATCTGATTATGCTTAAGCCTGATTCCCTTGGGAGTTTAAAGGGGCATGAATGAAATTTGTCATTTGCTTCTTTGAAATGAGGGTGGATCTGCCCAACGTCTCTTGTACTTTTCAATTGCATGTAAGCCATATTCACCTGAAATATCATTCTAGTTACATAAATGGATAGTCCCTCCAAAATGTTCATCACTAATATTAACTCCACTTAGTCAAAATACTGTGCCTTGACTTTTAGAGTTTACCACATAATAACATGTAAATGTAAAACTCTTTTTAGCTAAATTAGCACTTAGTGACGTATTTTTGGAATAACTCTGTCATAGCATCAATTCACAATTCTTGTTTCTCACACTGCATTGTCTCTGATTAGAATATATACATATATTGCATACGTGTGTGTATACACACACACACACAGAGAGAGAGAGAGAGACACACACAGACAGACACACACACACACACACACACATATATAATTTTCCTAATATATATTCACCATCCTTGTTATGATAGACTTGACATAACATATGGTTTGCTCTTTTCTAAGTGTTTTGTAGTAAGTGAAAACCTTGAATTATTGAATTCAGCTTGAAGTTCATCAAAATCTTTTTTGTCTAAAGGAAAGTTGATGGTTCACTTTATTTTCCATTTGGAAACATTTTACTTTGTGCCATGAGGTTACTGTATAAAACATAAAAAGGCTAAAAAATTAATGCTGTGTCTCTATAGTATTTGTTGATGAGAATAAAAGCTAAAATCTAAGTTTTAGCCTTCAAGGTCAGAAAGGAAGTTCTTGCCTGATTCAATTAGTCCTTGATTTTTTTTATAGCAGTATAGGACTTCTTAAGAGCATTTATCTGATAATTTGGCTGGACTCTCTCTTTAGAAATAGAACACATTAACAGGAAACCATTAAACACAATTTACATGGGAATAAGTCTGCTTCGATGCTTTGTTTCTGCCATGGTAGACAAAGTACTGATACCTACTTCCATCAATTATCAGTCACTGTGACAGTATACTTCTATTAACTCTACAGTCAAAAGCATTTATATTTATATTTTTAAAATGACACCCATCTATTATTTTCAATATTCACTTATGTCCCATAGAATCACTGCCTTGACGTTTATTGGAGTAATGAATTATCTTTAGTGTTTGCTTTCTTTTTCCTCCTTCTGGTCATCCTGCTTTGCTGTACTGTTTAATGTGCCTGACTGGAGGTAAAATGGCCCCATGTTAATGAAAGAAAGCCAGAAAAATGTGATTATAGTCAGTGTTTTAATTCAGAACTGTAACTATAAATACAAAATTAAAACTTGCTTTGGGGAAGCAAAACAAAACAGAATAAGAAGCAAAACAAAACAAAATAACCAAACTTCCTATTATGGTTAAAGATCAGCTTTGAGTAATATAGTGTTTGTCTGTTTTGGGTTACGTACTGAATGATGTTCAAATGTATATACCTGGAAAACAAGGGTTTTGTTCCGAAAGACTCATCATTTATGGTCTGATTCTGTGGATCTGGGAAGCTCTGTGACTTTCTCAAAATCTCATCTGTTTATGTATAAAATGGACACTAATCACTAACTACTCTTAAAACTACTGAACAGTAAAGTTACATCTCAGTCTTTAACAGTGTTCACTAAGACACAAGTAGCACCAGACACTGGCTGATCCATATATTATATCAACAAACAAAATCTGTGGCGAAAGAAATAAATTGAAACAACAAAAATTCCCTTTGTAGCACTTTTTAATTTCATGAAAGACAACAAAATGCACCTCTATGGTATGGACTAGGAATTCCCTGTATCTGTAGGCTGACTATGAATTTAATTGATGCTTCTTTGCATCTGCATGTGGTATATAGGCAAGTTCACGTTCGTGAACATGGAGAACTCATGATGTGGGGGCTTCAAGACTACTTCCTGTCTTTATTCCTCTACTTTTTTATTCCTTTGCAAACAAGGGCTTTCACTGAACCTTCGGTGTACCAATTTAACTAAACTAGCTGGCCAGTGAGCCCAAAGCCTTTTCTTGTCTTCATCTTCCACCACCCAGACCTGAGATTTCAGGGGTATGCTGACTTTTTATGTCATTTGTGAGATTCTTAACTCAGGTCCTTATGCTTGCATGGTAATCATTTCACAGAGTGAGCCATCTCCCCAGTGCCTGACATTATTTAAATCCCACATTTTAGTTGATGTCGATCTTTCCTTGAAAGCTCCTTCAATACTGGTGATGACTGAAGGGCAGGGCAGTGTAAGTTGAGTGAGCTCATGGAAGTTCTTTCTTTTCTTGTCTGCTGTAGGCCATGTGGCCATGACTCCTTACTTTGGAACTTTGCTTAAATAGCCCTGCACTAACACTCAAAAAAGTATGTACCACCCACCACCTGTGCTTAGACCCAGCACAAGCAAATGGCAGACCAAATACCCAAACACCAGTAAATAAATAGAAAAGGAATTCCTGTCCAACTGGATAAGGTCCAGTTCTCTGGATCTTATTTTCTCTGTCTAAGATTGATTCATTCTTTCTATATGCACATGTCCATCTCTCTTACCCAGTTAGTGTAAGATATTTATGCAACATTGAAATGAGGCTGGAATTCTCAGTTTTTGTCTCCTTGAAGGAAAGAATTCAACTATAATATATAGCTAAAGTTTAGAAAATGAAGTCAAAGTAGCAGAAATCTGGATTTGCCCTCAGCTCTTTAGTCTACATGATTTCCATTGAAGAATGCACATGAGACATATACAGGGTTGTGTGGAAGGTAGAATTTCTTACAGAGTGAAATACAATGCTCTCAAAGGATGAGGTGTATAAGAATCATGATTCCTGCAAGGAAACACTGCCATGGCGTGAGAGTGGGCAGTGGGCAAAGAAGCTTCTGAGGAACACAACATTCTCACAGCATTACAGTGGACAATGAGAGGGAATAGTGTGGCAACTCAAAGCACTTTTACAGGATCAGAGTGAACCATAGCCAGGGAGACTGTTGTGGAGGACAGTACTTTCTTGGTGTAGGAGTGGTAAAGGTAGCATTGTGCTTAGGTTTCTATTTATTTATAAAGGCTATAAAGATTTTCTAAAATCTCTATAAAACACAGCTTTCCTAAGGTGCATATGACTGTCCTGGTCATGTTGGTGAACAGGCCCAGTTGAATTGACTCTTAAACTGAAGGACAGTGGTAAGAACTTCATTATCAGAAAGCTAAAGAGTAATCCTAAATAGTTATCTGACAAACTTCATGGCAGTTCAGTAAATACCATCTCTAATCTGGGACAAAGAAAATCAAGATCCATTATTTTGAGTAAAACTCTAACAAGATACATTAAAATTTATAGAAAAAAGAAATCAGTACAAATATCCACTTTTATAAGAGCCATACCTTGATGGGCCCAGAGCCCTGACATTTATGCTCACTTCTATCTACTCTGTTGATCAAGTCACTGCTGTTTAAAGTGTATGAGGAGGGACTCATGAAGCTTTCTTCCTCATTTACATGCTATTTGCATTCTTTAAAGGGGGTCATTATCATGCTTCTACATTCTTTGACCCAGGAAACTCTTTATGAGAGAGGGGTCTATGCACATACAACCTTTTAGCCTGCTAACTTCTGAAAAGCTACCTACCTACAGTATACTCTGTAGAGACTAGGTAAAAGTTGCTATAAGAAATAATTGATTTTTTAAAAATGAAGTTTGCTTATGATTATTATGAGGAATATTTCTGAGGCATAGCTATGGGGTAGTATGAATATTTTCCCTCCAAATTCAGTAAGTGAGATACAGATATGGTTTAATAATTAAGAGCATTGGCTCATTTTGTGGAGGACCTGGGCTTAATTTCCAGCACCTACATATCAGTTCACAAATGTTTATGTCTCCTTCTCTGACTGTCTTCTGGCTTCTTCAGACAAAAGGCACATGGGTGGTGCACATCCCTACAGTCAAAACCCCCACACACAAAATCATAGAGGGGATGGGTCTCCCGTGATCCTCTTGAAAAACCTGCAAGAGCTTTTGGTAAAATTGTATGTTAAAAATACTAAATTATCTGTAGGATGCAGACCTTTCACTAATGCACATGTTTTTCAGCATGGGAAGTTCCATGGTACCTTTGTTCTGATGCAGAAAAAACGGCATTCTGATGTGAGGTAGTACAGTAATATTAACATTGGTGCAGCTTCTTGGTACTTGGTGGTTACCACTGCGTATGTTCACAAACATCATCTCAGTTTCTTGCATTCCTATGAAATTAAGAATAAGAATTTGGTGAAAATAAAATAGGTTTATTTTTATTTTGACTAAATTAGGATGTGTGGAGTAGTTCTCATTTCTTCTCATAACCTTAGGCTATCATACATAAAAAAAAAAGTTAAAAATATTTGTAAATTTAACAACAACATTGTTTAGTGGATGTTTTTCTAAGGACAGGCAATTTGTTCCCAGAGTTATTTTTTCGACAATTTGCTCTTAATTCCAGGAGGAAGAAGGTAAAGTCCTAAATACTATCCCTAACGCACCATCCACACTTTATTTTAAAGAGAAAAGTGTCTGAATTTATCATGAAGTACCTTTACTCACATATGATCTGGCAGAATTTTCTGTCTACAAGTCTATGTTTAAATAAATAAATAAATAAATAAATAAACAAACACATATATAATATATGAATAGCATATAATATGATATACTATATCTTAAATGATTATAAGACTTATATTTGTTCCCATATCCTCTCTACCCACACAGCTTCATGTCCTTTCCTCAAAAGCAGAAATAAAAAACAAAAGTCAAAACAAAGTAAACCTATAAGACAAAATTACCAAACTTAAATAAAAGAGGACATAAAGCATGGAAGTGATTTTGGGTTGGCCCACTATTCCTGTGCTCAAAGCATGACCTGACGTGTGTGTTTTGTACTTACTGACACTTCATACCAGACAGATCATGGCCCTAGGGCAAAACATGCTACTAGTATTCATCTAAAATATCATAGACGGAAAACATCTCTTAGTGACATATTGATATACCTATAGACTAGTATATCACTCAGTATGGAGACAAAGAGAGTCCCACAACAGGATAATCTGCAGACAGACAGACAGACAGACAGACAGAAAGATAGACAGACAGACACAGAGAGAGGGGGGGAGGGAGAGAGAGACACACAGAGACAGAGAAAGATAGAGAATTTGGATCACTATCCCCTAAATGGATATTTTTATCAAAGGTAATTCCCCTCAAGGTTCAGGGATCTATGTAGAAAAAGCAGCAAGAGATGGTTAAAACCAGAACCTTTGAGTATGACTCTAAGGTAATGGCATCTTCTCAACTCAAAAGTACTGATGCACACACACGCTAAAAGAGACTGTTGCAGCATGGAGAAGAGATTTTCACAGGCTTTAACCAGACAAAATCCCAGTACAGGGAAGAGCAAATGGATGCAAAGTCCCACCCTTAACCGAGATGCTATTTGTAGTGCGCAACTGCTGAGAAAAGGAAAACAGTAATAACTAGATAAACAGTGATAAGTAGAAGGTGCAGATGTTCTGTATCTTTACCTAACATATCAGCTCCTAGATATCTGCATGGCTGTCAAACACGTTCGCTCTGCAACTGTGAAGGGGGTGATGGCAAATAGCTCAAAGGACAGGTGCCAGTGCATCCGTGGAGTGTTTCATCTGCTCATAGTGTGTCAGCAGTGAATTGTGTTTACAAACACTTGTTCCTTGATGGGCAGAAGACACAGCTACCCAGATGCAGATGCAACTGTGCTTCGCTTTTGTATCCACCTCCTGCCTACTAGGCCTCAGATTCAGAGGAAATATCATCTCCCTATCAAAAGGCAAGTGCCCTCACTCTCAGCTTCTGGCAGAAACGTCAGCAACACATAACAGAGTGTCCATTATCATGTGAACTTTAGTAACAATGTATAAGGAAGACCTATTGCTCACACATACCCTCTTTTTTTCCTTTCCAGTGGAAGACTTCTACACATACATTTTTTGTAACATTTTTTACCTCATTTCCTTAGTTTTTTTTTTGAAACAAATATCTTGTAGGTTTGCAATTGACCCTCAGCATTTCTGTATTAAGAAAGTTCGGTCCAAGTTTTAGTTCTAGCCTAGCCTTGAATTGAGTGGTAGATGACCTGAACCAGGCATGTTTAACCTGTGACCAACAGGCTGCATGGATCCTAGAATAGTTGTGACTGGGGCTCAACACATTTGTAGATGACATGATAGGTTCCAGTGTCACAAGGTTGGACAATCCTGGACACAAATTTAGATTGATTTAATCAAGAAGATCTCCCTACTCTCTTATGCTAGACAATGTTCTCTGTAGTCAAAGTGATATTGTAGATATCAATTAGAAGGGACATATTAGAGATTTGAGACTTTGATGGGAGTTAGCCATAAGTCATTCCTTCCTTTGAGGATTTTTGATCTGATCTTAAGTTGCCTAGAAGAGAATAAAGCTTAGAGCAGCTAAAGTGGATAAACTGGAGAGGAGGGAAAATCTACTCAGGTATTGACAGACAGAAGAGCAAAACCAGTATTGAAACTGTCATTGCAAACACAAAGAGCAGCATTCGCAAAAATTCTGAGTGGATAAGAATTTCACAAGTAAGAACGACTTTAAAATGTGATGCCTTTGACATCTGAGGCCTTTGGATAGCTGCTTCAACTTTCACACGTCTTACCTCTTGAGAGAGTCCAGTTCTTAGCTGAGTATTGTCTTTGTGAGACAATACCCTCTTTGAATTTTATGTGTTCTTGAACAGACTATTTTGTCAGTCCGCTTCCTGTTTATGTTTCATTCTAAAATACTAGAATAAAGATAATGCTCTATGGTTTGCAAAGAACTGCTCATATTCTCAACAGAACAATAATGTTGCTATTAAAAATGGTATCCAAGTAATTAGCAGAAATTTTAAAAAAATAAACAATAAACTTGTATTGTCTGTTAAAGTGTATTCTAGTTACTTAGAGGTAATTATGTTAGACAGTGAGTGAGAATGTATCTTCAAAAATATCAAATTTTTACAATGCTATCTCTTTCAAAATAAATGTTAGGTCACCTAACAGCTGTTTATAAGTTCATCATGATTAAATAAAACTTAATGTTAAGCTGATGTATAAAATCCAAGCATACATAGTACCTCAGTATATTTTTAAGCCAAAGAGAATATCAGACAAATCTTCGACATTATATTCTTATCTTTTTAAAAGCAATTTATTTTATGTGCATTGGTGTTTTTCCTGCATAGATGTCTGTGTGAGGTTGTCAGATCTTAGAGTCACAGAGAGTTTTGAGGTGCTATATGGATACTGGGAATTGAACCCAGGTCCTCTGGAAGATCAGTCAGTGTTCTTAACTGTTGACTCATCTCTCTATCTCCTCTATTGGTAGCTTTAATTTGGTAGTCTCATGTTTTCTAATTATTTTTCTGTATTCTTGAGAATTTCATACCTGTGTACAATAAAATATGATAGCATCTACCTATCTACCTTTTTTCTTTTTCCTCTGCTATCCAGTAATCCCTCCAACATGGCTTCCTTCCAACTTCATCTCTTCCTCCTCTTTCCCTTTGTTACTCTCACTAAAGTCAAATCAGTTCTTTTATATGTTCATGAGTAACTATCAAGCCACAGCCCAGGCATGAGAAACCTACAAAACTCAGGTATATTCTGAAGAACCCATTGAGTACTATGAGGCATCATCTAAAGAGTTAAGACAACTGGACTTGATCCATGATGTTGCAGGTCCTGAAAAATGAAGAATCAGTTAGCAAACAGTTTCAAAATTGGAAACAACATTAGTCCAATTGAAGAAATGTAGAAAAATGGACAGATATATTCCAAGTATTTTAGGAAACGGTAAACTATGTAGTTGTGTGCTAATAGTTGTCTTTCTTGTTCTTTACATGATAAACACCAGGCTACTTAAAACAACACTTTAGTCTTTATACTTATCACCCAAACTCCCTTTCAGATTATTCTGATTTTATTTGATCTTCAACCACATCGGACAATTGCCTGCCCTTGAATCTGTGTCTATCATTTTATCTCTTCTATCATAAATTGACATTCTACCTATTCTTGAAGACTTTATTTAAATTCATCTTTCAGAAGAAATCATCACCTGCCCTCATTCTGTTCCTTCACTGAACCTATATTAACATACACATTATTATTTCACTCAAAAACAATGGACTCTGTGTTTGTCACTCATAAAATTATTGTTTTCCAGAAAAAGAGACAATCTCACTTGGTTTTCAGACCTTAAGAACATACAAAAGGTGGAGGCTCTATAGCCAAACAAGGTAGGATTTTAATATCAGCTCAGAAATACTGAATTCTAGAATAAATTATTGAATCTCATTGATCTTCCTTTTGCTTACCTGTAAGTGGAAGAGAGTAGCTTAGCTTTCATTCTTGTTTTGAGAATCCCCACAAAGAACTTAACCATAGGCCCAATTCTTATTCCAAGTATGGGTTTAAAACAGAGCATTACTCTGGAGGTAGAGAAAGCCAGATCACTTCAGTTCATCAGAGTGGGTAGGCAGGAAAAAACAGAAAATAAAGTCAAGGTGCAAAAGCCTCTGTCCCCCAACCCCCCAGCATAGAAAGCTATGTATGCATTTATAAATGGACATATCTATGCAGAAAACCCCCATAGCACAGAAGGCTATACATTCATTCATAAATGAACACATGAATTTAATAGCCCTCTCAGCCAGCTATGCATTCATGCATTTATTCATAAGTGGACACACCCACATACAACACTCCTCAACACAGAAAGCTATGAATTCTTGCAAAATGCACACACTTATGTAGAATTCCTCCCAACACAGAAAGTTGCACATTCATTCATAAATGGAAACATCAATGTAGGACCCTCCCCCAAGCACAAAAAGCTATTCATTCATTAAAAAAATGCAAACTTCCAGGTCATATCAACTCTTCAACTCTTGTGGTTTTATCTTTACAAATTTTGAAATGTTCATTTTTTTCAATGTTTATGATATCTATGGCATTGCTTTAGTGTTGTGACTATCAGTTTATAAACCCCACATTATATTTTGTCAAGTGTGCTGGTATGGTACATGATACATCTCTTAGCTTAAGCCATCACAGCAGAATGCTAGGGTGGTTTGAATAGCAGAATTGTGTTTCTTACAATCCTTAAGGCATAAAATTATAGAGCAGAATGCATTTTGGTTGGTTTCTGATGAGAGTCCCATCCCAGGCTTGCAGTGAGGACGCTGCATACGGTGTTTACCCAGAGTGATAGAAGAACCTCCTGTTATCTCTTGTTAAAAAGACACTGTTCCTACCATGATAACCCTGTCCTCAGAAAACTCCTCTGTGGTGGATAATATTGATTGTCAAATTGAAAGGTTCTAGAATTACTTGGGGGAAAAATTCAGAGGTAGAGACACCTGTGATAGATCGTCTAGATTAGGCTAAGGTGGGATGACACATCTTAACTGTTCATGAACCCATTCCATAGTCTTGGGGTTTAGACTGAATTAAAGGAGAAAAGCTGAATACTATCATGTCTCTCTATCTACTTCCTGATGATGTCTATAAAGTGACCAGGTACCTCACATTGCTGCCACCATGGCTTCTGCTATGATAGACTGTACCCAGAATTGTGAACCAAAAGAAACCTCTCCTCATTGAAGATACTTTAGTTGGTGTATTTTATGACAAAGACAGGAAAGTAATAAAGACAACATTTAAATATAATTATTTTTCAATATCCCCATTTACAGATATATTCAGAGGGCTGCATTTCAAAATATAAATTTATATAGGTAGTTTAGTTTATAGAGTTTGAATAAAAAGACAAATATTTAATCACAGGCACAATGTAACTGTAGATTTTAAGAGGACTTGGTTTTCACTTTCACTTTATAAGTGAGAAACCTGAGTATGGAAGGGTTTTGATGGTTTTCCTAGGATCATCATAACAACAACAAAAGAAAATTAGAGAAGTACTAAAGTTCTCTGATAATTTTATTTTGTTTATTTTCCCCATGAAATATCAGGCCAAGTATCACTCATACACACACATCTGAGAAGTCATTGAATGAAGTCATACCCCGGAGTGTTAAAACAAAGCAAAACAAAACAAAACAAAAAGCAAACAAACAAACAAAAAATGGGACAGAAATGTTTGGAAGATAAGTGAAAATGAGTCTGTTAGTGGCATCTTGAAAAGAGAATCGTGTTTCTAAGACAAAAACAATCTGAAAAGAACAGCAGATGGCACTGAGATCTGTTAAAAGCAGTATCATCTCGAATACCCTAGGAATTAGAACAGATACCCTTGGGTTGTTATACTATGTTGTGATTAGGCTCTAATTGGAGTTTAAACATTTTTTCCCTAAGATAATTCAGAGTAATTTGAAGCCTGGGGTTTTTGATTTACTAGAGTACTGAGGCAGAGTAGTGGTGAAAAAAAACTCTTGGGTTGTAACTTTTGATAAAGTACAAGAAATTGGATGAACATGAGCCAAACCGTTCCTGCGGTAAATGCCAATGACAGTGCGGCAACCATTATTCAGACTGTCTTCTGAGTTCCCGGTGGAGTCTTGCCTGAATCTCACTGCAGTAAAAGTAATTAAATCCCCAAGGAGCTGTCCCATTAAGGTGACCATAAGACACTGAGTGTGAACCACATCAGCATTGCTATGGTCAGCATCCATGACTGGAGTTGGATTGCTTAGCTTACAAAGGAACACTCAGAAACAGGCATTGCAAATATGGTGCTTTCTAGAAGAAATGGAAGCACTTTGTAGGGACTTGTAATTGAGCCATTAATTGTAGTATTCAAAACAACAAAAATACCTTCATTAAAGTCCTTGGCAACAGAGGACAAAATAACCGAAGCCATCTAGCAGCCAAAATGAGTTCCTCACAGAAAGAAATAGAAAGTTTCAAATCTCACTGCCATTCTCTTCCCATGTTGGGCTTTATTGAAAAGGAAAAACACAGAAGAGGAGCAAGGCAAGCATCTCTGCTTCCCTAGCATATACAGGATCTCAGGTTAATTTCTAACACTGCATAAACCAGATATGATGACACTTTCCAACAAAATAGGCATAGGGAGCCAGAGACTGCTACATAGCTATTTCTGTGTTACTCAAGACTATCACTGACAGAAAGACAGACACATAAGAGTGGAAAGAGGAAGTAGAATGAGTGAATATTAAAAATGCATGGTTGGTTTTAGGGTAAAGAGCAGGAAAATGTTGATAGAAATGATTTAGCTCTTGACAAAAATATATAATCCTATGTTAACATTAGAGAAACTATAAATATTAAACAAAATCTAATCAATAGGCAATTAACTTCTACAAAGCTCATTGTTAAAGGGTTTTGCAAACATCGTTGTTCATACTTTCAAGAGGATGTTGTTGAGCAGATGAAAAGATCAGATCATTTTTTCTCATTATTTTTCTTTATAATTAGCACACGGTTATGTTACTGGATGTATGCGATCATCAGACACACCTGTACACAATGGACAGTAATCAAAATGAGATAATTAGCATTTCCTTCTCTTTAAGCATTTATCATTTCTTCCCATTGTGTGCTTTCAAACTTTTTCTTCCAGCCATTTACAAAAGTTATGAGTAATGTCTAAACCGTCCTGCAGTACCGTGGAACACTGAGACTTAACATCATGAGTTTGTGATGTTAGCAAACTGCTCAAGACTGATCTATTAGCTGTTCGTGCTTCACAGTTTTTGAGGATTTCAACAAAAGAAATCTGGGCTTATTCTGAGTATTTTCATTGAAAATTAGGAGTATGCAAGCCTGTGTTTCTTAGTTGCTAAGGCCTGTATGTCAAATGATTTCTCAAACCATCTGCCTATTTTTTCTAGTGAGTTCAGAGGTACTCATGTGGTTTATATTTTAGCAGAATGACAGGCTTTGGTAGAGCTTGGGTTTTTACACAGTGTGTTTCTTGAGGAGGTTGTGTCAGTCTTCTGAGCAGTGATAGTCCATCAGCGCACAAGGAAAACATTCTTCAAGCATAGTGAGCGCTGCCTCTGGAGGTCTTTCCACAGTTGTTTCGTTTGAGTCTGTGAGACAGCCCAGTGATGCCCATCTGTCTTCTTATATTTCCATTGTTGTCCGCAACCTCCTTTTGTATTACTTTGAAAATTACACCTTAATTATGTGTCCGTGTCCAAATGTGTGTATGTGTGCACCTACATATTTTCTGTATAAAGAGTGTGGAGTTGAGAGAAAAAATTGGGGAAGTTTTTTCCTCCTTCTACTCTGTAAGTGCTGGTACTAGATTTGACAGCAAGCACTGTTACCTGCTAAGACATACTGCTGGCCCTACAAGCTCATTTCCAGGCTAGATAGTGAACAGCTGGATGAAAAACAGACAAATATTTCTGTTAAATTATTATGTTATGAGGTCTCTACATATTTAAAATTTAATATCATCTTAATAAACAGAATCAAACTAAGAAAAGCATATCTATATGCTTTGTCCCTCCTCCCTAATTCCTAATATGTTGTCAGTAATATAAGTGAAAAAAATTGAGAAATGACCCCTACTGTACAAGAATGTGCTCATTCTTGGGTACTCACAATATTTTTGTAATGAAAATGCATTTCCAAACATCCCCAGAAGTGTAGCATTAATTAATCATGTGCTGAAAGTCACCAATTATAAAGTATAACAAAGTATGTATTACTTAGTTCAGATAGGAAAATATGTTCACAACATATGTAACGTAAGTCGATTATAAAATTTTACGTGCAGTGTTGCATGGAAGAATAAACATTGTCTTATATTCAAGTATAGCTAGCAATAGAGTATTGAGGGAGATGGTGTCATTTCTTCAGTGGTGTAGCTGTAACTATGTTGCTCTTGCTCTACTAAATAGTCTCCCACCCATGCTCAAGCCAGGAAGAGCCAGGAAGTCTTATTGAAACTCAGTGGACTCTACTCTAGTGGACGTGAAAGAGGGATGGGGACTTGCTGAGAAAGGTTCTAGTTGGATAGAGAAGAAGACAAGCAAGGAGATATAGTGTGTAAAATGACTAAACTGCATTACCTAAATGTATGAAATGTTCATGCAGCAGCAAAACTCAAAGTACTTAGTATCAGTAGATGACACGGCTATCTGTGATTTTGTTTTATTCTTGATCTTTGGGTTTTCCACAGAGACTACATTTTACCAGTTATTGGATAATAACAATATAAGACCTTATTTTTATAATGAGAAAATACCAGTCAAATTTTTATTTCTGAAGATTTGCTTTAAATTGTTGCTGTAAACATGTACTGGGAAAAATGATTATAGCTAGAATAATGGTTCTGAAATAGCAAGCATTCTAGAAACCACTGAATGAATGATATAGCTTAAAACTCACTGTAACGCAAGATGAAAATGAGGAGGTCAGGGATGTGGCATGACCTACTTTGACAATGTACCTTGATAGCAACTGCAGATGCAGTTCTTCCCCTGGCTGCAGTTTAGAACTGCAGCATACTGCATTTTATGTTATTCCCCTTTTGTATTTTGACATGTTCCTTAAAAAATAAATGTCTTAAATAACGTGCTTTTAGGTCACATATCTATCTGACCTTATCATTTACCCTAATTACTATGTCACCAGGAGTAATTTGTCTCAATTAGCAATTTTATAGTTTGCAATTATCTTCACCGTTAATTTGTTCTGTGTATGGTAGACACTTGAGAAAGTGAAGTGAATAGTATCTGACTATTTTTTTTTTTGGTCAAATATTTTTATTGCAAGCTTTGAATGAGCCAAAACTGCATTGCCTTGGAAGGACAAGTGTTTTTCCGGCCAAAAGTGTTACCAAGTGATTGATGAAAATTGGTGTCAGCTTTCTGTGAAATTGAAAATTATAGACATGATTTTGGTATTATTTTAACGTTCATTTTTTTCCTCATTAGAAATGTAATATTTACCTAATTTAGTCTTGATGTACCATTCTTTTAAAATGATGTAATTAACTGTGTTCTCAAAAAAGAGAGAAAGAGAAAAAAAACCATGACAGTAACATTTTGAGAAAGCCATTATAAATTTGTAATGAATTAATTTTATATTATATCCGAGTCATTCACTAAGGCAAATGCTAATTTGAAAGCATAGTTTGTTGTTGAGTGACTTCATTGAAGCAGTTTGTATTATGCCCTCTAATGGTTGAGAAAGCTTTCAATTTAATAAGCTCATTGTATTTTTTAATATATGAGAAGAATGGGCAAAATGCAATTAGGAAACAATTTCCAGAAATTAATATTTATATTTTTAAATAAACAATTAGAATCTAAATGTAATTTTCTGTCCTCTGGTTGAGCTAAATCAAAGATTTTAGTTGTGGGATCTTTGCTTTATACCTTAGAGTAGGTTCAGATGAAAGGGGACGTTAAATTTACATGGTCCAGAGAAGAGATGCATAATTCAGGAAGCATTTGTTCACTGGAGTTCTTGTGGTACTGAGTACATGCCTTTACAAGGTTATAACTCCTCTCTTGCTTTTGCCTATTGTCTTTTGCTCTTTGATTGACCTATCCTGGTCTTGCTGTCTGGCAGGCTAGTACACCTAATAAGATAAAGTATTAACTATGTGTATTCTTGCCACAATAACACACCTGACAATAGGAAGTTAAGGGAAGGAGGAACCATTAGTTTAAGGTTGCCATCCATCATGGTGGGAAGTCACAGTGGTAGGAGTGTAAAGTACCTGGTCACTTTTTGTCAAGGCATTCCAGGAGAATGCAGAGAGGGATAAATATTGATGCTCAGCTCATATTCTCCTTTATCCACGCCAAGACCTCAACGTAGGGAATAGTGTTACCCATAATCAAGATGTGTCTTCGAACCTCAATTAATTTAATCCAGAAATTCTCTCTCACGTGTACTTGAATTTTGGTTCCACAAATCTAAATTCCAACAAGTTGATATTCAAGACCTAGCATCAAAGGCAGCTCGATGTTAAGAAGAAAGGTTGTATGGTCAGTGTGGTCTGTGAAACAAAAATAGACAGGCATAATCATTTTTCAAAAATATGACTAAATTACATTAAAAGAAATTTTGTGGTTATGTTAATAAAATTTTCCCTTTCTCCAATTTAAAGCATCTTTTATGTAATGAAATTGTGGTTTTGATAGAAGACACATATTTTTGTTTCTTTTTTAAAAAAATATATAATTGTTTTATCTTTTTTCTTTTTTATTGGATATTTTATTCATTTACATTTCAGATGTTATCTCCTTTTACCCTCAGAAACCCCCCCATTCCATCCTTCTATGAGGGTGTGCCCCCACTCATCCACCCACTCCTGCTTCCCCTCCCTCATATTTACCCACACTGGGGCATCCAGCCTTCACAGGACCAAGTCCCTCTTCTCCCACCAATGTCCAACAAGGCCATTCTCCACTACATATATCAGCTGGAGCCATGAGACCTTCCATGTGTGTTCAGAGGCTGATGGTTTAGACCCTGGGAGCTCTGGTTGGTTGGTATTGTTGCTCTCCCCAGGCGGCCGCAAGCACCTTCAGCTCCTTCAGTCTTTTCTCTAACTTCTCCATTGCCAACCCTCGATCAGTTCAATGGTTAGCTGCAAGCATCCACCTTTGTATATGTCAGGCTCTGGCAGAGTCTCTCAGGAGACAGTTATATCAGCTTCCTATGTTTGTTTTAATTCTGATATATTACTTTTGGGTCTGCAGTAAGAAGAAAACTCTGCTTTGGGCTCTTAACTGTATTTTTACTTAATTTACTTATAAGAAATAATCCTTGAGAAAGTAAATACAAACTAGAAAAGATAAGCAGTTCCTCATTATGTTCAGATTGGCGTGCAGTCCTGAGACAGGTAGTGGCTGATGGAGCAAATCTCTGAGAAGAGAACTTAGAAAGGAGACCCAGAAAGATGGAGATGGACATGTTCATTATGGAGATGTAGGAAGATGGGTATGGAGATGATGCAGATGGTGGTGGAAGGGGATGGGGTCAGAGATGGGGAAGGATGGGGATGGGGTCAGAGACGGGGGTGGAGAAAATGATTGGAATGGAGATGATGTAGGTGGATTCTGATGGAGATGTGGATGGAGATGATGCAAATGGAAATGGAGATAATGATAGAAGTGGAGATGGAAATGAGGATGGGAGGGAGTGAGAGAAGGAGAAAGATATGGAGAGAGTGGCTCAAATAGGAAAGGAAGAGATTAAAAAGAAGACAAGGCAGAGAAGCATTCTCCACAGTTCATCACAGGTCTAATGCAGATATTATGCTGTTTTCTTGCTTTTAGTCAAGAAGTCTCTGGAAAGAACACCATCCATCTCCTCTGGAAGATCCTTGATGGTATTCATTCACATTGTCCATCTCATAGGGAAATATATAGTGGGATTGCTGCATATTGAGGTCATATGTGGCTGAGAGGAGCTGGATTTCCTGTGCCTTTCAGATGCTGTTGCCTGGGGTTCTGCAGATGGCCTGTAATGGAAATTTTCTGTGCTACCTTCTTAACTTTCTGATGCTCCATTATCTCTCTATGCTTCTTCAAGTATGCATAGCCAATTTCCACTCAGAATAAATCACTTTTTAATGTTCAATGCTCTCTGCCAGCATGTGGACAGCCCCTGGGTCTCTCCTCAGCAGGAAGCGAGGAACTCCTTTCCTTTATGGAGTTTGTGTGAGTGCTTTGCTTTGGGACTCAGCTGACATTCAGCATATGTTTGTTGCATAACATAAACATTCTTCCAAATACCAAAATTCAAGGCAAAAAATATATAATTCCCCTTAGGAAAAAAAGTATTGAGAATAATAGGATTGTTATGTGCATTGAACACATTTTCCTATATTGGACAGAATAAGATAATATCTGGGGAATTCCTCAATTAAAATGCACCTCGTATTTATTTTCATTTTCTATCTTTTATTTTTTCTTCTAAAGATGTAACTGTTCATATACTTATCATTTTAAGATCAGTTAAAGTATAAATCCTTCTTAGTTCAGATTCAATATATATAAAATTTGAAGTGAGTCATGCAAAAATTAACTATAAATTCATACACCTTAATTTGATAAAGACAGAATAATAATTAAAAGAGAAATAAGTAAGATAATTATTAAGGGGATAAATAATTTTAAGGTATCTTAGCCTGCATATGCACACAAACAATTGTTGTATTAATTTTAGAAGATTAGTCATGTATGTCCTTTAGTGATCATTAAAATTTAAAGTTTTCAGATATTGTCACTGATTGTACTTCAGATTAAACCTAGCACTCAGAGTTGTGTCAACTCATGTGAGGATATGCATCACAAAAATATTTAAAGTTTTACAAATAAATTATGATATTCAGAGATTTTTTTTAACTCTTCAGAATGCTCATATCTGAATTTATGTCTACTCTTCAACCAATGATGGTGATTGTCCTTTCATGTTAATTGTCCAGCCTGTAGATAAGAATACTTACTTAGCGAAATTGGAGATGTAATCACTAAAGGGGCTATCCTGGGGACAGAACATTGCTGTTGATAAGTACCAAAGAAAGCAATCCAGTAACTATGGAAATCATCATTCAAGATCTTGTGTCCTGGAAGAACACTCATTTGATATAGAGTATTTCTTACATCTTTAGTACAAAGATTCATATTCTCATCTGAATTTACATAGTAACTTTTGCCCTTTGAAATCTTCAATAATGTAGAAAAGGACATTAAGGGAAGTTCTTGTCTTGCTGGCGAAAGTCTTTTGATGTGGTGTTAGTAACACTTATCATAGGAGTTATTCAATCAGTTAATAAAAAGAGAACCTTAAGATTTGTATGCTTTTCTTGTCAATATGTTTAAATGCAACTTTATTTAATAGAAACGTTTCAATAATATTTTTAAAAATACCATCAGTAGTGTTTATAAGTTAGTGATAGAGGGTTTTCTTGAGGGACAAAGAAAACAATAAAAAAATGGAGCCAGGAGATGAAGCTTATTATTGTCACAGAGTGTTGTCTGCTGTGCACATTATTATTCATTGTGCCAATGACTTTGGTTGTAGCTGTGACCTAAACCACGTAAAGGAGGAAAGCATTTTCATTGCCTCATAGTTTCCAAGGTGTCAGTCAATCATTGTTAGGAGGGAGTAGTAGACTGTGGCAGCTCATTTAAGGAAGTGAAGAAGCAAAGAGTGAGAAATACAGATAAGGTCTGAGCAAGATGTAGCCCAGAGATCACGCTCCCAATAACACACTTCATTTAAGCGAGCCCCATCTCCATCCTAAACTGCTTCCCACAGGGTATCATTATAGGATCAATCAATCAATTCATTAAGTCATGGTTTTCATGATCAAATCATCTATGTAAACATTACTTCACATACTTTTAGCAGGCTTTAAGTAATTAGTAGTTCTCAACTTTTGTTCAAATTAAACTAGAAATGGATGTTAACTATCTCAGCTATCCCTTGAGCACCAGGGATATGCAATGTCTATATAAACATCACTCCCTAGTTCTCCCATGAACCTACAAGGTGTATCCTCTTCATTATGCCTATGAAAAAATATCTAAGAATTCAGCAAGGTTTAAGATGGTTTCTCACATAGTTTTGTGTGGATTCAGGCTTTATGATGATTCTTTTGTGTTTATAGGATTTCCCTCTTCTTAGGGTTCCAAAATCTGCTGGCACCTCTTGCTGTTTGCAATGATGAACCATGAGATGTGAATAGCACAGCGTAGAATGTGGAATCAGGAATTCTCACAGGGATTAATGCCCATCCCTTCCTTTGAGGTAGAAATCCATCATCACTGTGTGGAGAGGCACTGCTGTTAATTTCTCTGCCCTCCACAAACAGCCATCTGTCTGAGATCTCCCTGAAGTGGCTGCCATCCAGGATGGCTATGTTGCTGCAGCCTTTGAGTGGTTAGAGAGTTGTAATGTCTGTGTTAATAGCTGGGAAATCACAGCAGCAGCAGCTAGACCACTCCAGTGGAACAATCTGAGTTAGGGTAAGTTTGATTGAGCAAAAAAAGAGTCATGCTGACTATGTGATGAAGAGGCAGAACTGGTAGCAGTGGCAGAGCCTGCAGTCAGCAGCTGTGGGTTTTATGGGAAGCGCAGGCTGATCTGGAAAATGGGAAGAGCTGACTGCCAGTGAAACTTTAGGGGGGTATTGTTCAGCACATTTTTCCATTCCTTGTATATATCCCACCACATGCAGAAGCTGAGGAAGTGGAGCACACTTGTAAAATCACAGGGTATAAGTAGGGACAGGTGGATGCTAGTTTGGAGAAGAGAAAGTTGGACTGAATGGGAAGAATCCCAATCAACAACAGAGCCATGTCCAGAACATTTACCTCATAGTTTTCTGAAGTTAAAAAAGCACCTTTGAACGTAGCCTGGGATAGCCCAACAGCAAACTACTTGGCCTATGCCATTGCTTAAGCATAAGTCAGTAAAATGTTTTATGTTATGAGGTTTGATGGTGAAGAGGAAACAAGAAGAATTTTTGAGCTCTTGTCAATAAGAAATGTGTCAATTTGTTTAGGAGATAATGACCCTTAAGAAATGATCAAGAATTGAATGCAGTAAATTTTATCATTTCAAAGGAATGACATGAGAAATACAGACTATAGAAGTACAGGAGTTGTTCAGTAGAGCCACTCCTATTTAAGGGAATGAAAAAAAGTAGCCAGGGATATTTTACACTTCTAGTCTGTCAATAAGAACTCAAAGTAAACTATACATATCCTCCTGAGAAACAGTTCTTCTCAAACTTTCCCAAGAACACTTATGGAAAAAATTAAATAAAAATTGTAATATGTCATGATTCATTGCTATTGAGGATTGCAGAGTCATATATTAGAAGCACTGGATAGGCCAAGGAAAAGTCTTATTGGGAAACAAAGGGTCACTTTTACATAAATGCTGATGACTCTAAATCTTTCTACTATTTATTCATTATATCAAATCATCAAGTCACTGTCCACAATCTGTCAGTAGGTGGTTGGTTCTGAACTGATGGAATTTATTTTCTATGGCATCGTATGCTTCAAAATATTTTTTTAAAAGAACAAACAAATTCAGTTTAATCAACACTTAATTGTATGAACTAAACAAATAAAACCTCAGCGTCCAACTTCAATTCATATCTATCGTTTTCCACAAGCCAGGACTTTGTTCTTTCTTAAGCTCAGTCACTAATTAAACAGGCTAGCAATAATAATACTCATTATTTAGCATGTGGCTACTCTGGACCATGAATTAGAAATACTTTCCCCAGATCATTCCATGTAGCTATATTTTTCATTCTAATTAAGTATAAAACCATGGTGAATTATTTAAAAATGAAACTGAAAAACAGTTTAAGTGGTTTTTCCGAGTGTGACTGTCATGCATGACATTGACATCATCGCCACCCGACTCTCACAACCACCAACTCCTTTCTTGCTCTTCTCCTGTTAAATTCATGCCTCATTTTCTTAATCTTTCTCTTATTTTTAAGATTATAAAATAGTTACATCAATTCTTCTTTCCCTTGCTTTCCCCCTCTCCTTGTTAGAAATGCAACTTTAACAATGGGGTCAACAAGCACCGTAAAACAAACCTGGATTTCCCAAGTGAATTTACTAACTCTGAGAATGGAAAAGTATCATATAACATGCTCCTTATGGCAAAGGATTACAAAAAATGACATAGATGTATATTTAAAAAAATCACAAACAAAATTGAACAAACCCTCACGAAAAATAACAGGCAAAGGAAAGCGGAATGAAAGACATATCTGCCATTTGGAATTCACATATGCCAGCTGAGCAGAGTTTGAAATCAGTAGCAATCATGTCATGAACTCCAAGAAAAGAAATCTGTGAAATTAAAAGCATGAATGGAAAGCCAAAGCATGCAAGCAACTGTGGTGTTTCGAGCTTAGAGTAAGAGAATCACAGTGCTGTGACATTCTGTATCAACCATGTTTAAAGAACTGGAAAGAACTGTCTTCACTGGACTATTGAGTACTTATGTGCCATTGTTAAGGATGTGTTTGGGTTAGCTGTTCTGGAGAAAAGTTTGTCAATGAAGAGATGCTTAACAATCATAGACAAGATTTTGTCCTTTCCCAGTTCATAGGTTATCAGATATCACTTACAGTTTAGGTTGGCCTCACCCTTGGAAATATCCTCCTGCCCCACTACACAGCTGGTTAACAGAACAACAGTATTTGAAGCACAAGTACAAGATTTCCTCTTCCCAAGCTTTGATTTTATAGTGTATGTCTTTTCCTTTCAAAGTGAGTATTTATAGAATGCAGGAATGGTGTATGATTACGATTCATTTGAAAAATATGTATTAAGCAGAAGTGTTACAGATTGATTTTCTTAGATGCTCACTCAGTAAGACCATGGCTATAAGTCAAATAAAATTTGAATAAATTTCACCAGTTTCTATCTTAAAGATGATTTTAAAACCAAAAAGAAGAATTAGAAAATATGTTTGTTTTAAGCTTTTAAAGTACTAGGTCCATATTAACTTTTCACATTGTATAACTCACAAAAAATAATTATAAATTGTATTCTTGATTTGGATTTGTTTTGTTATCCTGGCAAATTCTCTGTACAAATTTGTCATCCTCTGCCGTCCCCTGTGCCTTCTTCTCTCGGACTCTCACATGTCTGCTTCATCTAGAGTCTCCCGGTATCTTCCACACACTCATTCCACTAGATATGAATATGCAAAGTGATATGATTAAGTGTACTATGACTATTTCCATTTCTCCATTAGAGCTCTGTACCTCTTTCCATTAATTTTATCACAAGAAAAAAAAAGAAAAAGTTAGTAGATACTGCTTAGCAGACAGATTATAAATACATATACAGGACTACTGTTTCTTCTGTGTCAAGTTTATCGCAAAATTCCAAACTTACAAGGTTTAGGGAAATTTTTCTTATTTACAACATATATCTGAAAGACCTAGGCAGCATGAATACAGAAAAAAATGCAATATTATTTGTATCCTAGGAATTAATATACATAGTAGGGATAGAAACATAATTTCAGGTTGTTTTTTTTTTCTGCAAATAAATTCAGATTAATTTAAGTTTTTTTTTAAAATCAAATTGAACCTTTAAATTATTCATAGCTCTTTAGATCCTGTAAAAAAAATAATGGAGTGTTGTTATGTACATTAAAGTTTAAGAATCATATGCATCCCTTGGCTTACATCCATCCCAGAGATCAGTGAACAGATTCAGTTATGACAGAAATAATACACAAATACCATAATTTTCAGTAACAGACTCTCACAGGACTGGCTAAATCATGAATTATCTCATTCAAACTTTTTAAGCCAATATCATTACATATCTTTGTATATTCTATAAGGAGGGCATGAGAATTGGTACATCATCCAACAGACATTAAGCAGGTTGTTCAAGTTGAATTTTTGGATAAGATATATCTGACTTCAAACATTATGTTTTTTTAAATTTAAATTTCTTTCACTGAGTATATTTTATTTATCTTTCCTATGTGGGAGTATTTTCAAATACACTTAGAGTCTCTCTCTCTCTCTCTCTCTCTCTCTCTCTCTCTCTCTCACCATCTGTGACTCTGTTTCTCTTCATCATCAGTCATTCTCCTCTAAAAGAATGATGAAAATTCTAAATTGACAGATAGTAAAAGCACAATAAGTATAACATAATGGAAGCTGGAGAGCAGTACCAAGGATCCTGAATCACAGGACAAGAAAAGAGAATAGACTCAAGTTACACTGCAACGCCCCCCCCCCCCAAAAAAAATAGTAAATTATTAACTTTGAAGTATCAAGAAATGAGGGAAATTTTTGGATTATAGAAGGGAAATTGGCTGAAAACAAAACAAAATGAAGTGAAAAACTAGATTTGCCATGTTTCAATTACTTAGATAATTTTCATCCTTGAAAACAAATGAAGTTGCTTGATGATCAAGATTAAAGAAAGGCTCCCTTGTACACCAATAACACCCTTGACAATACGCTTGCTTGTAGTGCCCAATACTCACAGTCAAATTGTGACTTCCTAGAAAGAATGGTAGAATATCCATATTTTGGAAGTATCAGCAATGGCAGAACAAGAGGCATAATAGAATTCCATTCTTGGAAAACTCCTTGTATCTTCCTATCAACTTTTAGTCTCTGTTAATGTTGTAAAACTTAAGGTTTAGCAGACATTCTGAGGTGAGTGTTCCCGTTGAAACTGTAACAAAAAGAGAAGATGAAAACTGAAATCAAATGTTCAGCAGAAAAATTTAAAAGCAAAACAGAAAATTTCTTGATATTACATTCATAGCTATAAGAAAACATGATCTTCCCAAAACCACACTGACATTATAAGAATTACTGAAAGAATGCAGCCTCTGAATACAAGCTAAAGAACAACAAATATAAGATCTAGTATGTTTCAAAGATAAGCGTATAAAGAACACATGTTAAATATAGATTTCTCTGAGAAACTAGAATCATAAGAATCACAGATCTTCAAATTTGAAAGAAAAAATGAAAGGCAGAGCATGACATCAATCAAGACTTTTGTATCTGCAAAATAATTTTTTGTTGTAGGGTTAAAGATAACCAGAGACATTCTCAGAAAAATTAAACTGATAGAATCTATATTTAACATGTGTGTTCTTTAAGGAACATTAAAATAACATCTTTAGCCTTTTTGCAATTGATGATTAGAAATTTCTACCAACCAAAACAATAAGCAAATAATTTAAAGCCAAAGAAATTAACACTATAAGAGAACCCACTATTTTTCTTATTCCTAATTTTCTGAAAGAACACTGCTTAAAACACTAATGGCAATTATGACTACAACACATGGACAAGTTCTGTGATCAAAACAAGAACATAAAGAATGAGAAAGCATGCTTGGGATATTGAGATTATTCAATATTTGTTGACTAAGTCCCTGTTATTAATCAACTATACTCTATGGGAAGAGATAGCTTATTTGAAGATGGAGTTAGACTAACTTAAAATACATATGTTGCTCTGATAGTTTATCCAATCCCACATGGCAATCCCTAATACAAACATACATATGTGCAATACTACATGAACTCTGCAGAGTGTACAGAGAAACCAAGATGAAGACTGTAAAAGGAAAGTGTGTGTATATATGTTGGAAGAAGATGATGTACATTTAGTACCCATATATGAAATTATTTTTAAAAAGTATCAAACAACCAAGCATAGAAAAATAATAAAATTTATTTTATTAATTTTATTTTGACCAATAAATTTATTTGAGAAAATATAACTGATAAATCAAGATGGGATACAATAGAATCACATAAAATGCTTATTTAAAACTTAGATGATCATTGGTTTCTTTATATAAGTAACCATTTTGCAAATGGCCTAAATATACCAGTTAAATGATACATTATGTAAGTTTTTAAGAGGGATGAAATTCAATTTAAATATCAAAAATTGGGTTTTAAATTATGGGATAGGGAAAGATTTGATGTGCTATAATTATAACAAAATAAAATGGAGTTCTATTTTAATTTCAGAGGACTACAACTTGAGAAGTATTGTCAGGAGTTGAGAAGGATATTTTATATGAAGCACCTGCTGTGTGTCTAACACACAGAATTTTTTCATTTGTCTTATCTTATTCATTCCTTATGAAGCACCAACTGCTAAGTGGCTTTTGTCCCAAATTGACTATAAGGCTAACATTATATGTGATAATTGAATTGTACATTGGCCTCTGTTATAAAAATTACACTAAAATTAAAATAATAAAACAAATCTGTATTTGAAAACTGTAAAATTAGCTTCCTTGATACACCATTGTGCTGGTTAATATTGTATTACTTTGTTGATTGTCATAAAGACCTATCTAAACAGCTGGCATTGTGATTGTGCCCAAAGCAGGAGATCCAGGAAGATATATGGTCAGAAGATCCCTGTGTACCAGGTTTTTGTCATGTGTGGCTTGTAATTATGTTCTTTGGAGAGATAATAATGGCATGTGGTCCATCCCTTAGTGCTTTTGATAATTTCTACTGTTTGCTAGTGTTTCAGAACCTGGCTACATGAATTGATATGTGGTTTGCTACATGCTTAGCACATTTGATCTGCTTGCCAAGTTTACGTTTGTTCTTACTGTAGCTCCGGTCTTGGTTTCTTGCTACCATTTATCAACCACAAACATCACATCCTGCAGAGTAGAGTTGGCAGGAACATAGCTTCTGTGTTGCTAGGCTGGCTAGAATCCAGGGTCTTGTTGCCAATGATTTGCAATTCCATTTAACAATAAAAGGAGCTGATGATATTACTGATGAAACAGACTAAGGATGCCATATGATAGCGAGTACACATCCATTATCACAGTTATGTATATGAACACTTAAGGCTACTGACCTCAGTCATGGTTAGGTGAACGTCTGAACTATGGACCTTATATGTAATCCATTCACAAAATGGGAAACACGCTCTTTAGTAGGCAATGGGAAATGCAGTACTTGCTGCTCTAGTGGAGGGCTGGAGTTTGGTTCAGAAACAACCTTGGGATCGGGTCCTGGGTCTTGTTCTGGTTTGTGACCAGGTATCACATAATCAAAACAAACGTGCCTCCCTTTCTCCTAGCAGCTATTAACTGCTAATATCTTCTCAGCCAGTGGTTGGATTAAGCATTCACCTTCTCTCTTCTAATGCCAGGATTTTTGACTACATGAATTGGCTCTGCTTGTACACATCTTATGCATGCTGTCACACTCACTGTGAGTTCATATGTGCATTTTCTCTGGCTCTTACAATCTCTGAGTTGTCCCTTTTGGATGTGTGACTTAGGGTTGGGAACTCTACAGTTGTCTGCACATGGACCGGTTAGGTGTTTCTGTATTAACTGCCAACAAATAATATTTGAAGGATGCTCCGATCGATGAGTATAACAGCAAAGTTGTTAGGAGTTGTATTAATGATGATGGCATCAGAGTAAGTCACTAATTTTTAAGATTAATTTAATTTAATTTTGTGGTGTGCGTGTGTGTATGTGCGTGAGTGCGTGCGTGTGTGTGTGTGTGTGTGTGTGTGTGTGTGTGTGTGTATGTACAAATTCACATGTACTTGTAGATCACTGAGGGGCCATAAATTGGCATGAGATACCCTAGAGCTGAAATGACAGCAAGTTTTAAATCTCATCATGTGGGCTCTGGAGCCAAACTCCGGTTTTCTGTGAGATCAGAAAACACTATTATCCATTGAACACACACTCCAACCCAGAGCAAGTCTCAAAGTCTTGGTAACATTGTATACGCCACAGATCATGAACATTGGGAAAGTGCCAGCTTATAATTTATCACTAGCAATTACAATGAGGAGAAAGCAAAGCAACTTCGATCCTAGCAAAGGTTTGTAGCTAAGCACAGACTTGATTGTGCAATGTCTAAATTAATGGAGGCTGGGCACATCCCTAACACAAATCTGCATGACTTGATTCCTTTGGCTTTCTACATAGTAGCCATAGGAGAGGAAATAGTCATGAGTGAAAACCAACAAAGTTGTTTGGAGCACCGAAGCTAGATGCTAATTTCAGCAGTAGAACACAATTGGCAGTGTGGTAAGACAGACTAGTTAAGATGGCTGCTGTGAGTACTGCAGTCATATGGACTGAGGAAAAGAGTGTTGAATTACATCCCTAAGGGTAGAGCTGGTATGAGCTACTCACACCTCCAATGACAATAAAAAACACATTGAGTGAGTTTAATGACATAAATACATTTACAAATACAGAAAATTTTCAGTTTTCACTCAAAGGATGTTATGAGTCATAAAGCTGACTGAAAAATAATAGCTAAAATAAGATAATAAGGAGTAAGAAGGTGGCACCAGTGTGAATCTTAACAATACAGAGCTGCTCTCTTTGAAATCTGTAAATCTCAGTTGGCTTCTGTGATCAAATCATGAAACCCCACTGCTGGTTCAAAACTAAAGCACTTTCCTGTCAGGTCTCTTGACTCTGCATGCAGCCAGGCATGGTATGTTTTAACTCAGTGTTTGAGCAGACAATTTTAGCTGTCTACCATTCCACCTCTGTCTGTTCATATAGCTCACTCGCCACATCAACAAGGAATCACATTCATATTTTGCTTTTTTTGTGACTAGGACATAGATAACCCCAGAAATATTTTTTCAGTAATATTTGAACTTGCACTTCAAGTCTAAGAACCAGACTTTAAATGCTCCAAACCCGTGAAAACACTGGGTAGCAGCCCTACATCATATTAGTGTGTTCTGAAGGCAAAGACAGGATCCCTGGAGCAAGCTTGCTTGCTCGACTAGTTATACTGATCAAGTCTGAATTAATGTAAGAGTCCTTGGCTCAATAGATGAGGTAGGAAACCTTTAATAACACCTTGTGTGAACTTCTGGTTTCCTCATACAAGCCCAAACACCTAAAAACATGCATGCATACTCACCCCCAGCTAATAGAGAGACACATACAAACACACTATACAGATTCATGTGCAAAAATCAAAACAGGTTCTTAGGAGTAAGCCCTGCATGCAGTTTATCCTAAAGAACGAGGAGGCATAGTGACTACATTCTATACGTTTTTAGTTCAAAAGAAAGGTCCCAATTCAGAGGGCTCTTTCTTGCATCTTCTGGTCTTGTGGAACTTTTTCCATTGTGGGTACATCTTGAGATAGTTACTGGTTAACCCAAGGAAACTCCTCTTCCCAAATATTCTGAACAGTGGCAACAGAAACTTAAATCTTTGGGGAAAATATGTTATAGGTCTATTGCAGTCCTATATATTTTACCAACTGGATGGGATGTCCAAGAGGCTATGCACATTCCTGTCAACAGTCTCTGTTCTCTTTCATAGGAAGTTTGAAGACCCAAGGAAATGTCTTTCAGTCTTCTTACTCTCCTGTTCTCAAAGGATCCAGCAATTCTTAGTTCTTTTGTGTCTTGAATTGCTCCTTACTTGTGTCATATGCATAATTTTTGAGGAAAAGATCTTGTGCCATTTCTCTCTGAGGAGCCCCTGAAGTCCTACTATAGACTTGAACATCAAAAGTTTACTGAATATAAGAATATTAACTACCTCTCAATTCCGCTGAAGTTTCCTAGGGTGCTTGGGAGATAGATCCATTAGAAAGGTTCTTACTGTGCTACAGTGAGGAACTGATTTTGGATTTGTAACTCTCACATAAAAAACAACAAATACTTTAGGCTGTGCTTGTCTCTAAGTTGTAGGGGTAGAGACAGGAGGATTCCTGGAAACTGCTGGCTAGACACTCTAGTCAATCTATGAGCTCCAGGTTATGTGAAAGACCCTTTTCAAAGAATAAGGCAGAGAGTGATAGGATAGAAACTTGTTGTTAAAGTGATTCCACATTCATAGACCTGTATGCACATGGTGACACATGTGGATAAATGCATAGAAAAACATACATGATAAATAAAATACTCATACTCTGAGACTCCTCAGGCATTAGAATATATGAGATTTCCTTAGGAATCATTTACAAAAACAGCATCTATCCAGGTCCTCTGACAATTTGTTTTGAGGTCCATAATATAGTCCCTTACATTAAGTAAACGGGCTCAAGGGGAGAGGCTGCCTAAGGTTTCTTGCTTGAATTTTGTATCTTAAAGCTTTTTCTTAGTTTTCAGTGGTTTCCCCTCCACTGAGAGGATGAGACATTTAAAGGCATCCGGAAAGGAAGATAAGACTTAGGGAGTTTGTAAAGCAACCGGATCTCATTCCACACAGAGGACAAAATTCCTACACCTGAAAAGGGAAAGCAGCTATGGAGTGGCTTCCAGGTACAGTGCTGGCCGGCTCCTGAGGAGAAGGTGGGGTGGCTCCCTGTTGCAATCAACTGTGTCCAGTGTGCCTTTGTAGGCCCGAGACTGCCTGCATTTAGGGAGATAAGAAATGTGGAAAGGTAACAATTTTCTGCCTGCAAATGGGAGAAACCTGAAGTAAAATAGTAGGACCTTCAACTCCAACAACAAGAGCCGAAGAGCTTGTCAAGTTGAGCTACTGATAAGTCCAGAATAGAAACGAGGCCAATTCTCTGATGTCCTGACGACTTTCCATAACGTTTCCTTCTCAGATCAATATTGAAAGTTCTCCCCATCCACAGACATTCTTTGTCCAGTCATTCTGTGACTTGGCATGGTGCTTGACAATAGCGACCCACCACTCAAGATTGGCTTGAATTTTACATCTTGAATGGTAATTTCTTCTTTTAACTTCACTTTTTGCATATTTCTCCTCAGAGACAGGGGCAGGGACTAAAAAAGGTAAATGCTTGCCAGGAATCCACTTCTGGTTTGTTCTATTCTGTGTGTGCTGAGGGAAGGAGACAGGTCTGCTTTTGAGAAATCAAGTGAGTGACTATGCACAGGAGGAGGAAGGATTCAAAGATGAGAGACCTGGATGATTCCAGAATATTCTAGAAGAAATTCTCTGGGTGAAGCAAGGACTACAACAGGTGACTTGGACAGCTCATGTTATTTACAGGTAAAGGAAAGGAAATTATAATTTACTGCTTTTGTTTGCTTAGTTCCCTCAGTCTATGTCTTGTAACATTTATTATTATTTTATTTATTTACAATTCAGTCTTTGACCCTCTTCTGTTGTAATTTACTTTAAAAAATAATTTTAATCTTTGTTTTTATTTAATGTGTGAGAGTTGCGTGTCCAGGCATCATATACATGCAGTGCCCATGTGGGCCAGAAGACGGCAGTGCATCCTCTGAGACTAGAGGTGCAGATAGTTCTAAGTTTCCAAGTGGGTTCTGGGGATCAAAACAAGTTCTCTTAAAGACTGAAGAAAAGATCGGTCATTTAAATCAGCAGTTCTCAACCCGCGAGTCACACCTTTTTAGGGTGGCATGTCAGATATTTACATTCTGATTCATAACTAGCAAAATTGTAGTTATGATGTAGCAACAAAATGGTTTACTGTTGGAAGTTAACACAACATGAGGAAGTGTATTAAGGGTCACAACATTAGGAAGATTGAGAAACCACTGGGTTAAATGCATTAAACTTTAAAAACAAACGTGGGGCTGGGATGCTAGCTCAGTCATTAAAATGGTCTCTTCCGAAGCACAAGGATCTGAACTCAGCATCTATGCAGAAAAGCCGGGTGTGGTGGCATGGTCTTGAAATTCCAGTGGTACCCAAAATGAACTGAATAAATAAATCAATGGAAGAGTCAAAGTGAGAAAATTCTAGAAGGTCTCAACCCTACACTAAGACTAATGGTGTGGCACCTGGGGAAAGATGGGCTTGGGAGAGGTGGTCTACCCCAAGGAAGAGCACACCAATTGTCTGTTCATTGCCAAACAAGGCCATCAATTTGTAGAAAAATGAGGGCCATGTAGGATGATGTGGATAGGGAAAGGAGAAATAATTTAATAATCTTATCATCCCCAAAGTAAAGACATATTCAAGTAACTAAGTAGTAAGTAAATTTCTATAAATTAGCACATATCAAGGCTGAGACAGGGGGATAAAACTTGAAGTCCAGCCTCTGCTCCTCGGAGGGATATCATCCCATAAATAAAAGGAAACAAATGAAGAAAACGTAAATATTCATTAAAGGTTCGATTGTTTGTATCTAAAGGGACAAAAATTAATATTCCCATTTGACAAAGAAGTCCATTTTGTGTTATTTTGCAATTTATTGCTGTTGAAAAACAATTCTGTATATGATCCTTAAAAAGTCACAAAGTTACAAGCCCCAGTGTGAAATGCCCTAGCACCAATGCTTACATTTATTTCCAAAGCAATTCTCTTACGTAAACATTTTTATGATGTCCACAGTGGAGGATAGTGATGAGGGGAAGACTGTGAAGGTTGCCCAGCTCAGGAGTCACTAAAACGAAGCCTGACCCTAGGTCTGTCTGAATCTGAAAACTGCTTGCTCTCCATCAGGGCACTTTATTGCTCTACAATGAAAATCAATGCGAGGAAAGGTTTTAGTTAAAATTGCTTTTACCGTATATGGAATGGGAATATTGGGACCTGCAAACAACCTTGAAAGCACTGGAATTTCAAGTTACACTTCTTTCAAGTGGCGACTTGCTGTCTTTAGTGACTTATGTTTTTATCCTTTACAATTAACTGGCAACATTTAAATAAGTCTGCTTGCAAATGTGACTGGGAATAACTGTGGAAAGCTGAGCTTTCAGACTCCCTTTTCCTTATCAGTGGAAACAAGGCAGGCGTTCAGAGCACTGCATAATTTCAGGGAGAGTTCCAATTTCAAGTCAGATTATCTCAGTTTAAAGAAGTCTGAGAAACGCTTTGCACGTTATAGTTCTGCTAGGGCGAGAGCTACACGGCTGTTGTTTGGAAATATTTGGTCATTATACTCTTAGCATTTCCACAATGACCAGAAAAGCGAGGTGCTATCTTGATGTGTATGAGATTTACGGCAGTCATATTAGTAAGGGGAACTGCACCTGATATTTGGTGAAGGTATATGAAAAATTGAGTCTTCACACTATATTTTCTTTAATGTAATTTAGCAGTAACCTGAAATTGCTGCCATATACAAAAAGGTGACAGTAGTGCTTTCTCAAATGGACTTTGTATGCAAGCATCTTGTTTTATACATAATAATGGAAAACTGAGCAGGAGCAGAACTTATTTCCCCTCGGTTATTAAAAGCAGTCACTGCTTTCTCCATACAAGCAAATGGACATTTAAAAAAAACCCAAAAACTAAAAACAAAACAAAACAAAACTTCTTTACTTTGTTTTGCTGTCTGCAGCTCTGCATTGGTGCTTAGGAGACTATGCTGAATTCTGGGTACTGCTCTTGATTTTCTCAGCACAGTCCTCTCAGTGTGATGTGGGCAAGGATCTAGGTACCTCTTGCATATGAGCCCAGGGCACTACATTGTGCACACACACACACACACACACACACACACACACACACACACACACACATATATATTTGGACTTCCATAGGATAAAGATAAGGATCTTGACTGCCTTCTTGTCCTTAGATGTGTGGCCTTCCCTGGGAGGTGTAAATGATTCTCACTTTATTTCACATGCTAATATTTTCTTACCAAGGGGTGGGATTCATGTGCACCTAACACAACTGCGCTGATTTTTTGTTTGTTTGTTTTGTTTTCTTTTGAAGTTTTAATCTAGACAGTCTTTTTTAAAATTCACTTTACATCCCAACTGCTGTTCCCCCTCCTGGCTCTCCCTCTCACAATCTCTTTCCCAATCCTCCTCCCTTTCTCCTCTGAGAAAGTGGAGGCACCCTTTGGTATCCCCCCACCCTGGCACACCAAAACTTTTCAGGGCTAGGCTCTTCTCCCGCTGAGGCCAGGCAAGACAGCAGAGTTAAGGGAGTGAGTTCCACAGACAGGCAACAGCTTTAGTTAATCTTTGCTCCCACTGATCCAGACCCACATGAAGACCAAGCTGCACATCTGCTGTGAGCCTTGTATCCATAATCCCCCTAAGACTCTTAAAATGAAAGGGTGTTGGATTTTGTCAAAGGGTTTTTCAGCATCTAATGAGATAGGAGATCATGTGATTTTTTTCTTTCAGTTTGTTTATATGGTAGATTATATTAACAGATTTTCATATATTGAGTCATCCCTACATCCCTGGGATGAAGCTTACTTGATCATAGTGGGTCATGTTTTTTATCTGTTCCTGCATTCTGTTTATGAGTATTTTATTGAGTATTTTTGCATCAATGTCCATAAGAGAAATTGGTTGAAATTCTCTTTCTTTCTTGAGTCTTTGTGCAGTTTAGGGATCAGAATGACTGTAGCTTCATAGAACGTGTTTGGCAGTCTTCTGTTTTTATTTTGTGGAATAGTTTGAGGAGTATTAGCTCTTCTTTGAATTTACAATGGAATTCTGCACTAAAACCATCTGGCCCTAGAAATTTTTTGATTGGGAGACTTCTAATGACTGCTTCTATTTTCTTAGGACCTATAAGGCTGTTTAAATAGTTTACCTAATCTTGATTTAACTTAGGTAATTGGTATCTGTTTAGAAAATTATCCAATTTGTTAAGATTTTTCCAATTTTGGGAAATACAGGGTTTTCACATAAGACCTAATGATTCTTTGAATTTGTTCATTGTGGGTTATTATGTCTCCCTTTTCATTTCTGATTTTGTTTATTTGGATACTGTTTCTCTGTTTTTTGATTAGTTTGGCTAGAGGTTTGTCTACTTGATTTTCTCAAAGAAGTATTTTTTTATATTGTTTTCTTTGTTTCTAATTGATTGATTTCATCCCTGATTTTGATTATTTCCTGCCTTCTACTCTTCTTTGGTGTGCTTGATTTTTTTTTCTTAGAACATTCAGGTGTACTTTTAAAGTTTTGGTGTGAAAAATTTCTAATTTCTTTAAGGAGGCATTTAGTGTTATGAACTTTCTTCTTAGCACTGCTTTCATTGTGTACCATAAATCTGGGTACGTTGTACCTTCATTTTCACTGAATTATAGAAAGTCTTTAATTTTTTTCTGTACTTCTTCCATTATCCTGAGATTATTGAGTAGAGAGTTGTTCAATTTCTGTGAGTGTGTAGGGTTTCTGGTGTTTTTGTTGCTGTTGAAGTCAAGCTTTAGTTCACTGTGGTTTGATAAGTTACAAGGCATTATTTACATGAGGATCATTTCTCATTTAAAATGTTTTTTTTATCTTTTTTTTTCCTGAGGCTTGCTTTTTTCCTGACTAGATGATAAATTTTGAAAAAGGATTCATGAAGTGTTGAGAAGAAAGGTTTATCTTTTGTGTTTGGGTGAAATATTTTGTAGACATCTATTAGGTCCATTTGATTTCTAGTGTTAGTTAATTTCATTATTTCTCTGTTTAGTTATTGTCTAGATGACCTGTCAACTGGTAAGAGTGGGGAGGTGAAGTCTTGTACTTAATATGTAGTATTCAATGTGTGATTCCAGCTTTAGTAATGCTTCTTTTACAATTTTGGATGTCTTTGTGCTTGGAGCATAGATGTTCAGAACTGAGATATCATGGTGGCAGGTTTTCCTTTAATGAGTGTGAAGTGTCCTTCCTTGGATCTTTGATTAATTTGGGTTGAAAGTCTATTTTATTAGCATTAGAATGGCTTTTTCAACTTGCTTCTTTGGTCAGTTTGGTTGGAAAACTTTTTTCCAGCTTTTTATACTGAATTAATGTCTATCTATATTACTAAGGTGGGTCTCTTGTATACAACAGAATGATGGATTCTAGTTTTTCATCCATTTAGTTAGTCTGTGCCTTTTTACAAGAAATTGAGTCCAGTGGTGTTAAGAGATATTTATGACCAAGACTTGTTATTTCTTATTATTTTGATGTTGGTGATATTAGTGTGTGTGTGTGTGTGTGTGTGTGTGTGTGTGTGTGTCTGTGTTTGTGCTTTTTGTTTTTTTTTCTGGTAAGAAATTACTTATTTCCTATGTTTTCTTAGATGTAGCTATCTTCCCTGGGTGGGAGTTTTCCTTGTAGTATTTTCTGGAGGGCTGGATTTGTGGATACACATTGTTTAAGTTTGAATTTTTCTTGAAATATCTTATTTTCTCCATCTATGGTGACTGAGAATTTCAGAAGTTACAAGATACCTTTTCTGGTCCTTCTACCTTTCAGAGTCTCTGTTGAGCAGCCCAGTGTAATTCTGATACATCTGCCTTTGTTTGATAGCTAGCATTTCCCCCTTGCCACTTTTAATATTCTTTCTTTGTTCTGGACATTTCATATTTTGAGTATTATGCGATGAGAGGATTTTGTTTTCATGTCCAGTCTAATTGGTGTTTTAGAACCGTCCTGTGTGTTTATGAACATCTCTTTCTTTACGTTAAGAATATTTCCTTTTAGGATTTTGTGGAAAATATTTTCCGGATTTGGAACTGGGACTCTTCCCATTCTTCTATTCCTATTATTCTTAGGTTAAGACTTTTCATGGTATCCCAAATTTCCTGGATGTTGTATGTAAATAATTTTTTAGATTTAGCATTTTCTTTGACTGATATATCAATTTTTTTTATTGTTTCTTCTACACCTGAGATTCTCCCTTCCGTCTCCTCTATTTCACATCTGTTATTCCTGTTCTCTCTCCTAGGTTTTCAATCTCCAGGATTCCCTATATTTGTGTTTTTTTTTTTTTTAATTGCTTCTATGTCCACTCTCAGGTCTTGGATAATTTTATTTATTTCCTTCACCATTGTGTTTTCCTGTACTTCGTTAAGGGATTTATTTGTTTCCTCTTTAAAGGCCTCTACCTGATTCAAATGAATTTTCCTGCAGTTCTTGAAAGTATTTGTTCATTCTCTCTTTAATGGGCTCTTATGATCTTTATACGATTGGATTTAAGGTTATTTTCTTGTGTTTCGGTTGTGTTAGGATATCCAGGGTTTGTTGAAGTAGGGTAGCTGTGCTCTGAAGCTGTCATATTGCCTTGGCTTTTGTTGATTGTGGTTTTTGAGGTCCTTTATCCATCTGGATGGCTTTAGTCACTGGATGTTCCTGCTGTAGTAGGTATTAGCACGATGCCAAACCATGATGGACCTGGTATGGCAGGCTTTTGATGGGTGACCCTGGGCTCTGTTATTCCAGATCAGCAGGTCTGATCAAGTTGGACTGAGAGATAGCAGGAGAATGGATGTCCAGCTGCTCAGGGAAGCTGAGAGTGCCCCAGAGGGCTCAGCAGTCAGGAAATGGGTGTGTGAAGGGATGCTACCCTGTATACTTCCAGATCCTCATGTCTGATGAAGGTAGACTCAGGTGTAATGGAGGTCGGACAGGGATAATTGGGGCTCAGGGCTACTGCGGGTGCTGCAGAGTTGCGTTGAGCAGAAAAGATGGGTGCAGAAAAGAAGTTAAACCTGTATTCTTCCAGATGCACAGGTATGTTAAAGATGCATGGAGAGGTGGCAGAATAATGAAGGTCCCCCAGGGATAGCAGATATCTCAGGGCAGCTGGTGGTGCCCCAGAGGACTCAGCCTTCAGGGAAGCTGGATGCTGAAGGGAGTCTAACCTCACATTGATATTTTTAAAAAGACACACAGAGAGAACACAAAGTTGGTTGCGTAGCAAGTGGGAGCATCTTGAGGGAGTTGAGAGAGGAGACAAATATGATCAATGAACACAGTTTTATATGCTGTACTAAGAACTAATAAAAACGAGGGGAAGCAGAATTTTAGCAGATGTTATCTGTGTTTCCTAAAGACTTTACCATATAATTCTGCCCCTACTGTAACAATATGCCCCATGACTGTTCTATCTAATGCCAAGAATTCACATGACAATGAAAAGAGATGTATATTTGTCAAATATTAGGGGGTAACTTTTGCCAATAAATGTTATTAATTATATATAATATTGTGTTATTCATCCCAGAAATGTTACAAAGACCCATAATGATAAGAAAGAAACTTTTGACAAAGAATAGGAGAGTTTTTAAATTTTGAGTTATTAAAATAATTTTCCATCAAATGTATATTAAAATTACTTAGTGGGCTTATTAAAGGTGAATAATTATGAGTTCTAAAATATTCTATGGCTTTAAATATGTTTATCTGCTAGTATTTAAGAGAAGAAACACAAAACTTAAAATGATTCCTCAAAGATGAAGGCACAGTGAAGTCAAGGATGATGAAGCCAGTGACCATAAAGCACATGAGAATAGTTTGGTCCTGGGTCTTCAGGAACAGCTAAGAGCTTGTGAGATGAATAGACTAAAGTAAGGGAAGACAGTGGTTGTTTATCCACTAACTAATAACAGAAGACAAGGAAAGCAGGATTGTGGTACAGAGGGAGCTAAGTGGGAGTTATTGTAGGAAGAACATAGGTAGTGTGGATGGCCAGGAGTGGGGAAGTCACTGTTGAGAGGGAAAAAACATGGAGAGACCAGAGACCTGGCCAACCACTAGATGTTAGCTTATAACTTGCAGAAAATGGCAGTGTGCCCTCAGGCTAATTCCTTATCCTGGTGCCATCTTTATTGTTTAGTAAAATAGTTTACGGTATGTACTAGACATGCTGTCAGAATGGATTGCAATTATTTCCCTCAGGTCATCAAAAGCGCTTTAGTTCTTTAAAGATGGACACTATGCAAATACAATTATTCACTATGTAGAAAGAGAAATATGGAATGTTGAATATGCTTAACCAACTAGGATATTTAGAAGAAAAGAAGCTCTGCAGTCCACAGGGTGTTTCACAGGGTCCACTAAAACCACAGACAAGGGGTGCTGATTCAAAGGGAAATAGATGAAAGAGAAGAGTGCATTTATTCTGGAGTTAAGACTGTTAAATGAACGATAAATATGAGGTTTCTATTTGTAAAAATTTTTAAGAGAAAATGTACCTTAACTTCACTATTCAATATTAAGAAGTAATAAGGAAACGCTTTAAATTAAAATTTAAGGTCATTTGTTAGATTTTTTAAAAGAGACATGAAAACAGCTAATTATGTAGGTGTACAATCTGAGCTCCAAATCATAAGTAATCAACAAGTATACAGCTCTATAGAATAACATATCATTTTGGAAGGCAAGCCCGAAGGCTGGAGAACGTGGGAAAGAACATCATGGGCAAAGGTTGAAAAATGTAAATCAAGTGTTGCTTAGATAGAAATAGAAGATTTGTGATACAACTCAAAGCATGATGGCTGCAGGTATTGATAGTCTTATATATTTCAAAATGTTAGATCAACAGTGCTGTGCATTTTTCTATACAGAAAGAATAAGAGTTTGAGTAATGCATGTTTTACCAGATTTAATCATTACCTAATACTTTATATTGAAATAGCACCTGTGATATCAATCTGTCTCTCTATGTATCTATGTATCTATGTATCTATCTATGTGTTTATGCATCTATCTATCTACGTGTGTGTGTGTGTGTGTGTGTGTGTGTGTGTGTGTGTGTGTACCATATGACCCCTATAGTTGCGGAATCAACATCATTAAAATTTAATGACATTATCTGGGAACTACACTTATCAAAAAAAAAAAACTGACTTTCCATCAGGAATAGAATATAATTATCTTGATCTTCCCTCCCTTTTTGACTGAATAATGGGCCAGTTAAAGGCTATGATGAGACTGACATTGTCAGATTACCATCATGCTTTTTAAGCTGGCATTCATATCTTAAACCATGTAAAGGAAGAATTCTAACAGAGAGACTTGATTATTCCACTTCCTTGAGTCCAGAGTTAAGGGCTAGGTTGATTTGGTATTTACCATAGAAGAAATCTCTCAGAAAGCACGATGAAAATCACTGAGTATAAAATAGGCTCTGACACCATTTGACAATTGGTGCTGTGACCTAGGGCAGATAGAAGAGTTGGTTTTGTTTGTTATATATTCTTGAGAGAGTCTCACTCTGTAGTTCCAAACTCACAATGCAATTTAACCTGAACTCAAACTTACAGGCAGTCTCTCTGCCTCAATTACCATAAACCTGAGATTACAGTGCAGGGAACTATACCCAGCTAGGATCAGGATAGAGATTATTTAGGTTGGTCTTTCAGGCCTTCCCTCTCCTTGTATCAGAGCCTGGCTAGATTCTTAATGTGACCTCCTTTATACTTAGGACATCTTTAATGACCTATCAGATGTCCTATCATATTTTTATCTGTGGCATAACCATATATTTAAGGTTAAAGAAAATCCATTAATGTTCAATGACATCTTAGAATCGTAGGAGGAACTCTAATGGTGAACAATGGATTTTGAGCTGTTTATGAAGGCTAATGATATCTCTGGTGTTTGTCCTATCAGATGAGTGGGATAATTACAGACACAGAAGTAAGAGAGAGTGAGGCTGACAGGTGAGACATTGAAATAATGCTCAGCTCACTGGAATCCTGCAAGCAGCAAAGCATCACAGATCACAATGGAATGCCTTCACCCTGTTTCCTTGAGTGAGATCAAGCAGGCGGGCTGACACGTCTCGAATATCATTCTACCACACCAGTTCTGTGTTCATTTAATCTTATTTTCACTTGTTTCTTTGTTTATTGAGATTTGATCTTGCTGTATAACCCATATTAATCTCTATTCAAAACTATGATCTTTCTGTCTCAGCATCTTGAATGTTGGGATTACAGACATGTACTATCACACTCAGCTATGCCTCTATTTGCATTGTGCAGTGGCATCCCAGATGTTATTCATCAGGCACCTCATTTAACATGTATAAAGCATCTTCTCAGATAAAGTCACTAGGACTCAGGAAGAAACACACACTCACGGACACCCACTTGCTGTTTCCTATTCTAGGATACAACCCACCATTAAATAAGGCTGATGCATGAAAAGTTCCCCAAAGGGGTTCCATTTTCATAGCCAGAGACAGGGTTTGATGAAGAGTTGGATTACCACTAAGAATTGCCAATTCCTGGTATGCATTGATGATGCAGTTCCTATCTTAGATTTATGTGGTGATTAGCTGAGTACCTACCCTATGTTTTGTGTCTATTTTTTTTTTTTGTATAAGTAAATTGCTCATCAGGTTTCTGGGGATAGCCCAGACTTTATTAGCCTTACTTATATGATGGTCAGCTGTGCATGGATGGGGAAAAGGCTCCCAGGATTAAAGGATGCATTAATAGGATTATTTTTAATTATTTTTATTTTTATTAAACATTTCATCCATTTACATCTCAAATGATATCCTCTTTTCACATTTCATCTCCCCAACACAGAAAGTGCCAGCAAGTTAACAAAAAGTGTGATTATGATTCTCGGGGATGTGGCAAAAACTAAGTAGATCAAACTTATTAAAGGAGATTCTTCCTGGCAGCAGGTAAGGTTAACTTGTGGAGAAGCCTCATAAAGATAGTAGAATTAATTCTGTGCTGTTAAAACCTTTGACTTGACCATCCCAGAAATGCAAAGTCTACACCTGGCAGGCAAAAGGCCTTCTTTCTTGCTTTTGCTCCATCTTCATTTCTGTTTGTCTGAATACAGACACTATGAGAGCAAGTGAGAAGGGAAGCAGACCTGTATGTACAAAAGTAACAGCTATTGGCAGTTGATGTTCTGCCTTTCAGGAGCAGGAAAACATCACAGAGCACTTAGTTATACTGCTGGCATAATCAGTTCCAACTTCACTCTGGCTTAGAAACGCCTAAGCAGCTCTTCAGTCAAGTGCTGGTTTCCTGTTTCACTTGCAGCTCTCTGTCACTGGGATTTCTTCTTTCAAGAATCAGTTCACTAACTGAACCAAGCAGAGAAGAGAAAACAGGGCTGTCCTCTTGCTTTAGGAAGCACACCAGGGCATGGGCTTGTGGAGGCAGTTGCTTGAGGGCCACTCTGAGATGCTGACACTGGCCTTGCTCAGATAATTCTGGTTTTTGTTTTGTTTGGTTTTGCGTTTTGGATGCAGTAGTACTTGAATTCTTTTCTAAGGAAACAAAATAAAACAAAGATGGCAATCTTTTTATCTGGAGACATCATTTGAGAGACAATTAATGAGATTATTTTAATTAAGTAAGAAGTATGTTGTGAGCACATAATTTGGGATAGTAAACGACACCAAGTTAAAAATACTTGAGTCAAAGGTGACTGCAGTCTGCTCATGTTATAATGTGAACATCTTTCAGTCAGTGGTCATGTCTTAGTGGAGGATAAATCTCAGTGCATCTAAAGGGGTGGCGATATACAGGTGTATTTAAATATGGCAATAAAATCAATGAAATTCGTAACATGTGATAGGAACTTGTGGACAATATTTTACTGTGACATTTATTTACCTTATTGTTTCATTGGTCTTTAATAAGACAAAGGTGAGGCACATGGTACTTCTCTCAGAATTTGTGACATCAGCATTTTTATTTATTTTATTTTATTTTATTTTATTTTTTTGTGAGGGGCTGTCATGGCAGGAATCAGTGTGAATTTTCAGTGCTGGAAGTTTGACAGCAAAATTCACAGTCAATAGCTTTGTAAGAGGGTGCTCAATTTGGCTTAATCAGTAGTGCCAACCACTTCGTTCAAATGGCAGCAGTGTTCTTTCCATCAAAAATGCTTCTAACAAAATAGACATAGCAGAGCATCTTGGACAGCTAGCTGGTTTCCGGGCTGCCCAGTGAGGGCTAGCATAAGAAGGAGTGTTTGTCAACCTGCTTCTCTTTGTACAAGACGTGGAGAGTCTTTGTTCCTGTTGTAGGGAATTATTCTTTGTCAGAGCAATAATATAATTCTGGGATGATATTGCTACTCAGAAGAAACTCCAGAAGCTGAAGGAAACAAGAACCATCTGCACGAGACTTGAGGTCAGTCCTCAATACTCTTGAGTCACCAGATGTTCGTCAACAAACCAGAAGTAATCTGCTATGCTTTACTCACCTCATGACTGTTATGATAATGACCTAAATTAAAAAAAGGCAAACATATACTGCAAATAGTGAATATGATTAAATATATGTGGATGGTTGTCTTGAGCATAGTACTTTATATACTATGACTACATCATACAAACGGTGGATGGAAGTACTCCTTTTGTAACTGGTGTATATATATCTTTTGGACATCACCATATTTTTTTTTCAGTTTGTTTCTGATAGTTTGAAACATAGTAATTTAAGTCAGAGGAATTTCGTGAATTATTACACTTGGTGACAAAGGTGTGACAGTTGCTTTTCTGTTGTTCTTGATTACACATTTCTCCCTGAGAAGCCCCTCCATGGTTCCCATCACTAACCTTTCTCCTTTTTGCTCTTCAAACCTTCCTTTATTTCAGTTTTCCAGCTCATAACTGGAAGTTTAGTTTTTAGAGGAAAATGTGATTGGCTCCTTTACAAACGCTACTTCTTTTTATTAAAGTCTAATTCATGGCAACTTTCTTAATTTTTGTTGATTTCCCCAAATGTAGTAATAATCTGAACAATATTATAGAATTAAAACTGTCTTAGAATGATGGCTAAATTTTTCTACAAATAAAAAATTGCTTGATTTTATAAAACCTGAATTTGTTTAAATTAAGCTTAAGCATGAGTTATAGGTGTGATATCATCACATAGCTAATTAGTCAGAGTACTGGGCAACCAGTCAGACAGCATTTCTCTTTTCTCATAGTGGTTTCTTAAGGCCTGGCTTGGAACGCTGATATAATCAACAAAATGAAAAATTAGCTTATGCGATGCAACCCCTAATTCAGTGCTTCAAAACTGAAAATTTGCTTTAATACATCAAGAGAATCTCAGATGGTATGTGAAGTCAAACTGGAGTCACGCCATGGAGCAATTCACACACACACACACACACACACACACACACACACAAACACACACACACACACCACATGCACACACTATACACACATACACATAGAAAATACAAATAGCATAATTTGACTCAAAAATATCTTGTAGAGAAGTCTTGGGCAGTTGTGGAAAAGCACAATGCTATATAAAATAAAAACACTTCCTGCTCAACAATTTACTGTTTTAAGAAATAGATGTTTTCTGTGAAAATTTGTCACATAGCCTACGTGGTGCTAATTTCAAACACTGCTCCTTCACCAAAGGCTCAGATATTCTAAACTGCTCTTGAAGGACGAATTGCTTTTGTTCACATGTTTCATTGTGATTCCACTAGACACACTTACCCATTCTACGTACTGCTTCTCATGTCTTCTGACAGTTTGAGAACTGGTCTAGACCGCATTCAAAGGCCTTGCTAATCACTGATAGATCTATGTAACAGCCACATGACATTGCCAAGAAAAATTCTAAACCTTTCTTGTTTGTGAGCTTACTCTAAAAGATAATTTGGTTACCTGCTAGAAGATCACACTTTCAAACAACACTCTCTAAAAATGTGCAGTTTCAACCCAAGCAGAGGCTCTGCCATTCCATCTGTGGCTTCTCTTCCCTACAATGGGCCTGACTTTTTCTCCTGTTGGCTTCCATCTATATGTTGAGAGTCAAACACTGGTTTCACATCCTCCAGAAACCCCTCTGACACCACAACTGAGAGTCTGTCATTGCCTGGTGACATATCAGCATGCATTACAACAGTCACCTTCTTTGCCCGAACTGTGGGCCGACTCTCATAAAGAGGATCACTTTTAAAGCAAAGCTCATCTTTCCGTCCAATTGCTGGTGGTCTTTGTTGATATATAGCATGTAGGTAGTAAACAAGTACACCATCAACTGAACCAAGGAGCTTGCAAATGAAGGTCCATAGAACAGAAAGGTATTCATTCTGGTCAAGGGAAGTTGTCAAGGTATCACTGAAAGTACCATTAAAGCTGACCACAGGAGAACACAGAAGCAGCAGGAACTTCAAACTGCAGAAAGCAGTACATTACAGTCAGATCAAGGACATGTGGCTTACACTGCACAGCATATGGACTCTGTGGACAATAAAGCTGGAGATGAGTTTAGAAGGATAACCTGTGAAGTAAATTTGTAGGATGTGTGAAATCATTAGAGATTTGGGTGTTGGGGGAGATCCATTGCTGTGTTGAGTTCGCAGATCCTTCATGATAACTGGGTGCAGTGCACCAAGTTCAAGCCTGCTCTTGAAATAATAATAATAATAATAATAATAATAGTAATAATAATAAAAAATAATCACTTCTTCAAGAAGTGATGAGAATAAAATAACAAGTAACTATAGAAATTATCACAGGGCCTGGAGTAAGAATTAAGTGACTTAACATCTAATATACACCCAGAAATATCTGACACAGCACTCATTAGTTGTTGTCAATAATCACCGCCATACTACTTCTTATTCCTTAATGGTATTTAAAAAATATTTACTCATTTTCTGTGTGAGTGTGGGCATGTAGGTATGTTCAGGCTTGTATCTGGATGTCCTTGAACATGACTGTGTATCTGCAGCTCAGAGGAAGACCTCACCCATCTCCTCTACTGTTTCCCACCTTATTCCTCAGTAGATATCCAATGAACCTAAAGATTATTTTTTTCATCTAGGCTGGCAGAACAGTAGCCTTTAGGGATCTCTCTGTCTCCAAATAACAGCATTGAAGTTATAGGCACATGTGGCCATACAAGGCTTATACATGGGTGCTGAGTGAGGATTGCAACTCAGGTAGGTATCCATGCTTGCATAGCAAGCAACCCACTGAGCCATCTTCCCTGCCTTTAAGTTAAAAACATTTTAATACCAGGTATGTATACACAATAAAGATAAATACTGTTTTATTATGTTTAGGATTAGGGTATAGCCAATTGTCTCCGTTTAAGCAAAATTTAAATATATTTCTCTTTCTGGAATTATATAGAACACAATTATTATGTCCTTCCCTCATGCTGGCAAGCATGCCCATTTATTATTTTGTATTAGCTCAGGGCTCAGGGTTATAATGTCCTTATACAATAGTGGAACTTTGATTCTTTCATTGGAGGCATGGTTAATGCAATATTCCAACTAAAGAGTTATTTCTCTTTCTAACTCATATAATCAGGTTTTTATAGTATTCCTCCAAGATAAATGGCTATTTCTGTTATTTTCTCTGCAATGAATTATTTAAAAAAAAAAACATTAAATTTCTGGATGTCATTTGTAAATAGCTCAAGTACTGTATTTCAAACTTAAGAAAACCAACTTCTTTTTAGGCAATTTTAATAAATTGAGAAGCCTTGTCACTTGCTGTGGTAAACAGAAACTCTAACAGATTGCAAAAAGAGATGTTAATTCATCTTTGCTACTTCAATTCCCCGAGGACACAGCTTTATAATTTTATATTCTAACTTTAAGCAATATATATCTATATATTTTCATTTTCTACATTATGATTAATTACTTACTGATTGACATTTTGAGTTAGGTCTTATTTTCCTCCTACCTAATTACATCCAATCATTTTGTTATCCTTCTGTAATTTCATGACAACTCATACCGGAAGTATTGTGACTGTAAATGAATGTTCTGAGGCTTCTGATAGTCTTGTAATTTAGGACCTATTAATGGCAGACCAAGGTGTGGGGAATCTCCAGAACTTAATTGGTTTTAAATTGGCCTTAAATTGTAATTAGGGGAGAAGAGCAGTAAGTCATACACGAGTATTTTTATCACAACAGAATTTAGAGTTGCGGATCCATCAGGTTACTGTTTTTGTTAGAGAAGGAGAAAACTTCTGGGTAATTAGATGTGTGTGAACACATCCACCATACTGAGTAGAAAACGAATGCAGTACCTAGGAACTGTTTGTGAGTCTGAGCCTATCAGCTGGGAAAAGCTACACTCTCTGTGGAGTTCCAAGGCTCTGGTAGCCAGACAGAAAGGTAAGACTGCTGTCACATATACTCAAATCTTCAAGAAGTGCTTATAGCATTGCTCACACAGAAGCAGTCTGTGAATGTGGAATTAGTTGAGGAGCTGGTTCCTGTTTTCACACTTGACTTTTTGGAATTACAAAAACTTACCTTGTTTAATTCCATTTGCTTTTCTGTTGTTGTGACACATTGTGTAATGAGATTGTATGGTGAGGTGAAGAATTTTTCCTGGAGAGTACTTACTTCAGTTGAGTTACATGAACTGCAAGAATTGGACACACTTCCCTTTTTGTCAGAGAAGAGTCAAGGTTTCTGTGAGCTTGGGGAGGGGAGGAAATTGAAAGTACTCCATTGTTACACAAATAGAGTGGTTCTTACCTTTTATCTTGTTTTCTTCTTGGTATATTTCAGTGCCTATCAAAAACCACTTAGGTGGTGTTACCATAAACTTTGATTACATATATAAATAAACAATAATCTTGATAATAGCATTATTAATATTAGTTGGCATTTGTTTTCATAATATGCAAGTAAAGCTTTATGTAGATTCATTCTTTATGTCATTGCACAAAACATTCTTTAGAGTATTCCACCCTGGTACTGTTTAGTTGGCCTTTGGAGGCAAATTTCTATGGATAAATATATAAAGCAGTAAATTTGTCACTATTTCCCTGTCTATATTTAATTTCTATTGTCCCAAGTTCAGTATCTCCTTGGGCAAATACTGAAAACTCTGACAATAAATGCCAGTTCTTTTAAATTCAACCCTGCAGGCTTGAGGATGGAGTGTCAGTAATCCATCCTACAAATGCATTCCTGGGAGAACAAAACAGCTGTATGGGGGCAGAAAAGAAACTGATCCCACCAGTGTTTAATACTTTGTTGAGCTTTCATAGTGTGCCTGGTACTGACTGGGCACCTCAATTATTCTCCATCTGTGCTCTCTACCAAAGCTGCCAGCCGTCCCACTGCTAGGGCCCCGAGGCTGATGGCAGAGAGCCCAACACAGTAAATGGTACAATCTAGCATTTCTTCCTGAGCTAGCCCAGCTAGTTAATCTAGCAAACAGATCACTTCATCCCTGGCATTGGCTGAGACCCTGAAATAAAGCTATGGTTGCCACAGCCTCGAAGGCAACTTTTCACAGGAAAGATAGTCATCAGAACTCCATTTAACAATGCATTAATGCCAATAGGATGGAATGGCTTAAGAGTGAAGCCACAATAAATAAAAGGCTTGTGGGAGTAAGGCGTTAACTGATCAAATTTGTGAATCAGATATTAAATGTATCACCTCTAGTCTTGGTTTTATACTCTACTAAATCTTAAGTCCAACCAAGTGGCCTTTCCTGTCAAGCCTTTGAAAAAACCCACATACTCTCTAAGTTAGTATAAATATCTTTGTGCTATGTTGAATTTCCTTGGCAAAAGGGACATCTGTGCTTCTTAGTGTCTCAACCAATTTGGATTCCTTTTAATGATCACAATTATACTGGGATGAGATCTATGAAGTGGTTAATTTGGAGCAAGAAGCTATGATATCAAATTCTTCTAATTATAGTATATATTAAGAGCTATTACAAAAAGATAGGAACTGAGAACCATAGGAGAAAAGGATTTGTACTAAATTCGGATGTCTGGAAGGTTTTAAGATATCTGTAAAAAGTGGTAACATGGCCAACATCCTTACTCCACTGTGTGTGCTAGAGATCACTGGTATCCTAGATGTGGAACCAATTTCTGAAGCACCCTATTTCCTGCATTTGCTCTTTCAGAAGCACAAATGAGTTGGAGGAAGGACATCACAGAAATCATTTAGCTGAAGACAGTCATAATAGAATCGACAATATTCTATATACATCTTCAATTCCAAGACTTTAAAACAAATAAACAACCAAAGCTATGGAACTAGAGATATAGCTCAGTCAACAAACTGCTTCCCATACAAGTGAGGGGACATGAGTTTGGTCTCCAGTAACCAAATAAAGAACCGAGTGTAAGGTTGCATGAACTTGTGATTCCAGCACTAAGACAGAAACAGGAAGATTCTCCAGATTCATTGACCAGCAATCTAGCTAAATCTAAGAACTTCACATCTCAAAGTAAGACTATCTCAAACACAAAACGAAAACCATAATGGATGACTCCTGAAGTTTAACAGTTTTTGTTTAAATTTGACCTCCAGGTATATGTGCACACACATAACACACACACAAACACACTTACAAACACACACACATGCACACACATAATTAAATCAATACAATGTCAAAGCATTGTGCTTTAATATGATGCCACAATCTCTATGTATAAATAAAAAATGGTAGAGTAATAATAAACCTTAATTTTTTATTTTTAGAAATTATAATATAATTATATCATTTCCTTCTCTCATTTACTCCCTCCAAATTTTTGCCTATCCTTCTTTTTGCTCTCTTTTATATTCATGGCCTCTATTTTCATTATTGTTTCATTCATATATATGTACCATACACACATACATATAAATATATTCCTAAGTATATAAATACAACCTGCTAAGTCTGTACATATTACTGTATGATTACACATATGTTTAGCTTCAGAGCTGACCATCTGGAACTGGAAAGCCATTGATGTCTTCTTCCCTGGGGATGATGATGATTTCTCCTGCTCTCAGCATTCATGTAGCTGTTTGTATAGTGTTGAGTTCTAGTGAGGTTTGTGCTGTTCACCTTAGCACCTCTACTGTCACCACCCTTGTTCAGCTCGTGTTTAGTCAGTTGTATGGAGAACATACATTTTAAACACTGATAGAGTGGTTGGAGATGGGGAGATGATGAGGGACCTGAAATAGTTAATATTACCAACGGATGCTCTACTCATCAATTTCTTCCTCCTCATAGCCAATACATCTGACCATCTAAGCTATGTGACTTCAATCTTTCAAGCTAATGTGAAGAATGGGAACAGAAATAGAGAAAATAGGAAAGATCTGAGGACTTAATACTGAAAAAAAAAAAGATCTTATGGTCCTCTTTTTTATCCTTGAATAGAATTTAGAGCAAAGGGAATCTATGTGTATCTCTTCTCTCTCTTTTCCCAAGCAAATACTCATTTTAGTGAAGGATATTGCTGATCAGAATCAAATCCTACTTTCTTTCTTATTTCTTTTTCCCTAGCTGCCTTAAAACTCAGCTTCCTAATTCCTATGCTTTTGGATTCTTCAACGTCTGGTCAGTCAATCATGGAAAGACTCATGCTGTAATTTGGTGCTTTTCACATTGTAACTTGGATTACAATGACTCTGAGATGCCTTTTGCTGGCTCAAGCTGATAAAGAGAAGTATATGAGTGTTGGCTTCTTGAGTTTTCATCAGTACTGTGAGTTACATAATGAAACTTGTCTGTGTTGAACTTGAAAAAAAAAACCTATTATCCTTCTACCCCTGAGATGGAACATGGAAAGAGCCATTTAGAATCCTTTAGCCACGTATAGCCTGGGAAATCGGGTTCTTTTCCTCTAAGAAAAGGCTCACTGAAAGTAGTTATTCAACTTACCACGTTGTCGATATTTTGTGTTATCAGCCCTTGGGAGACATATGGAATCCTAAGGTCTGATTCCTCCATCAGGTTATTCTCCCTTGTAAACATGGTCTCATCTATTTGGGTCATGTTTGAAAAGCTTTCACTCAGGGTCATCGATGACCTTGGTGTTGTGTGCCATTTGTGCATCGTTAAAAGGTTGTAATGAAGTTCTGCTGCACGCAGATTGTAAAAGGTCAAGCAGAAAGCTGGGAGCCAATGAGATTGGGAAGAAAAATTGTGCTTGCTGCGGAAGTTGAGGGATTCATTATATGGATGCTATGGGGTTTTCAGCAGAGTAATAACTGGGTTAGCAATAGAATGTAAATCTTCTCAGCCACTTAGTTGGAATCTGCTCCTCCTTGATTTGTGGGGATATATTTTTAACAGAGTACAAGGAAAGTCATTACACTCAGAGGAAAGCCAGTAGATTGGTAAATGCACTGCGGATGGTCTAGCCAAAAAAAGAACAGAATTAGAGGGATAAAGCATGTCTGCCTTCTCAGTTGCCAGTGTGAGAAGTATTGTCATGCAATGTGAAATTATTACCACAGAAAAATGTTGCATAAGTAGTTGCTTTGATTCTATAAAGGTTATAAAAGTCTGGCATTAGCTTCAATGGTCAATGGGTACAAGTCTAGGTAATTAAAATACTTAAAATGGCTACTGACAAAATTAATTAAAAGGATTTGAGATAGAAATAACTTCAAAATACTAGCATCTTCTAGCTAGTTCACTAAAAAGAATCATTAAGCTAATCAAAAACTGGCATGATTATTCTATGTGAGAAAAATAAAATCTCAGAAGTTCATGGATCGTCACTGAATATTGCCTGGATATAGCATCTTAAAATGAGATGCAAGTATTGGATCTCCAGAGCAGCCATTGTATCCTGTGTTAAAATATTGCATACAGAGTGCAGCAGTCTGTCTTGTGAATGAGCCACAACTCACCTGTTGCATAAGTCAAGTCTTTGGAATTTACCTAAGAGTAAGAGAAAGCATAATTATTCCATTAGGCTAGTGTAACATGTTTCCTGGATGTTATGAAAGGATGTAAACTTGTCCCAGAGAAGGAGAAACTGCCATTAAGATGTAGCATAGCACCCAAAGACCTGGGTACGACTTAGATGAGCAATGAAGTGGTGGAGAGATGGGAGCGAAAAAGAAACAGAAGGATATATGTGCGCAATGAAGAGAGGAGGAACTAGAGATGTGGATGAAGGTGAGAAACAGCCTGGTGTGATGGAGAGAGATATGCTGCCCCCTGAGGCCACAATAAGGTCCTGGTTATGCTGTTACAAAGGACCTTGTCTGGTAAGAGTGTATGTCAAAATCTTTGGCCCATTCCACCACCAAAGGACTTACAGATGTCCGTGATCTGGCTTGCTGCCTGGGGCTATGTTGATGTCATATGACTAAACAAAGCCTGCTCCACCCTTCATTAGGGCAGAACTCGGGAGGGTGGGTATCACACTTTAGATGAGCCGCATAGTAGAACTGGCTTTTGTGATGTGGACATGAGAGAGAGGCCCCAAGAGTGTAAGAGCAGGAAAGCTGGCTCTGCCCCATGCCAGCTTCTGCACTAGTGAGCTAACCAGGCTAGTGCTAGCGAGCGCCCCCTGGTGGTGCAGGTACAGGAGAGCTGGTGAGCTAACCAGCTCACCTTCAACCCACGTTCAGATCCAGGACTCTTGAGTTGTTATGCCCAACATGCACCCCATCTGTGAATTGCTGAAGCATGTGAAAGGACTGGTCCTACAGATCCAAAGCTGTAGAATCTCCATGACACAGATACACACACTTTCACAGCTGAAGGGCACATGTACAGACACACAAATAAGAACTGAGACAAACAAGGAAGTCCACAAAGTTCTACATGATGTTTTTAGTAACCTACAATGGAGAAATTGTTCCTGTGAGTAAACTAGGAAAGGGCTTCACAATACTAGAAAATGGAGGCCTGAACAGGCTTGAGTCAATAAAAGAGAGTGTCATGGCAAGGACACGTATTGCAAGCAAGGGGATTAAAAACTACCAGTTTGGAGATGAAGTGACGATGGCTCAGTACTTAAGAAGAATTGGTGCTCTCACAGAGGACTTGGGTTTTGTCCCAAGAACCCACATGACAGCTTACTACAGTCTGTAGCTACAGTTCCAGGGAACTTTACTCCTTCTGACTTCTGCAGATTCTTCGATGCACATTGGGCAAATATATGTACTCAATATATATATAAAATAAATAAAAACATACATACATAAATGTCTTATTTAGGATTTTATTACTGTGAAGAAACACCATAATCATGGCAACTCTTATAAAGGAAAACATTTAATTGGAACAGGCTTACGGTTACAGAAGTTTAGTCCATTATCACCATGGCAGGAATGGTGCTACAGAATGAGCTGAGAGTTCTATATCTTGATCCACAGGCAGTAGGAGACTGAGTGTAACACTGAGCATAACTTGAACATATATAATACTTAAACGCCCATCTACAAAGTGATGCACTTCCTCTAACAAGCCCACACATCCTAATAGTGTCACTCTTGTTTTTTGTTGTTGTTGTTGTTGTTGTTGTTTTGTTTTGTTTTTTGAGACAGGGTTTCTCTGTGTAGTCCTGACTGTCCTGGCACTCACTCTGTAGACCAGGCTGGCCTCGAACTCAGAAACCCGCCTGCCTGCCTCTGCCTTCCAAGTGCTGGGATTAAAGGCGTGCGCCACCACCGCCTGGCATAGTGTCACTCTTTATGGGCCAAGCATACAAACACGTGAGTCTATCAGGGCCATACCTAGTCAAACCACAACATGATGAATTCATCTGAAAAATATTTAAAACTAAAAGATGTTTTCAAACTAGTATAAGAATGTAGATTCCAAGATATCCCAGGATGAGTTAAGAAAGACATGGAAGGTTTAGATATGACAATATTTAAATTTTGTCATGCTAACTTTTCTTAAAGGTTAAGAAAACTTAACTTTTTCATTTCAATTCTATATTCTGCAGACTTACAATAGTAGGGTTCAGAGATTTAAATGAAAATGGCCTCTATTGGCTAATATATTTGCATCCTGACTCCCCAGTTGGTGAACCATTTAGAAAGATTAGGATGTATGTTCTTGTTAGAGGAGATGAGTCCTTGGGAGTAGAGTTTGCAATTTCAAATGCTAGTCCAAGTATCACACTTTTCCTCTGCCTCTTTGCCTGCTGGATACAGATCAGGAGGTAAAGCTCTCTGATATTGTTCCAGTGCCATGCCTGCCTTAGTGCTGCCACACTCTCAGTCATGGTGATAAAAAACTAACCCTCTTGAACTATCACTAAGCCCATAAATAAATGTTTCCTTTCATATGAGTTGTCATGGTCATGGTGTCTCTTCATAGCAATAAAAAAGTGGCTAAAAACACAGGGTGAGTAAGAAAATTCTTACTGTAATACATCAACTTACAAAAAGATAATTATGTAGAGAACTAAATAATGTGATAAATGAGATAAAGTACAAATACATATTGAAATTCATATTATAGAGCATAAATTTTAAACATGTATATGAAATATCATATGTATCTATCTATCTATATATATATATATATATATATATATATATATAGTGCTTTTACTTTCTAGTATTTTTGTTTTCTTTTGAATGCATGTTTGGAGTTGAATCCAATGCCTCATGTATATGATTATATACATGATTACATCTGTGGAGGCTGGAGAGAAGTCTCAACAGTTAAGAACACTCATTGTTCTTCTAGAGGATGCAAGTTCTGTTCCAAGTTCCATATCATAAAACTCACAAACATTTGTAGTTCTACCTCCAAGGGATCTATCACCCTCTTCTGACCTCTAGAAGGACCACAGTTATATCTACACACACACACGCACACGCACACGCACACACACACCATAGTTGTACACTGTATTTCCAGCCCATTGTGAATGGTTTAAAGTGAAGTCAATGTATTTTTCTGAAAACTTCCTTACTGTTTGTAGTGAACAATGTATTCCAGACTTTTAAAAATAATTGTCATTTTATCATTGCACATGGTCAGTACGCTATGTAGTACCACTCTAGAATGTATCTTAAGGAAAATGAAAAATGCAAATCCTACATTCATAATTTCCAGAAATAAATAGTCAACCTACCATCCAAACTCGAATGATATAAATAAAAAAATACTTAGAGAAATTCTCATAATATCAGAAGTAAACAAGGGAAAATGACAGAAATAAATTTACCAATTAGAGATGAATAGAAAAATAAACTGAAATAAAAGTAAATAAAGGTAATCAGAATATGATACTAAATAAAAAAGGAAGACACTAAAAACGTTATATGAATCAATGTATTGAGGGTTGGAAACAATAATGAATTGAGCCACTATCAACCATGAAGTATAATAATAAAATATTGAAAAGCAGGAAAGCGAATAAAGTTAAAGTAAGATAAGAAAAACATCTAGAGACATAGAAAGAAATAAAGATTATTACACTGCTTCTACAAGATCCCTGCAAAGAGGAGACAGATGGTAGTACAGTTGGAAACATGGACACTACTCTTGAAGATAGTGTAGACATAATAATACATTCATAAAATGAAGTACCATTCACTCACGAAGATGGATGATCATATAAGATGTGAAATAATTATCAGTTTATATTTGTAAATAAAAATGTCAAACACAATAGTAGCATATCATTTCCAAATTTAAAAGAAACAACACCTACATGCTACAAAATGTCAACAAGTAGAAACTGGTAAATAGGAGAGATGGAGAATCAAATGTCAACAAACAGAAATAGTGTGTATGTGTGTACTTGGCAGTTGTGATGGTCTTAAGATGACAAGCTTTTCCATTGTAGCAAAATAAACAAACATCTTTCTGAGAGGTCAGCGTTTTTCTATTCATACTTTAAAATGTAAGAACACTCAGGCAGCTTTTATAAATATATTCAAATAACAAAAAGTTGTTCAAATTAATACATCTCAGCAGAAGAAAATAAAACAATAATAAACAATTAAAGTAAAAAAAATGCACAAAAATTTTGTTTCTCAAAATCCATGAGACTAAATACTGTTTAAAGCCTTGAAATCTTGGTCTAACACATAATCCCAGCATGGAAATGGGAGAGGACAGAATACTTATCTCTAGCTTCGAAGCTACTGACAAAAGATGAGAATGAATGGGAGGGGGAGAATTATTTATCTTTAAGGATGTGTCTTCTAACACACAGACTATAGTTCTCTGCAAGGCTACATACCCAAGAGCAAAAGGTTTTCATTATTGAACTCAGTTAATTGTGAAAGAGAAAAGGGAGAAAGTGGGTAGGCAGCAGAGCAGAGGAAAAAAACAGGAGAAAATGTGGAAATGTGAATATGTTCAAAATTTGGGGGTAGATTCTAAAGCTCTTGGGGGCAGTCAGTATGTGTGTTTCTAACTTTGAGAATAAAGGGGCAGTACCACTAAATGAAATGAATTATTGGCTTATTGATGCCACATAGCCTGGGGCGGACAAGGCATATCTATGATATACCTCTTCTCTACCCTGTAATGTAGAGTCCTGCTGCAAGCAAGAGTTCCATAGGATTTCACATAAATGACTGGATCTTGTTAGAAATCATAAGTTCTCCACAGACTGTCAGAACCAATATTCTATTAAATGTCTATGCTAGGATTCCATAGAGGAGACACAGCAAAGGATTCTTTAAATTTTTCCCTAAAAGAATGTGTTTTCCTCAGCCTGAGGTTCTTGTTGGTGAAACAGGAATCACAGGGAACATCTGTGATTAGCTGTGTCTTACGTTCTACTGTCCTGTATTTCTCAGTTCCTTGGTTAATATGCATTGTAACTATTTCACAGAGAAGCTGCCTTAAATAACTCCTATAGTTAAGGAACTTCACAAAGGAATATAAGCAAATAACGTTATGTTTAAAATTGCCACAAATGGTGGATCCTGACTTTTTCCATTTGTATGAAATCGAAATCAGCTTGATAGATCTGCCTATCCAATCCCCCACTTCTCTCTGAAATAAAACAATGAAGACAATGTGAAGAGAATTTAACATTACCATCTACTTCAGAGGTGTCTGACACTGATTGCAGAGGCATTGTGAGCTGTGGCAACTTTTTTTCTTTGTATTTAGAAACAGTAGATCAATAATTGCAAATTCAATATCCAGAATTGATTTTCTTGTGTTTTAAATTAAAGAAGAGATTTATGACATCATTTCTTTGGAAATGCGGCTGAAAAGTCTACATAGGAAGTCAGTGTCTTTCTTCCCATTGGCTTGGACAGCATTAGATGAGGTTTTAATTGATGCTAAGGTAGGCAGCTCTGAACAGACTTGGCGGAAGTAATTGTTCCCAGGTCTGCTCTACGTTGACAGGCACACTGTTTTACTAGAGGAAATTGCATTTGGCAGGGTTGTTAGAAATCTGTGCAGATCAGCTCCATTTTCTAGCTCAAGTCATCTGTTCTATGTGATGCCTGGGACCTCCAGATCACTAAACTTAGGCACCCCTTTTAAAATGGGATAATCAAGTGCATTTATTTGAAGAAAACAGTTTGAAGAACTTCAAGACGATATAAATGTAGATAAAAGTAGAAGTGCTTAAGCGGAGAATTATCCAGGGGGAATAGGGCATAGAAGTGGAAAAACTACACCCAAGTTTTTGACTTAAAAGCATGCGATTTCCCCCCCCCTCAGCACTCTGGCCTGAGGCAGACTGGGATGCTGCTAAAGTTTGAGGAGGTTTCTTCCTTCCCTGTCAATCACTGCTTTTAGTCATGAACCTCGTTTGCATTTTAACCAGATCTTTGTGCATTAACTCCTGATGGGCATTTCAAACAAGCACATGAATGAGAGAGAAAGCCTTTCAAAAACTACGAGCTCTGTTGGGCCACAGGAGGGTCCAGCTAGCTTCAAGATGAGTTAGGAGGCGAACTCAGGGATCCTATGTGAAATGCCGACATGATGTGCAGCACAGTCATCTATGAGAAAGATGCTTCCAACTCGTTCTTTTCCCTCCTAGTCCTCAACTCTGAGCCTGTGGTAGCTGGGATTACTCTACTGGATCCCATATATATTCATTTGACCTGGACTTGAAAGACTCTCTCTCTCTGAGTCATGGTGATTCTCCTTATCTCCTTCCTTCCTAAAGTCTTAAAAGTCCTGTCTCTGTCTTACCCAGCCATTGGCTGCTAGAATCTTTATTTAGCTATCTCAATGAACCGAGAGCAGGGTCTCTTAGCATCTTATGTGTAGACACTCTGGTAAGCAGTTTTGTGGACCAAAATTAACATTATAACACAAGCAGCATTAGGCTAAACCCTCTTCAAACCAGCTCTTGGTTTTGTTGATCCTTTAAATTTTTTCTCTTTGTTTCTAACTGGTTGATTTTAGCCCTGAGTTTGACTACTTCCTGACCTCTGCTACTCTTGGGTGTATTTGCTTCTGTTCTAGAGCTTTCAGGTGTGCTCTAAAGTTGCTTGTATGGGCTCTCTCCAACATCTTTATGAAGGTACTTAGTGCTATGAACTTTCCTCTTAATATTGCTTTTATTGTGTCCCACAAGTCTGCGTAAAATTGTCTTTATTTGATTGAATTCTATAAAGTCTTTGATCTCTGTCTCTCTCTCTCTCTCTCTCTCTCTCTGTCTCTCTCTCTCTCTCTCTCTCTCTATATATATATATATATATATATATATATATATATGTGTGTGTGTGTGTGTGTGTGTGTGTGTGTGTGTGTGTGTGTGTGGTGTTTGTGTGTGTGTTGTTTGTATGTATGTATGTATGTATGTATGTATGTATGTATGTATGTATTTCTTCCCTGACCAAGTTATCATTGAGCAGAGAGTTGTTTGATTTTCATGAGTAAGTGGGCTTTCTGTTGTTATTGTTGTAATTGAAGTCTAGCCTTAGTCCATGATGATCTGATAGAATGCATGGGATTATTTCAATCTTTCGTATCTGTTGAGGCTTGTTTTGAGTCCTGTTATGTGGTCAATTTTGCAGAAGGTTCCATGAGGTGTTGAGAAGAAGGTATATTCTTCTGTTTTGGGGTAAAATATTTTGTAGATATCTGTTAAATCTATTTGTTTCTTAACTTCTGTTAGTTTTACTGTTCCAATAACCTGTCCATTGGTGAGAGTGGAATGTTGAAGTCTCCCATTGTGATGGTTTGTGTATGCTTAGCCCAGGGAGCAGCACTATGAGAAGAAGTGACCCTATTCGAATAGGTGTGGCCTTGTTGGAATAGGTGTGTCACTGTGGGTGTGGGCTTTAGTATAAAGATACTGTTTAAATTTGGATTTGTCATGGAATAGCTTGATTTCTCCATCTATGGTGATTGAAAGTTTTGCTGGGTATATTATCCTCAGCTGGTACCTGTTTACCTGTGCTTTCATGTATTTCTTTAAGGGAATTCCTTATATCCTTCTTAAAGGCCTCTATCATCTTCATGAGTAAGGATTTTAGGTCATTATCTTGCTTTTCAGGAATGTTGGGTTATCTGGGGCTTGCTTTGGTGGGAGAACTGGGTTCTGGCGGTGCCAAATTGCATTAGGTTCTGTCACTTACAATCTTGCACTTGCCTTTGGCCCTCTGGTTATCTTTGGTGTTAACTGGCCTGGGTGTCTCTGACTGGAGCTGGCCTCCTTAGAAACAGGTAAAGCACTGTGACATGGGTTAAAGGCAGTTTCCTTGGAGGCAGGCAGTGCTGTCTCTGGTTAGGGTAGGCTGCTTTTGTCTCTGGTTAGAGCAGGCCTTCTGTGCCCCTGGTTACTTTGGACCTCCTGGGAGGCAGACAGGCTGTAGGGTGTATGAGGTTGATCTGGCCCCAGGTGGAGAAGTAGACTGGAAGGAAAGGCAAGCTGGGGGAGAGGGAGCTACGTGTATGTCCCAGCAGGCTTGGGTGTTCCAACTGGCATGGGGATTTGGGCAAGAGTCTCACTGTGTCTTTTATTACTCTGACCTCCTGGGAGACACACAGGCTATAGCATGTGGGTAGGTATCAGGCCTCTAGCAGAATGACAACTTTTTTTTTCCCTAAGTGATTTTCAGGGAAGTTGCTTTAATGAAAACTATGAAAATATAATTGCTTTTTAGGATTAAACATTTTTTATTTGTATGTGTGTTTGGGGAGGTATTTATATGTCACACAGGTCACAGGTGTGCAGATGCCTTTGAGGGACAAGAAGATGGCATTGACTTCCCTGGTTCTAGAATTAGAGGCAGTGTTAATCTACCCAGTGTGGCTGCTGGGTACCAAACTTGGGTCTTCAGCTAAAGGACACTGTCTTCTTAACCACTAAGCCATCTCTCCAGCAGCTGAAGATAATAACTCTAAAACTCATACTATCAGCTGATTGTGAACCTGAATCAATACATAGAAAATGAATATAAATGGTAATCACAGCCATGGATCTGAAATAATATTGATTAAATTATCTGTAGATTAAATTCCAGACAAGTTTTAAAATGTTATCAAATGAATCAAATTTTGCTTCTACTACTCAAGCTGGCAGAGTGACTTCCCTGGAACTTACACATTGTAACTATGGTCCTAATAGAGTCATATGTGGTAGGTACTTCAACATATTATTATGGCCCATTCTTCGGTTTCTAATACCAACCTGCTAGGTGATAATAAGATTCACTTTCACATATTTAACTTAATCATACACACAAAAAAGTAAAGACATAAAGTAATCTACATGTCCCTATTGTTTCTTATGAATAATTTTATCTAGACATAACTTTCAGAACTTAAATAATCTATTACTGTCTTGATTAAATTGTGTTGTATCAACTCATGCACAGAAGAAGCTAATTTAGTGCGAAACATATAGTCTTCCATTGTGTTGCAGTAGACTGTTGTGGGTGTTACTTGAATCTACAAGCATCAGTATGTTATTTTTCATGTGCATGCCCTTGTGTCTTCATTCAGTTAGTTTAGAATTGCTAATCTATAAATAATATTTCATAGTTATTTTTATGTAGTGTCTCACATCATGCCAATGATTATAACATAATATGTTTTACCATTTTAAAAGTGATGTATTTCCAAATGGACTTTGTTCTTGCTAGAAGTAATCTAAGAAATCATGATTGTAGATTTAAAAAAATACATTCATCATCTATAATCTCTAAGTAGTAGACACCATCTCTGTTGCTGGCTTAGTTATTGTGCAGATATATGGAGAGAGTTCTTAGCTCTTACCTTCTGCACGTCACTGTGTTCAGTCTTTTATGCAGCTCCCAGGCATCACCAGGAACACATGATTCTAGAGACTCCTGTTCTTCTAAGATCCCTACAGTGATCCTCTCTGCATAGTCACTGGTCTCAAGCTTTTGTCACACATGGAAATGCTTTTTATATCCCTTCCTAGCAAACAAAAACATCTTTTCATTAATATTGAGTATGAAACATTTCCTCAAATTTTCAGTTTTCAATTACTCTTCTCTTGAATAATAGAATCTCTGCGTACATATTCAATTTCACATGCGTGTTGTTAAACCTATCTGTAGTAGCTATAATTTTAAAAATGACAGCCCTACAGGTCTCTACCAGAGAAAACTTATTATGTTACTGAGGCATATATAAGTAATCAAAACTCAAAGGCAATGTACATGATTCTTAAAAGGAAATATATAGGATCTTTGTCTCTACTTTTGTGAGTGCTGTAAGCTATTGAATTACTGAATGATATATAGTGTTCTCAGATTATGGGAGCTACAGGCTCACTCATTGCCTTCTAAGTATCTCTGTTAAAATGGCTAAGGAGATCTCAGAAGACAGGTAATTAAACGTCTGATATTTTAATATTTGTCATGCTTTATTTTGTCATTCTAAACAAATGCTTTGTGACAGCCTTGTCTTTATTTTCATGAAGAGGATAGTCCAATGTATATAAATTTCAGACATATGTGGTGGTTTGAATATGCTTGGCCCAGGGCGTAACACTACTAGGAAATGTAGCCTTGTTGGAGGAGCTTTGACCTTGTTGATTGAAATATGTCATTGTGTGACTGGGCTTCAAGGTCCCATGCACAAGCTCTGCCCAGTGTGGAGAAAGTCTTTTTCAGATCAAGACATACAACTCTCAGCTTCTCAAGCACCATGCCTGCCTGAATGCTGCCATGAGTCTTGTAATGATGAAAATAGAATAAGCCTCTGAAGCTGTAATCCAGTCCCAATTATATGTTTTTTGATCCTAAGTAAAGACAACCATATTTCTTCAATTAAATATATGTCTATCTGACAGTGCTGGACATATTTGAAATATATTTTTTATATTATTATATCATAGGTACATGGGCACACATGCACAGACACAGGCACAAATGTACACATAGTTTTAAAGTTTCTCAAGTGAGAATACACTTGGGCTACAGGCAAAAGATAATATATTTTATCTGTACCATCTGTTGCCTTTCACAATGACTTCACATGGTTGAGAGTTTTAGAGCCCTTAGAAACTACTGACAATGCTCCTTATGTAAATCAAATTTCTTTTGTTCCTATATGTCTAGCTGTGTAAATCTATTTTCTGTTTCTTATAATGCAATGTCAGACTGTATATTCAGAAAAGAAATTCGTGTTCCGTTGTGACATTGGTCCAAGGTTAGGAAGTCTTATCTGGTGATGACTTCTAGGGGAAAAGTGCTGGGTTAGCACAGGAGTGAGTGAGTGTGTATGTCTCTGTCTCTGTCTCTGTCTCTGTCTCTGTCTCTGTCTCTCTCTCTCTTTCTCTCTCTCTCTCTTTCTCTCTCTGTGTGTGTGTGTGTCCTTGGTCTTTCTTAATATAATGCAAATGATAATAGAGTCTCCATCCTGATGACACCATCTGATTCTGTCACCTGTCACGTTCCATTTTTATGCATGATATTCTGCTTAATTCTGTCCTCATATACCTTATAATAGTGATAAATATCAAGTCTTAGAGGGTACTTTATTGCATTCAAATAATAATTCAAGTTAAGAAACAACTCACATACAACATATATTGTGAAATTATTACTAAATGGTTTACTTGTTTCAGTGGGTGGAAGTACTGACTTTTTTGATATATTTTTTAAATTTTTGACAGTTTTACACATGTATACAATAAATTTGGGCCACTTTAACTACCCGCTTCTCTCATCCTTTCTTCTCTCCCCTCCTGAAACACTTCTTTCCTACAAGGCCCAGTGTACTTTTATGTAGTTTTGTTTGAGACCCACTGAGTTTCATTAGAGTTAATTGCACAAATGTGGAAGGGAGGTTATTTACTGGAGCTCAGACAGCTATTCAATCCCTATGCCACTAAAGAAGATGACATGACTTTGTGACAACCATCAAGAATTCAAGTAACGCCACAGAAGAGGGCACAGAAAAAACAAAAGTGAGAAAATGTGAACAGGTAAAACAGGTTTCCCTGTGGACATGCTGGGGAGATGAACTGATGATACTGTTTCTCATGGCCTTATCAAATGTTTGTGTGGGAGAGCACATGTATGCCACATGCATGCATGGAAACTCATCGGAAAATCTTCTTTTTTCCCCACAATGGAGTCTCTGGGATCAGATTCAGTCTTGACAGAAAGAGTATTTTAGAGCTGTTTTGCTGGCCCCTCATACCTAACTTTTGTGTTTCTTACATATATATTTTGCATCTAAATCAATATTCTATTCTAGAAGTCACAAATTCTAGAGAATTTTTTTTCTAGAAAGAGAATAAATGGCTCTTTCTACTTTAAAATGAGAAGACACATGATCGCTGTAGAAGGGAATGGAGCATTAGCCCACTTAGAACGTGAGGCTCCATTAGGATCCAAATGTGTCAGCCTAGGTAGCTGGACTAATTTTACAGGAATTTAATGCACCACTAAAACATTGAAATCTGTGAAATAGCTCCACTTTCTTGATTTTTAAATTAAACTTGTCTTACTGAAGGGAAGCACTTTACTCACTAGGGTTACTAGAATAGAGTAGACAAAATTGTATCTGTAATAGCAAAGGGTGCACACAAGCCAAAAATAAAAATAAAAACCTTCAGACAAGAGGGAAAAAGGATATATTAAAACTTTATCTCCATTGCTCAATTTGACTGCTAACAATAAACAGACAGAAAAGACATGTCTCTGTAGAGTTAATACCATAAAAACTAGATGCCTAGAGGGAATCAAAACCAGAAAAAGGGAAAAAAGCTTTTACATCTGTAATTAACATCTAGGAACACATGACAGTTTTTTCAAGTTGATCCATAAAAGATTAAGGTTGGAGAAACAAAAGCAAACAATTAACATTTATCTCTATATAGTATCTACCCTTTGAACACAGAGGTGAAAATATCAAAGCTACCAAAGATTCATGGGCTGGTGAGAAGAATCGGACAATAAAGGCACCTTCTTCCAAGCTTGATGACCTGAGTTCAATCCCCCTGTGAGTATAGAGGACAAGACAGTCACTGAGGTCAGGTTGTTCTCTGACATTCCCCATATACACCATGATTCATCCATGGACACACATGCATATGAATAAAATAAGTTTAATAAAAATATAAAAACTAAAAATTAATAAACATAACAAGCTAATTTTAAAAAATCACGTTCAATAATAACCTATTCTATAAGGCAGACCATTTTTCTAATTGCTTTATATATTACAATGTTGCAAAATAATAGCCACTGAGTGGGAGAGGGTCATCATATGGAGAGCTGCCTAAACATACCTCATAGTCATTTTAGTTCCTTGAGTCTTAACTGCTCAGTGAGCAGCACAGAGTTCAAAGGGCAAGGCAGCTCTTAAATTCCACTCATAAGGATACTCCACTCATGAATGGTCATCTTCTAAATGCCTACATCCTGTGTCACAAAATGCTTCAAACACATGAAAGTTGTGGGTCACACATTCAAAAATATCTTTAATCAAATTTAAGAATACTTACATTACCCAGTTTAGCGATGAAAGATAGGCCTTGAGATTATGTAGGCAGAAAAATGTTCAGTGACTACGGTACCAATGTTTCTGGCAAGGTGGCACTCCTAGTTGAAAATCTAAGAAATGATTTAGTGGTTAAATCTATGCCTTTGTTCATGCTTCTATGTGTGAAGAGATCGAGCTTGATTAACAAACCTTTCCATTTGAAGTCACACATCTGACATGACAAGATGCACATTTTTACAGGAAGTGCATATTCCAAATACATTCTTGGAATCCCGCTTACCATGTACAGTTTGGAGAAGATTTTCTGTTTCTGATGAAGTTATTTATTTATTTACTGTGTATAGATACATGTGTGCTCATTGCATAGTACACTCGTGGATGTCAGAAGACAGTTTGCTGGAATTATTTCTCTCCTTCCACTAGGTGGGTCTCAGAAATAAAACTCTGGTATTTAGGCAAGGTGGTAGGTACACTAACCTGCAGAGCCATCTTCTTGAATCTGCATTAGAAATGCATGTTTGCTAACTGGGTGGGTTGTTGTTGTTTTTGTTGTTGTTGTTGAAAGAGAGTCTTATGCTGTACAGATTGACCTCTAACTCACTATGTAAGTAAGGATAGCCTTGAACTCATGGCACTACTCTCTCTGACTCTCACATGCTAGAATTCCAGGCATGCACCATCATGCTTGGTTACATGCTGCTGTATCATCAAAACCTTACCTCCGCCATTGAACTAGGGAACAGTTCATTTTAAAAGAGGTAATAGTGTTGGGAAATGACAGAGTAGAAAAGGTACTTTTGGACAAGGTTGAAAACCTGAGTTTGGTTGAGTTAACATAGAAGAAAACAGAATTTCACAAATTGTCTGATCCTCACATGTCTGCTGTGGCATGCAGGCACGTGCATGCACCACGACCAAAGCCACACATACACACAAGTACAAAACCAAGTAATAATTAAAGTCAGGTTTTGTGGCACACACTGGGATCCCACCACTGAAAAACAGAGAAGGAGTTTTAGCACAAGTTGGAGAGTAGATTTGTTATCATATTACATTCTAGATTCCAGGAAACCTGTGCTTATGAGACCTGGTCTCAGAAAAACTAAAGTAATTTAGAAAGCAATGACAGATATCTTGTATGGTTGTTTATATTGTCTTTCACTATTGTTGCTTTTGTTTTAAATGGGAGCAGTTTAAGTATAAACTGTTTGAAATTTGTTATTCAACCATTAGAGAATAGTCACACCAGGACATACCAGATTGGTGAAGAACTGGATATAAAATGGTGAACAGCATAAATGAATATATAATATAGCAAGTAAGACCACAGCTTTGTTCTAAAATAATGTAGCTTAAAACAAAATAGAACAACAATAATAAAACAATGGGTTCTAAAAAAAAGAGAGAAAGAAAGAAAGAGAGAGAGAGAGAGAGAGAGAGAGAGAGAAAGAAAGAACCCAAAAGTGGCAATAGTGTGGGGAGGCCATGGAAGGAGTAAAATAAATGAGATCGAAAGAGAATGTAACAGAAACAAAAATACACGTATGAAGTTTTCACAGGAAGTATGTAATCTGTAAAAAAGTTCAAAAGCACTAGCTATGACAATAAAGAGAATGGAAATAAAGCAAGTAATTTAATTTATGTTACACAATCACACTTCATGTGCTGAGAACATTTACTTAAAATATTCAACTGCTTAGTGCACAGTCAGGAATGTAGATTTTTACATTTGAATATTTATAAAGAAACTCTCAGAAAGTTCATGGACTGACATGAGTTGATGCTCATGTAATTCATTTTTTAAGTAGTCTCAGATTCTCACTCAAGTAGCCTATTCGTATCAACAAAGCTACCTCCTGTTAAAAGGACTCTAACATATTAACGTCAACAATGGGGAACAGTTGAAAAGACAGTATCTACTAGACACAGTCTCAGACCCGAGGAATGACAAACAGCTGGCATCCAAGTAGTGGGGACACAGACCAAATATGCATTATGAAAAAAACTAGACAAGCCCAAGGACCATTCGTTTTGGAGAGAGACTAATTGCTCTCAACACAGTGGTTACAAAAGGTGATGCCTCTGTGGAATTATTAACATTATTATAATTAGAACTCTCTATTTTAAAAAGTAAGAACATTTTTTCACACATTTTAGAATTTTTTTTTAATTTAGTACTTTTGTGTGGGATGATGGTGGGAAGATATAATTGCATGGAGTTGCTGATTTCCTTAACAATCTCAGATAATTGAGTGCCAATGCAAAAATTCCACATTGGGTTTTCTTTTCAAATTCCCCTTTGGAGTTTCTGATATATTTTTCTGTTATTGTACAGATACTTAAAGTACAGCTATGGTCAATTAGCTTAGCAGTAGTTTTTGAGAAATAAGAAACACTCATTAGTGAGTAGATGGAAATTAAATTGACATTTTCTCATATAAAATTCTTTATTATATACACCTTTCTAGACTCAGAGTAGATATGGCAAATTCCAAGGAGGGAAAATTGACATAGATTGAACATGCATATTTTCTTGTTTTCTTTGTTTTTCAAAGCTGCAAAAAGCAATGAAAATTAAGGGTGATAGTACAGTTATATTCCTCAGTTTTCAATAATCATAAAGTTGGCAAAAAGAAAATGTCCTGAAGATACAGAGGTGTTAACTTGCTCACTTTTTTGTGAGAATATGCTGTTCTAATACTAATGTTCCAAGTGCTCCCTGTAATTTTACTACAGTTTTTTATAGGTTGTAAATGTCAACTCTCCTATAATTTAATCGTGATTCATTTTTGACACTATTGCAACAAACTTCAGTGAACTTCAGTCCTAATAACTTGACATAATTAATTCTAAATATTTGAACAATGTGAAATGTCTTGTTAGAAAACTTAAGCTGTTCATTGGCGGTGCACACCTTTGATCTCACCATTCCAGACGCAGAGGCAGGCAGATCTCTGTGAGTTTGAAGACAGTCTGGTTTACAGAGTGACTTTCCAGAGTCTTACCTATACTGTTTCTGACTTTTAGGTACACTGTGAGAAGATCCTCCACAGTCTGTCTAAGATGCCATATTACTGTAGAGTGGGAGACGGGTATTTGGTAGGAAAGAGAGTGTGTCTTAGTTCCATGAGTTAAATGACTTTTTGTTGTTTCTTTATGTTTTATTTTTATATATTCTTTCATGCAATACATACCAACTGTAACCTCCCCTCCCTGCACTCCTCCCAGTCTCCCTGCACCTGCCATCTCCACCAGATCTGCTCCTCCATTTCCCTTCAAAAAAGAGAAGGCCTTGCAATGATATCAGCAGAACATGATATAAAAAAGATGCCATAAGACTAGTCACAATCCCTCGTATCAAGGTGGTACAAGGAAACCCAGTGGGAGGAAAGGGGTCCCAAAAGCAGGTAAAATGTCAGAGATAACTTCATTCCCACTCTTAGGGTTTCCACAAACACCCAAGCTAAACAATCACAACATATATGAACAGGCAAATTTTATACATGAAATTCTAATTGTAACTATTGTAACTATCACTAAACTACATTGAAAGTGAAATGCCCCATCTAATGGTAGAGAATGGGCAATGATGGTGTCTGAATTCAGCTTTTAAGATGGGTTTATCATTTCTAAAATTTTATTGTCTGTTATTCGAGATCATACCATATAGAAAGAAATGCATTATTAGAATAATATTTAAATGTCCATTATAACTGTGACTGTGTTGCATTATCTGGTTATCATTAAAAGATTTTAAAATGTTACCTTAATTATTTATAACATGAAGATATAACCCTTAAGAAAAATCACATGTGTGAACATAGTCATTAGAGACTGTAAATGATTCTATTAAATCTTCGTAAAAATAGGCAAAGGTGAACCACAATAATAACAATGCTTGGAAAAATACTTTAAATTAGCATAAGTAACTGTATAAACCATAGCTACCTGCAATGACTAAAAATGAAATTGTATGTGTTTTAGTAGCATCTGTCCATTAGTAGTCATGTATATGAAAATATACATACTCTTCTTGAAATTCTAAAATGTATCAAAATACTCAAAGTGTTACTACATTTAAAGTAAAGAGTTGAATAGGTCAACATTAAATGATATGGAAGAGTCCATTTCCTTCTAGTAGATTAGAACAGAGTCCTTAAAATCAATTTTGATATTTAAGTATGACTGGGAATTGGAGTAATATATGCAGCCCTACATCAATATAAAAGGGCATTCAGAAGTGACTCTACTCATTTATGAAGAAGTTTTACTGTCATCCTTTCTTTTGTAATCCTGCTCTCTGGCACACTTTGCTGCTTAGAAAAAGACTTTAAACTATTATGACTAGAAGAAATAGTTAATAGACTTTGTGCAATATATATATATATATATATATATATATATTGCATTAATCATAAATGTCAAAGTATAATATTAAGTAATATCCATACAATAATAGGAAAGCAACCAAATGTTTCAAGATTTATTTTGTATCAACAATAATCACATAAGTGAACAGTCAATATGAAGAATAGGCGATTCATTTCAGGGACATGAAGATCCTAATACTGCAGAAGGGAAGGTTGCCTGATCCATAAACAAGTGAAAATAAAATATTAAAAAGAGAAAACAGTTGAGTGAAAGGCCTTGACATGCTGTATAGATGAAGGACACATGACAAGATCCTAGCTTGCAGCATTTATTGCTACTATAGAGGGCTTTGTTTATTAAATTTTCACAACAAAGGGGAAAAAGAGCATTAAAAACATTAATCAAAAAATGTCTTGAAAATTTCTTACAGAAAGGTGTTCATATATCTCAAAAAACTAAAGAGGAGGCTTCAAATGCAAGTGTTGTTTGCACAGAGCTCTGATTTGCTGACAACTTTCAAATAGAAGTTGAGGATATGATAGAAAAGGACTGTGATCTCTCTTTAAAAATCAATAGCCTTTACAATCCCAAATGCTCTTACTGCTGAGATTAATACAGAGCAAGAATCCATCCTGAGTGCACAGAACGACTTCTATTACAATGGAAAAATGAAAACGCTTCTATTCCTGACACAGCCAATAGCTCTCACCTCTGTATATACTGTACTTTCTATATTTTTAATTTAAATGCATATAGTTCCAAGGATGGGGACATAATCAGCATTCACTTGTTCCAGAGTATAACAGAAGATGCAGAGGTTTACTCTATAAATAAACATGTGCCCTTTCCTGGGTGCCATTTGCTTAAAATATTTTCCCTAGAAATGTCTCCAGTATTCTGTGTCTCTCCTTGAGCTTGTTGCTCATGACTGTCTTGTTTCTCTCTGCTAGAACCCATACCAAATATCAGAAAACTGCTATCTCCTTCTTGAGTTTAAGACATGTGTTTTAGAGTTCAGAAAATTGTGGTGTTATTTGCAGACAAGTGCATTTTAAAATTTCACATTTTGATTTTCAGAAGTTTAAAAAAAAGCACACAATTTTATGTGCACACAGACATCTCCAAGTACCTGAAAGCATTTTATTTTATTATTCAAGTTCTTAAACTTTTGCAGTAAAATGGATCTCTAGTTTATAAAGATAAATCAAAAAGTAACTAATATATTTGAATGCAAACTTCTTTTAGTAGCCTTTTCTCATTATGAAAGGTATCATCATCAATAATTGGTTCAAGAGTATGCAGTATTTATATGGCATCAGATGAGATACATTTAGCCCAATTAAATTTAAATAGCAATTCACTGATAAAATTCAGAAATTCTACAGCAAATTCAGATATTTCTGCCTTCAGACAGTTCACAGTATTTGCCTTGGAAACCGTAAATATTGACTCTTTCTTAAAAATTATATGTAGGTGCCCCAGGTTTAGTGTTGATACATTGTGTCTAGACTTTCAGTGTTTTGAATTTATTATGTACTTACAAGAGAACAGTCAACCTTATAAAAGGACGGGCCTTCTATTAAAAACTCTGATATTATTTGTTCACAATCAAGGGTTTAACTTAAGCCATCAAATTTTTAGGCCAGGAGTGGAGAAAATTTTCTCACATGCCAGACACTATTTCAGTGGGAGAGAGTAACTACCCTAAAAAAAAAATGAATGTATAATCATATAGGCAATTTCTTGGCTTCTGTGTAGAAAACTGGAAAACATTATATTTATATAAAGTAAGACACGCTGTGTTCACATTTTACCTGCAAAGAAAGAAGGGAGGAAGGAAGAAGAAGGAAAGAAATGGAAGGAAGGATGAAAGCAAATTAAAAAGGAATTGTCCACTTCGTTTCTATCTCTAGAAAAGCTACCATGAGATACTTCAGAGAAAAGAGGACTTGTTAATAAAAAATGAGAAGTGAGTTAGCTAGGTGGGTGTTATTTAAGACCCATGTAGTGAGTTGAAGCTGTTGTGCCTCTTCACTAAGATATCTTAGAATAGTCAGTCCTCCTCATTGTCTATCTCCTCTGTGTCTTTCTCATCCCTGGAGCCTATGTCAAGGGAATCAATGACAAAAGAAGGAGGCACTGTCTTTAGTGTCCACTTCCTTTTTAATGACCCTTTAGTATCCACTGGGAAGATATTCATGCTCCAGTAGACAGATAGCTGCAGATCCGTGGACAGAAGGCTGTCCCTGATTGATTTGAGTGGGTACAAAAACAAGACATAAAAATAGAATGGAATCTTTCAATTAGGAGGAGGGAAAGTTGGGCTTGGGATTAAGATAGAAATAGTAAAGCAGTGCGTGTTACCAGAATGTATCATATACATTATGACATTGTCAAAACTAAATTAATTTAGTTTAGTTGTTAGGAAATTAATTACTTTAGATTTAGTTGTTAGAAAATAAAATTGGGAAAAAAATCTCTATGTTCATACCAGCAAAATTTAAGAACAAAAAGGATCAAAATAAAAAAGATATGGCAATATTTATTATAGGAGACAAGGTGGAATAGAAAAGAACAAATGTTTTGTTTTTGGTCTTGTTTTTTTTTTTTTTCTAGGCTATTATAGTAAGTAGATTTTTAGGAAACATGAGTATCTGCATTCTACTCAAATCCTGGTCCTTAGACCGGTTCCATAGAAATCACTAGGGAGTTGGACAGCAATGCAAACTCAGTCTTCATTTTGACACATCCAGGAGATCTTTATTTAATCTCAAGTTAGACGAATAATATTTAGCCTCAGCAGCATCTCTCACCCCTGCTGGTGTTCCACAACTTTAAGGAGCATTGAGACATTGACACACAGCTGGAGGAACCTGTTGTAACCTGCAGAAGCACACTACTGAAGTTAGGAGGTAGTGTGTTTCTCTGCCTCTCTGATCCGCTGACCTGATGAGATAGTAATTGAACTCCAGTGATCTAGTACCTGAAGGAACTAAATGTGGAGTTAGACTTGTGAGATGAAATCATAAGTGACTGCCAGTCCATCTGACTTGAATATTAAGCATTGCTAGTACAATCTTTGAAAATGGCCATTTTGATCAGCATGTGGCTTTTTTGTACATTAAATGGTCAGAGAATACAATCTCCACTAAAAATTATTCTTAAGATTCTTTAAATGGTTTATGCTCTCACCTGATGTTCACATATACTTTTCTGTTGTTTAAAAGGGGAACTCAGAACAAGTTAATGAGCTCGCCTTGAAACTTCACCTGTTGTATGAATCTTTTTTAACTCTTATAAGGTATCAACCTGTACACCATTTTCATCTAAAATAGATAGAGGGGCTATTGTTAGGTCTTCCTTGTGCCCTCATTACTTTTCTTGTGGTTATTCAGTCGGGTATTGGGGTTGGTGAAACTGTAATCACTATACAACGAACGTTAGCTGAAATACAGCCTTAGTTTCAATTTCTGAGAACCATATGAAGGAAACAAAACTACCTATACTTTTGTGATATCTGGTATCTAGGATTCAATTTAGGTGGATTCTCTTCTCTGGTGATTCTGGAGGTAAATGAGTATATCAGAAGATTAGCCTGTTATTCACATGGAGTGACATCCTTCCAGTGACTACAGAGTACACCTGAGCTTGTCGATCATGGAAGCTTTCTAAGTGATCAATTATATAGCACTTAACTTTGATGTAATTAATCAATTCGGAATCAGAAAAACAGTTCAAAATCCTGAGGAAGGATAAATTCTCATTCTCTCATTAGAGTGGACAATGAGTTTTAGGTTCATTCCTTATTGGCCAGCTCTGTGTGAATGCTAACCAAATCTTGTTCTCTCCCCACAACTATTGTTCTTATTATAGTTTTATATTTCTATTTGAGTGAGGTTTATACTTCTGTATCAATATTGCCTTGAACATCACTATTAGGTCTGCATGGTCAAATAATTGTAGAATACCTCTTAAGGTAAAATATAAAAAAATAATCATGGTTTAGTTTGTGCTGGTATCACCTGTGAGTCATCTCATTTAATTCTGAGGACACTATGAAGTTGGTACTATTGCCTCCATTTTAGAAGTTGGTCAAGGGTTATGACAAATCTTGATTCAGATTGTTTGGATACTGAACCAAGTCAAAGGAAGCTATGAAGATCTGGTCTAAATCAACTGGAACCATGGTGTTCTCTTCCCCAGTGTCTCAGATGCACTTTATATGTTTGTGCCGAGTCTCCAGTTCAAATCAGATAAAATGCACAGCAGAGTGTTAGAGATAACAAATTACATAAGTTTTCAAAATAAACCATTAAGAACTAGGGCTATAGCTTAATACTTTCCAGAACGAATGTTGTGATCTTAGGTCTAATTCGCAGTACTTTCTCTAAAACAAACAAACAAAAAAAAAAACAAACATACAAACAAACAATAAGCCCACAATGACCATGAAAAAAGACAATATTGTCAACTACTACAGAGTCAATATAGAGTGGTGCATTTCCCTGTCCCTTCTGATAAAGCTGCTGCTACTTCAGGACTACAATATTTGATCTGGAATGAAGGGTCGGCCACTGACTTTGATTTTCCTCAAAGTACAAAAAAATGTTTTGTCAATTAAAATATTATAAAATATTATAATCAGACAATGTAAATATAGATTTTTGCATCTTTTAAAGATAGCTTGCATCTCAGTAATTAATAATGCGTAGATCCTTGCCTCTTTTCAGCCAAGTACATGTAAATGATCTCACTGCTGGCATAAGCCTCTAGAGAAGAGGCAAACCTCCAGGTATAGAGGAAACAGATGCTTTGATTCCACTCTAAAGAGTACTCTACTGAGACTCTTCTGTAGCATGGTAATTATCTCTCAGTTTTCTCTCGCATAATGAAATGACCAACAATAGAATAGAATAGAAAAGAAAAGAGAGAGGAGAAAGAGAGAGGGAGCTTCTATCATACAAGCTACTCATTTGTATGAAGATGTATAGGAAGCAGTAAGAAACATGAGCTTTTCAGTAGGTTCTGGTCTCCTTATGTGCTTGCTCTTCTTCTTATATGCTCCAAGATAGACTTCCAATGAAAAACTGGTCACTATTCATTAACATCTTGAAATTTAGAAAGAAAAATGTCAAAGTCATACCTGTGAAAACACATTTTAAAGACAATTAAAAAGTAGTAATTTTCACGATATTGCCTTATTTTTTCTTTACTTCGGAGGGGAAGGAAGGTCTTAAAACCCCTCATCGGTCACCACCTGAACATTTCCATGCAAAGCACTACTGGCAGCCTGAGGATGTATACTTAATTCCTCCTCAATGTTCCTAAAAACAGCATGACTCTTCAGCTTAATTGGCACTGAGACATTGTGGGTGATTGCCTATTCTCACGCAGGCAATGGACTCTAAGTTCAAATGTGCCCTCTGTTTTCTGTTCCTACCTGTCTTTAGTTCATCCAGCCTATACATTTTCTAAGCCATTATCAAGATGAACTGGATTCCCACCAGGTCTGTGGAGAAGAGCAGCCTATGGGCTCATTGCTATTCTCTGAGACTATACACTCCCAAGGGCCAGACCTAAAACCAGCAAACACACGGCATAAATCAAACTCCAGAAGCTCTTGAAAAAGCTTAGCTTCTTTCTGATAGTAGAGCTTTAACCTTGCCTGGCACATCAGCGATCTAAAGGAAGACAGTTCCCCATTTATTTTCATTAGCTAGAAAGGCATTGTGCCAACATGGTGTCTGACTTTCAGCAAACAATGTTGTAGGAGAGAAGGGAAAGGAAAGACTATGATATGTGTCTGAAGTAAATTTAGCCAAATACAAGAATCTAGTATGGCTAAATAAGTATAAGCAACATTACTACATGCTTTCAGAAGTACACTTTTTAGAATAAGATCAAACACAACCTATTAGAAAAGACTGTGTTTTAGAAGAAATACAGGCCCCAGCTAAAAAGTTATGATACAAAAGCAGGCATGTTATCTAAGAAGAACAAAAGATCAGGTAGATTTCGATGTATTTAAAAAAATAGTTAGAAAAGAATTTTGGCTCTGTGCAGTAAACTAATTAATAATTACCCAGTTCTATCAATAAAGCTAATGTCTAGACAGAGGTTAATGACATGTGGGAAGGAAAGCATGGTGAGCAATTCTTTGACTGAGCTCGATGGCAGGATTGCCTTTCACCTTAATTTGGCCTTTCAATTTAAATTAATCATACTTCTAGTACATTTCTTCCTAACAGTTCCTATGCAATCGACATTTAAAGAATCATCTCAGTCAAGTAAGTAAATTTAGTTAATATTTACTGTTTTACACATAAGGATTTGCTACACTTCTTTTCACTCCAGCATACCACATCATGAGATGTATTATAAATTTTCCGTTCTTATATCCCTAAAGGCGACGAGTTCTTATAGTTGCCCTTGTCTTCCTGCCTTCTCTTTTTGTCTAAATTGAGCTTCTTGTGTCTAATCTATTTTATCTTTTGAGACTTAGGTAATGTGTCACCTTAGTCAGGTGTGTGGCCCTGCCAAGTACAAAATATATCTCCCCAATTCAACCCTTTCCTTTATTTACATTCCTCTAACATTTTAATCTCTCGTTGTTTATCTAGTTATGAATAACTTGAATCTTCCAGAACTCCCAGCTCTATTAGACCTTGAGCTGCTATGTCTACATCTTTAGTCTCCTTCCGGAGTGTCTAGTGCAGAGATGGTAGTTAATAAATCCTGGATAAATAAATGAAGCAGCAGGTGGTATATAGATGTGTATAGGTGGTAAATATAGGTGTATAGGTGGTATATATAGGTGTATAGATGGTATATATAGATGTATAGGTGGTATATATAGGTGTATAGATGGTATATATAGGTGTATAGGTGGTATATAGGTGTATAGGTGGTATATATAGGTGTGTAGGTGGTATATATAGGTGTATAGATGGTATATATAGGTGTAAGCATTTGAAAGACTCTTTCTGAAAACCCAAATGGTCTCCGATTGGTATTTCTTGGTTTTACTTAAAGTAAAACAAGCACCAGCCATTTCAGAGAATTGTGTTAGTAGGATACTCATTCCTCCATGTTCTGGAGTGTTCTAAGTTTTACATGCCACCAGCTAATTCTCCCTATTTTCATCACAAAGCCTACTCCATATTCTATATTACCCATGTGTTCTGAAGCCTGCATCTACTTCTGAGTCTAGGATTTGTCTTGGGAGTTATATGTAGGTTATTCATCAACCTCACTGTGTTTATACAAATAGATTTCCACATCCCAAAACAACCTATACACTTTTTTCTTATATGCATATATTTGTTATCTGAAAAATGTATATTAACTCCTTACTGGTCCCCATATAACCAGAATTTTTATTCATTTTTTAATCTATATATTTGTGTTCTCTGAAAAACTTTGAAACTTTTAAGTCTATTTAATGTTCTACTGATGAAATACTTTCAGCTGAGGAACAATACTTATTGGCTTATCACATGAGTTGATCTTTTTGTAGGTCTATTGAGTTGCAAGTTGTAATGGAAAAAATGATGACATATTCATGGTGTTACCTTAAAAATTGCATCCACCTATTCATGCTACATTTTTGCTCTAATTTGGAAATCATTCAAGCATTATCATTACAAAATCACAAAGCCTAACGTCTCTCTCTCTCTCTCTCTCTCTCTCTCTCTCTCTCTCTCTCTCTCTCTGTCTCTCTCCTCTGCTGTGTCCCCTGATGGTAGAAACACTAGTATCTATATGTATTCTTCAGGTGTGTCTTGGTGTATTTTAGTAAGCATTGATAAATATTCTCTTTCTGCGTTTCTAGGAAAAATTGTTTTCATGATCAGCATCACTAATTATTTTAAGCACAAATTTTCAGCATGAGAGAAAACCATAGAAAAGAACCTGTTATCAAGTGTTATTTTATCAATTCTATTATTTCATCAATATTTTCACTGGAAGATTGTGGATCCTTCCTTTTCAAGCAGAACTATTCAGAGTAAAAGGAGGATCACTGTTCCCTCTGATCAGAGACAATAAAACACACTGCTTTCTTTTCCTACCTTTCTTTTCTCCCTTCTTAAGAGCCAGAGTGAATTCCTCAAGCATGCGTACACAATATTGGATGTTCTAAGGCACCTTCTTTGGGGAAATATGTAGATGAAAAATGAGATATTTAGGGTTAGATGAACCCTTTCATATCTTTCTATGGTATTTCTTCACAGTCATCAAGTTGACATAAAATCTTTTTAAAGATTGCTTAACAAAGTTAAAATAAAGAAGTCAACAAACAAACAAATAGATTTGGAATGTGTTGAAGTTTCAAAAAATGTTATAAAAAAAGTTCTTTGTGAAAATAAATTACATTGGCCTGCAGTTGAATTTAGTTCAAGAAGAATAAACAATCTAATTTTAGTCACAGATAGGTAGCCAATAAAAATCAAATTAAGGCCACTCCTCACACATCTTGTAGATTACTTTTCCAGAAAGTCACTAGCAATGGGAATGAAGCATGCTAAATCAGATTTCACATAGCTGGTAAGGGAATCATTTTTCTGTATTCTTTTGGAGGCACTTCCATATATGTCTCTACGTGTATATATTTATATACATATTTTAAAATGCAATACTTTTCACTAAAGTCTATACAATGATGTAATATATCTTTTTTAAAAAGCAGAATAATTTTTATACATTTTAATGACTACAATAAAGTAAATTAAATGACTGATTATGAAAATATTGTAGTATGTATACATACAAATGTATAGTGCATACATATGTATGCATATACATTTGGTATGGGAATAGAAGTGGTAATTATAATGAAGAAAGACGTGGGAGCTTTATAGACCAAGGTATTTCCCTCTAGCCTATATCACACAGGGACACCAAAGATGTCATCCACAAGACATGGACTAATTTCTTTAAATTCAAATATAATCTACATACTGTAATAATACAATACTGTTTAAAATACAGTTAGGTGATACATAACTAGAGGAAAATTATTTGATTCAGAAGTACTTCTCTCTATAAAATTACAATCCTTTTTATTGCAAGCAATGAGTCAAAAGGAAAACTTTTCTGAGACTTATTAAATGACTTATTCAGATAGATAGAATTTTCTGACTGTCATGGTGACTTACTATTTGTATTAATTTTTCTAGGATGGTTTGGGTGGTAAGAGTCAAGTGGCTTCTATAGATATAGTGACTGGACTTCATTTTTCAGGACTAGGTCATCATCTAGTTAGTATGAATTCTCACAAGAATTCTAGATTTAGACAAAGTTCAGGTCATAGTAGTCTAAAATAAAATGACCACACAAGTCTAAACCAGAACACTCTTTCTTTATCTGAAGCTACTAGATATAATTAGCTAAATTAAAATAACTCATACCTACAAAAGTGTGGTTTCCTAAGTTGGCTTGGATGAACATTCAAACTTCTCAGCTCTGTGGCCATGCATACACTCTGAACTCAAAGGAGAGTTAGTGATCCTTTTTATCACAGTTCTCCCACTGACAAAGATCTTTTCTAAGTCTAATACCTACTCATTTGTCTCAGACGTCCACACAGTAATCTAGATGAAAATCTTGTATGAAAACTAAATGCAATCTCCAGTTCTCCCCAGCTTTCTCCTGAAAAATTAGAAGGATTTATATATTACAATGGAGCCTCAGAGTGGAATATATTTGGAAATAAAGTAAGCAAGGCACATGATCCAGTGTGGATACATCACTCATCTCAGAGATGCATGTGTTGCAGACACATGGACCAGAAGCCTTACAGAGACATGAGTAGCTTGACTGAGATTGGCCCTCATTTGTTTTCTCAGTCACTGCACTTAGCACACTCTTGGGAGTCACAGCCTCAGTACTGATGTCTGGGTCATCAGTGTTTTGTAGATATTCTGAAAATAAAAAATAATTTCAAATATACGAAGGCCCCTAAAACTAACTACAACCTTAATTAGTACCCTAAAATGAATTAAAAATTACTACTAATCATCCTTAACAAATATTACAAATGAGAGGTTTCAAAATCTACATTTACTTATAATTTCTATATAGAGTAATTATTATGAAACAATAAAAAGTATAATTAAATCCCTTCTTCAAAGTGGCAGGAGTGAACAACATTTTTTCTTTCTTCGTTTTATTGCTCCACCCACTCCTGATTTTTCCTTCTGGAATGATTACACTTCTGATCTCAGCTTGTTTTCAGACAGAAACTGCTAGATGTTATTTTCTTTTGTTTGTGTCTTTGGTATCAATTTGAGAATTAAGAAAAATGGTTTCGGGCATTAAAAAGCTGGTATAAGACTTTGTATGTGTCCATGAGTAACTACAGACACCTTAAATGTAAAGACCACGTATGCTGTCATTGTCTAATGAACATCTAACAGGGCCTTTGTCCCAAAGGGCCTCTCATTATTTCCTAAATAAAGAAACATTAACTATTTGAATGGTTCTATTCAGATTTATGCCAACAAACAACATCCTCTAAATAAGTGCAAATATACTCCTTCAGGAATAAGTTGGCACAACTTCTTTATATACTTGGTCTTAATTAAACTATGCACTAAAAAGCTAAGAAAGTAGGCTGAAGAGATACCCCACAACTCCACAGTAACTGTTGTTAAGAAAGCTCGTTCTTTGAGTATGGCTATAGCTTAACAATAATAAATAGAGCTCTTGCTTCAAACACATGCTTATTTCAATCTCTGAACTGGGGGGAAATGAAATGAAAAGAAGAAAAAAAAGGAAGGAAAGAAGGAAGAAAAGGATGGAGGGGAAAGCAAAAGAAAGAAATAAAAAAAGAAAAAAGAAGAGGATAGACTGAGAAAAGAAGGAAAGGGAAGAAGGAAAGAAGAAAGGAAGAAAGACACCAAGGGAGGGGGAAGGGGGAGAAGAATGAGTTAGTTTTTGGAACTTACCACTATCACTCTCACGTACCCCATTCATTTTTCTTTTACAAAGTAGATGTTAAGTTTATAGATCATTTGATAAACTAATGACACAATCATTAGTAAATCTGCTTTGATATTGAAAGAGTTGTTTACATTCTAGGTCTCTTCCATTCTTGCATTAAATATACTCATTTTAAATAATCTTCATTTCACCAACCATTGGCTTGATCAAGGGTAATCCTACCTCAGTGACACTAAAATAATGCCAATATATTCAAACGTAGGTGGAAAGACACCTTGAAACTGAGTATATTTTAAATGTGGAAACCTAAAATGAATGTCGAGATGGTTAAGCCTCTGTTCACAATATGTTTCTTATGCTTTTTTTTAGGCGTGATAATTTTCAAGAGGCCAATTAAAATAGACACATTCCACAGATATTTTCATTTTAAAATTTTTTTTCATTAAGAATACCTTCCAAAATTTATTTTTAAATGTGATTGAATTTGTAAACAGTAGGGCAGTAGTTTTAAAAAACTCTTAGATTTTCACGAATGTCACCAAATGCAACAGACTGATTCAATATTCTTCTTGAGTTAACAACCGAAAATCAAGATTCATTAAATAAACAAAGTGTATTTGGAAAAAGGGAGACTCTGTGTGTGTGTGTGTGTGTGTGTGTGTGTGGTTTTAAATAAGTGACTTCAGACTTTTGGCACAATTTATCCACACTTGGAGCACTTTTAGAGTAATGAAACAATGGTTATAAATGCCACTATAGAGAGATGCTAGCTACATATAAATGACTATAATTATCCAATTTTTGAATGTTTTCTTAATACACAGATGGGAAATTTTCATTTATGTCAATGGATTTCAAATACTTAATCACTTCATTTCTGTCATTATTCAAATTTTTAAGTATAGCTCAGCTTACAACTCAAATCATCTTTAGATATCATTCATATTTATTCTTTCAGATAAAAAATAATGAATGGGTATGAAAAACTTTGAACTGTCTACACATCAAATAGCAAAGTGAAAATTTGGCAGTTATTCAATGTAACTCTGATCTGTACAGATTGTCACTGGAATATTCATGTCCCCTAAAATGGGAGCTTTTCAAGTTAGTTGGATTTAGATGTACAAAAGAACTGACTTTTTTTATGTATTAGTTTAATATATGCAAGTCATTTCCATTATGTGTGTGTTCAAAAAAAGGGGAACTCTAGAAGTTATGTAGACAATCTTTTAATTAAAAATAATCTCAATTGATCTGAATATTGAGTAAAATTATGTAGTGTTTAGAGCCAATGCATCCAGCTATAAATGAAAATATGATCTTGGAAACGTCTCTCTATAGTTTTATAGTTTTCAAGGACAGTAGTTATAAAGAGCTACTGAACCAACCCATGGGAATACAGAGAAAGAATAATTTAGACAGACATGAACAGTGTTACAGAGGCAAGAAGAGAGGTACTGCTCCACACTGCCCCCTGCAGCAGCCTTATAACTCCATGTAATATTTCAGAGAAATAACTCAGTTAAAACTAGATCCTTCTGTGCAGAAGAGAATTTCAGGCTGAGCCAGAATAAAGTAGAGATTCAATTTATGTGCTAAGTAAAAGAAAGGTTATTCCAGAGAGCATGGGCAGGAGTGTCACAAGAAGAGGTAATTACATTTAAGGTCTGAACAGTAGCCATTTGGGTAGCTTTTAAGTTCATTGCAAAGAATGACTAAAGTTCCATCTATCTATCTATCTATCTATCTATCTATCTATCTATCTATCTATCTATCTTCCAAACCCTGCTCCATTTCTTTTTTCTTCTTCTCAATACTTGGGGTTAAATGTCACCCTGGGTTTGCCTTGGATGTGACATCAGTCTCATCAAAAACGTCCTGAGGACACTATGATTGTACAAAGAAGCTAGGACATGTTATTTCCCTGTAAAGCAGATTTTTTGGTTAGATTCCTATCAAACTCAGATTTGCTGAGTAAGGAAATAGAAATTAAGCAAATGTTAAAATTTTGATTGCCTGGGGAAAAAGCCTTCAACCAGAATCATGGAGGAGGGTCCCTTTTTCCTTCCCATCTCCCCATAATTTCTCTTGCTTTTTTATTCTACATCAGGTGTGATTCAGACTCTAAAAAAAGATGAGGACACCTCATCACCACAGGTCCTGTATGCTTTCTAATAGATGAGGATTCCTGGCCAGGGGTTAGTGTTGGTAAGTTACAAGTATAACTGTCTACAATGAGTCCTGCCTGGCTCTAAACATTAAATCTGGATTTGTTATACCCTCAAGGGATCCTCAGTCAATTCCCCCAGGCTATCCTTTCTGTTTCTATTACTGAGCAGGCATTAGCATTCATCTGATAAAACCAAAGCCTTTCCCCATAAGTGCTGGACCAAGGCAAACACATTCCCAGAGAAAGTAAAAGGGATATTTGCATACAAATCTCCTTCATAATGTTGCTAATTTGCTGCGACTTGCACTAAAGCTCTTAATAAGATTAGCCAAGATCAGGCCTGTTTCCACTGAGAGTTTGATTTGCCTTCCCAAATATTTTTCCTTCATTTGTGCCTGTGTACTTATTAGACTCCTTATTTGTATTTCACATGTTGTAATTCATAGTTTTTGTAGCTTTGTGAAGTTACAGGCCAAAATAAAGCAAAAATTTGAAGTGTTTATGTACACAACCAGAAGTTTGACTGCTGTATATATATATATTAATATTATGTGTGTGTATGTGCATACATGTATGTGTGTGAGAGTGAGACAGAGAGATCTAATACATTGGTTAATGAAAATAAAGAGGGCCAGTAGAGATATTTTCTTACAAAATTCAGGGAATATGGTACTTCAAATGCTTTTTTAAGTATTGAAAATTCTTGAATAATGAGAAAACACATAAATCACATATGTCTGGTAGTACCATCTTTCTATAGTCCTCCACAGGAAGGATATGCTAACCAGAATGTGGAATAACACAGAGAGCCCTTGACTGACACAGCTTTGGCTTGCAAGGGTTCCTGTAAATGAGGATGTTTGGTTTTTTTCTCTTGAAATTTGAAATGATTTGAAAAAAAAAAATACTTGCAGAAAGAATTTATATCATGGACAGGAGATAAAAACAGGAGAACAGTATGTCATCTATGCATAAAATATACAAAATTTATCATTTGCTGTCAAAAAAGACCCAGGGAACATTGCAGGAGAGGGGAAAGGAATATTATAGGAGTCATAGGTTTAGGGGGGTTGCTGTGAGACCATGTCTTCTGCTAAGATCAGAAGCTACACCCATAAAGTCTTCCCAGCATGACTGTCTAACGTGAGCTTAACTAGAATAACAACAGTGCACAAGCCAAAGTGGATGTGAAAGCCAATGAGGCCACAAAGAAAGGTAGGCGCCCGAGGAAAATTGAGGTTGGGAGAGATGGCCTACCCTATGGAACAACACAATTTGTTGTCCTATGCCAAATCCCCCAAAGCATACATATATAAGTTACATTATGTGTACTGAGTAGGTTCTATTTAGGTATACATGTAATAACAATTAATGAAAATTAGGTCCAGAATTTGTAATAATGGGGAGAGGTTTATGGTAGATTTGGAGGGGAAGAAAGAGGCAGGAGAAGCTTTGCAACCATATTATAATCTCGAATAAGAAAAATTGAAATATATTAAAATTAAACTATTTTGGAACAAACAATGAGCATGTTGAGAAAAACAAGCACATAAGAAACGGTGATATTGAGTCCAATGACATAAACCTAACTGTGGGACTAAAGGACCACGGCAGAGAGGTCTAGGCTGAAGCTACCTTAGTGAAGTCAATTGTTTGCTGAAGCTGTGGAGAAGGGAGTGTGGCACTAAGTCTGCTGGAGCACCTGCTTTCTTCAGTAAGTTGTATATGGGGCAGCAATTGAGTTTTTCAGTGGTTCTCAGGCATCTTCCACTCGATTTAGTAGCAAGTATATTCAAAACTTATACCAATTCACTATTTGTATTTGATTAAGCATTGAAGTCAGCAGTGATTATAATTAAATTTTGAGGTAGTTGAAATTAATCACAGATTTTTTTTTCATTTCAACTAGAGTTCCATACCTCTAACCTTGGAGTTGATAAGGTGAGCGTTCCCATGACCCAATCACCAGAGAATCTTCTCAATTCAAGTTTTCGTTAGATAAATCCAGAAAGAAGTTTTCTCTGAGTTTCAAACATTTTCCCACAAAGACTTCTAGCCCATCTAATGATGATACTAGTAAGCATGAAAACAAAACTGTAAAGAAGCAGAAGTACATCCAGTTTAAAGAGTTGAGTCCACAGTGTGTGTATACTGAACTGAAGGCCAAACGATGGGGTAATATCTTAGAAATACATATTGTATTAGAAAAAAAATTTCTTAGGAAACTTGTTATGCATTTTTTGGGGGAAAGTTAGTTTTATTAACTTAAATAAGATTTTATTAAATGAAATAAAATGTACCCCTGAATGAAGGTATCCACTAAGTCTTTCCCCTGCTGTGAAATTCTGATGTGAATCATTTCAAAGATAAATGACTTTATTAAAACTGGACATTTCTATTAAAACCCAAAACAGATTTTAAAACAAATGTATAAATCAAAAAGTGATGTTTGGTGGGTAAAAGTTGGAGCTATGGAAGACTCAGTTTCAATACTGCCAAGAAATCAACTCTAACTAGCCTGTAAGCTGAAGTTAACTGTTTCTCTCCAAGCTGGTTTGGATCATGAGCATAGCAGAGCAAGAGGGAGCGACTTAGAACAGAGATGTTCACATATTGAAGGTCACATGCTTAATTCCAATGCTTTGGCTTGTTTTCTTTGCTTAGCTTTAAGATATGTTATGAGAGGCAGGTTGCTTTTTGTTGGCATTTTGTTTTTAAAGTATCTATAGAGATTCCTTTGCACTGATTCCATTTAAATGTATGTTACTATAATTTCTCCTGTAAATTCTGCAATTTCAAATGAGGATTACAATTCCATAATTTAGAATTATAGATAGTGACTAAAACTCAGGGATAGATGTCAGAAGTTTTTTTAAAAAATTGGATATGTGTGCCATCAGATTAGCCATGGAAAACAGTACTGTAAATAAATAAAAAAGGAGCTGTATATAAAATAATGCTGACCTGGAGATCTAGCTAGCTATGTGGGTAATTGAAATGAGAGGATTTGAGGATTATCTGATTCTAGGGATTCTTCTTGGCTTGAGAAACAAAACAAGAGCCATCTAAAGGAAGATGAAGAGACAGAGGGGGGAAAGGTAGGAAGGGAGAGAGAGAAGAAAAGAGAAAAAGAAAAGGAGAAAGATAAAGAGATTGAGACATTTACAAATAAAAGACATATTTCAGAGGTAAAAAAGTTTGAAAAATTGCTAGAACAAAACATGCTATCAAGGAAAGAACACTACTTTTCCTCTCTTTGAAATTCACATATCTGAAAGCATAGTGACCAGAAATCAATCAATTCTCTTGCACTGAGGACTTATGGAAGGCCAGAAATTCTGATCTTTTTGCTAAGTACGTATTTCTTGTGGCAAATATTAGTTTTAAAAGATCAGTATGGTAGATACCTAGTTCCTTGTTAGCAGAATCATTTGGGAAGGACTAAGATGTATGGTCTTGATGGAGGATGAGTACCATGGAGGTTGACTTTGGGGTGTCAAGTGTCTATGCATTCTTGGTCTCCTACTTGTGCATGGAGATGTGATCTTTCACCTACTGCTCTAGGCATCTGCTACTCTGCCTTTGCTCTAACATCATGGACTCCAACCATAAACTATATGTTTTACACATTACCTTGGTTATTATGTTTTACCACAACAATAGTTAAAGTAATTGTGGTGGTTTGAATATGCTTGGCACAAGGAGGTAGAAAGTATGGCCTTTTTGGAAGAAGCATGTCACTGTGGGGCTGAGCTATCAGACCTTCCTGTTACCCACATGGGAGCCAGTCTTCTGTTTGTCTTTGGAACAAAATGTAGAACTCTCAGCTCCTCCTGTGACATGCCTACCTGGATGCTGTCATGCTTCCTGCCATCACAATAATGGACTGAACCTCCAAAACTGTAAGCTATCCCCATTAAATATATATTTTAAATAAGAGGTGCCTTGGTCATGCTGTCTTTTCATAGCAGTGGGAACCCTAACTAAGATAGAAGTTGTTACCAGGAGTGGAGTATTGCTGTGATAGTCCTGACCATGCTTTTGTTTGAAAGAATGATAATTTGGGGACTTTGGATTTGGAAAGCAGTGGAAGGCTACAAGTGGGGCTTAATGGGCAATCCTAGTAGGAATATGGAAGGCTTTGTTACTGAGAGTGATTCGAATTGCGCAAGCCTGGGTCTAGAGGATTCAAAGGAGGAGAATTTTAATACATGGCTGAGGACTGTTTTTATGATGTTTTGCTGAAGAATATGGCTGCTTTTGCTATTGTCCAAAGAGTCTCCCTGAGGCTAAGGTGAAGAGATTCAGATTAATTGCTTTGATAAAGAAAGTCTCAAAACAGCCTGGTATAAATTCTGTTGTATGGTTGCTGAAGTTCACTATTATGAAGAACCTTTTGATATAAAAAAGTAAGCTTTGAAAGGGAAAGTACAAAACGTATAGTTCAAAGTATAAAGGGGCACCAAGCAGTAGAATAGTACGCATGTGTTCAGAGAGATAAATCGATTGGGAAAGTGATGACTTTGTGGCAAAATTCTACCTAGCTAAGTGTAGTTGAACAAAAAATAGTTATATCATGTTAGTCATTATTTCCTGTTTATTGTTTTTAATTGGATTTTTAATCTGGAATGAATTATAATCCAGAAATGGGTGGCACACTTGTGATTCAGATCTTGAGGCTGAAAGACACAGGCCATTGATCTGGATCTTGATGAATAGTGGCCATGAAAGGCACAACTCCAGGCATGGTAGTACACACCTTTAATCTCAAGAGACAGAGGCAAACAGATCACTGAGTTCAAGGCCAGCCTGGTGCAGAGAAAACCTCAGGTTCAGGCAAGGTGTTACATGCCTTAGTCTAGAAAAGGATTTGAATGGTGTAGACAGATCTTAATGGGCCATCCTAGTAAGATCTTGGAAGACAGTTGTGAAAACTATGCAGACTAGGAAATGCAAACTTAAGAAGGTTCAGAAAAGAACAGTATTAACAAAAAGGTAGAGACTATATTTATAATATTTTGGCAGATAATGTGGCTGTGTTCTGATCTCAACTTAAGAACCTATCTAATCCAAAATTTTAAAAAAAAATAGGCATTTTATTGACTGAGCTTTCAACACAGCCTAATAGTGATTATGCCAGCTGGTTACTAATCACTTATATAGGACTATAATCAAAAAAGAGAAAAACAAGGAAAAAAAATATATAATCAGTTTGAAAAGAAAAAGCACCAGGAAAATTAATCTGGCACCCAATGTTTGAAAGAGAGAAGGACATTAAGAATAAATCTGATCTGCAATATAATAAACCAAAGCTGTTGTGAATGTGCATCAAGGGGGCTAGGATTCACCTCAAGCAAAACTTTCCTATGTTTTCCACATTGTATCTTTTAGTATTTTTAAATAGTAAAGGACTGGTTCATCTCATATTTCTAAATTTAATGTCCTATAATCACTTTCTTCCTTATGTCATCTGAATAAGTTTGAACCATGGCCCACCAGGCTCCTTGTGATGTGGTTCATCCTACTTAAACAATGCTATAGTTTATTCCACTTCCCCAGCGCTTTCTAATCCCAGGTTTCACGGTGTTAAACTATAGGAGTTGGCCTTCCCGTTGGGCTGTTTCCCCCCAATCCAAATTTTTGTACATGTTGTGATTGGATACTGATAGTTTATTTCTTTCTTCACAGTTCCTAGATATAACATAAAATGCCATCACTTGGTACCTGAAATCCTCATTCTAGAGAGAATGACATATTTCCTCATTTACCAAGGACAATTCTAACTTGTGTACTTCTCAGTATTAATTTTCTCTGTCAACCAGCACATTGATTTTTTTGACTAATATATTAAATGGATAGACTATTTCTCAGTCTTCTTTGTAGCATCCCTCCATGTAGCAACCAAGAACACACGGGTATGTCTGTTTTATAGTCAGCCAGGTCTTGTTAGAAACCCTTTTCTATTTTCTAACAACTGTGTGATGTAAACATAGATACCAGTGAACTTTAAGTTGGATAATTTTTCTTCCATTTTAGTTAAGTTATTTAGAGATAACCTATGTATGTATATCAGTAGAGCTTGGAAGATAACTTGCTGGAGTGGTTCTCCCTTTTCTCCATGCAAGTCCTCACCATGCAGGTGGTCAGGATTGACAACTGCTTCTGTGACTGAGGTAGCTATTCTAACTATGTTACTGAATTCTGTAGGTTATAGCTTTCTCATCTATAGAACTGGGTGATGATGTCAATTTTTTTTTAGTTTGTATTTTTTAATCCAAACACATATGCAAATTAGTGCATGATAGATTCAGTTAGAAGTCTTAGACACAGTAAAACTTTAAAGTGTTTTAGTAGGCAGTGTCATGTGTGTAGGACAGTGAAAGGCCACACACCTTTGAGGTTCCCAATGAAGTACACCAGAGAAAAAGTCTGATGTGACATTCGAGAGAATAAGACAAAGTATTCAATTGGTTAATGCAGAGTCTTCCAATCCTTCTTTAGGTTAGGTACTTGGTTCTGATTGGTTATCCTTGTTATGTTTCACCATATACACTAAGCTGGGTTTTGGTTTCCTTATGTCAGAACACATACTGCTGGATTCATGTCCCACTGACAAACTGATGGTCATCCACTTGGTGGTCTATCATTCTTCAGGCATGTAGTGACTCTTCTTTATCTACATAATGGCCCTGTGTTATAATTATCTTTATTGGCCATTCTCTTTGTTGGGAAATTTACTTCTTAAATGCAAAGACTTGCGTTTGCCTTTTTTTTTTTCTTGGTCTTTTGTGTGGTATTTCTCACATTATAGACCTATAATGCATGATTAACAAACATGCATGACTAGAATGACTAAGTGAAAATCTATCAGATATCTTCAATGGAGGATAACATTTTATGTAGGTATTTTATCTATTGTAAGTGTCCTGATTGATAAAGAAAAAGAGAGGCATGGAGAAACTGTCTTGGTCTCTTATGGAAAGATCAGGAACTCTGAAGATAGCAAATGTGTTTGGAGAAGTATTCAACAGGAAAAAGCCTGTGAGAAAGGAAGACACTCCAGACAGAAAACACACACATTCCATTTATGCTGCATGAAACATAAATGTGAATTCTCACTTTCTAAAATTATATGTAAAAGTTATTTTTTTCACTCTTTGAAGAAAAGAAACCCATGTGGCTGCCATTCTTTTTCATGATAAAGGCATTATTGAGGCACAACTTCATAAATTAAAATGCAATGAAAATAAATAGCATTTAAGAGGCCCCATACTCCTTCAAATACTTGGTATTAAAGAGTTTGTGTGTATGTGTGTGTGTGTGTGTGTGTGTGTGTCTGTGTGTGTGTGTGTGTCTGTGTATGTGTGTATCTGCACAGGCATGTATGTAATAGAAAGGTGTAAGTTGTTCATTTTTCTGCTTTCCTTTTTAATATAATAATCATCTCTTGAAACTGCAGTTGAAATTAATAAAGATCTTTTGGCTAAAATTAGAAGGATCTATTTGCTTTGACAAGTTCTAACTGTTTATAGTGTCGGATTATTTTCAAAATATTACAGACGTGGAAAAAGGGTAGAATTAGTTTTGAGTAAAATTATGGCTTGTCTGCAGATAACACAATCAACCTTTCAAATGCAAGCAACTCTTTCCAAGTATAGTTGTTAGGAAATGAAAGCTTTATTCATATGCAAAATAAGAAAAAATGATGATAGGAATAGAATCTCTTTTGGAGGAAAGAAAAGAAATACAGAATTAGGCATCATTTTCGAAGACATTTCCAACAGCAACCTGGCTGTTGATTGGTTGATTGGATGGCCTTGATTGAGCTGACAGCTCATGAAAGTGGGGAATTGAAGTTCATGGACAACTAATATCATGATTGAGTGCTGTCTGATCTGTTTGAGGATGGGAAATCAATAGTCTATTAGATTCATCAGGAAAGCAGGAGGAACTAAAGCCATGACTGGTAAGCCTCCATCACTTGGCTTCACTAATTAAGCACCGCCTTATGATGGAGGGGAGCTGGGAGAATTGAGCCAGTAATGAGATTCAGACTTGGAGTAAATGAAACAACTTCACCATAAGGCATACTGACAGACAATTAAATCTCTTTATCAATGCAGCTTTCATCCAGAAATAAAATCTCATATGGCAGCTATAAAATAAATGCAGGCCCAGGAAGCACTGTAAATCGCTTCCTCGGCTCACAGTTGGGCTTATAATGTCTGCATTGTTTTGACATTTGAGCTTATTTGCATCAGACATTAGTCATCCTGAGGATCATTACAGTTTCATTTTTCCTCAGTGAAGTTTCTGGTGTTTCATAGTCATTGGAATGTTTCAAGAAAGCTTTTGATTAAGCATAAAACTGATTGGAGATAAAAAGCACTTTTTCCCCAAAATTTTAGACTCGAAAGAGGGGGTATTCTAATGAGTAATAATTGCTGTTTCAATTTCAAAAAATGTCTTTAATTTTTAAACAGTTAAAAAGTGTTTTATAGATAAAGATCATTCTTGCTTTTTCAAATGTCAACTTTTTTTTTGGTATAAAAGACTGAACCAGAAAGTCTCCCATCTGAACTCTTTCTATGTGAGATAGGATTTATTTTAAACACACTGATAGAACTGGACTTTATTGGTAATGTATTCTACTGCTGAGTGGGACATTATTAAATGTGTTAAACATACCATCATACCATAATGAAGCAACATAATTATATGTTATGATAAATTATATCTTTGAGTAAAAGACCTTTTGTGATGATGTAGTGTTCTAATAGCTTAGTGCACTGTACAGAACATGGTAGTACCTATAAGAATCACATCATATGTCTCCCCACCAAAATACTTTATATTGAGGATTTATTTACTTACGTGTGTGTCTGTGTGAGTGTACGTACATAAGTGTGAAGGTCCTCGTGACTATACTTAGAGGCAGAGAGAGTCAGCTCTCCTCCACTGACCCCTCTGCCTACTCTTTGTAAGCTGTGTGACTCTGAATCTAGAGCTTCTATGATTTCATTTAGGTTAGAAGCTGGACCCAGTAAAGTGGAAATGTCTGATTGAGTCATGTGATGCAGACTCACATGATGTTTTGCTGAAACAGATTCATGTGATTTTTTTTTCTGAAGCAGAACCTGTGAGAGGACATGTGATGTTGGGAGAAAGTATAGGTTCAACAAACAGTGGCGAGGATGGCATTTGCATTGCTTGCTGTGTAACCATTCATTGGTCTTGCTCCTTCACTGATCTTCACTGCATTGAGAAAGGCACAGCAGAGAACTTCTGGTATTATTCCTGCTGATTCTGGTTACCCCTGCTGCAGATTTGCTAGAGGCCTGCTCTTTCTGCTGGATCCTGCTACCAGTGCTGGTTCCTGTTTGATGAACTGGACTCTTGGTATCCTGACACTAATGATCCTGACTGCTGGGATCATGACAACAGAGATTGGAATCACCCCCAAATTTACCTTTGTTTTGTTTTAAGGACCTGTTTAAGGTCCACATCCCCTTATCCTATTTACCACCCTTTATCCCAGGTCATTGGACACTGAGTTACAAGGGGAGTTGAAATGTTTGATAATCTTATTATAGTAGGTTTTGAAAACCATCTAAGCCTACAACTCAGGACCTTCCTGTCTTTCTTCTAATTAGAACTGAGTTACAGCTAGATGCCTGGCTTGCTACATAGTTGCTAGGATCCAAACTCTGGCTTAGTTGGATCCCAGTTAATTGAACAAGCATTCTAAAGCACTGAGCCATCCTTCTAGAACGCTTACTATTTACTCTTGAACATAGTTTATACTGTAGGTTTCTCTGTGATATTTATAAAGCACACACCTTAGTATTTGTCTGTTAGTCAATAATGCTTAACAGTACATAGTTCATGCAACAGATTCTGAATGTTTTTTTCTCTTTGACAATTGATAATATTTACTCGTTTGTCTTTGAATAATGATAAAAACATAAGCCACTTAGATTTTTTCCATTACACACAGTAATGATATTTAATTTTTTTACACTTACATAGTTCATATGATTTCACATCCACTAAGCTTTTCCTGATGGTTTCTCATTTCTTCTTTCATATTTAAAGTTATTCTCACTTAAGGCCTCGTTATTTCCACATCTCTTATGTAGTTGTTTTGTTATTTTTTTATTTTACTTGTCTGAGATGGATGGCTTGGTTGTTTGAGATTAGGAAATATTAAGCTACAGTACTATTTCTCTTAAATTTAACTTGCTCAAATGGCCTGTAGGAAATATTTGTCTGATACATAGCTATGGGATATCCTTATACCACAATACAGATAAGTGAATTCTTCTAGTTGCTTACTTAAAATGGATCTATGAGTTGTTAACACTCAAGGGTTCTGTATGTGCTTTGAGGCCTGTGTCATCATGAAATATATTTACCTCTATAAGTATATTGTATTTATATTAAAATTAACACAATACAAATTTGGAACAAGTGGAACTGAACTATCTTTGAAACATTATAATAAGCCTTTGGTTAGTGACTTCTTGCCATAGATGGTGAGGGTCGCTTTTGCTGTAAGTCGGGTATAAAAAAGAAGTTTGCAAAAGGACTCAGTGCTTGAGAGCAGCCTTGAAAATGAGTGGAATTTTACTTAAGTGGAAGAGAGATAGATAAATACTCATGGTCATTGAGGTGTGTGAGTCATCAGAGTTGGGTCAGTAGTCTCCTTTTGCAGGACCAGAGGGAGTATTGTGCCATGATGAATGTTAAGAAACTATTATGCCATCAGTGAGAAGCCAATACAGATTACTTCTAGTAAGGTAGCTATGACCGGAGTTCTTAAGGAAAGAAAAGAATAAGTGCCATAAAATGTGTTCTCACGTGGTAGCAAAGTGGAAAAATGCTAGTCCTCACTGAGTTCAGGACAAAGCCTATTGCATAAACACTGGTAAAAATTATTGTGTTTCTGTTAGCTGGGAAGAGCCAAGGCAAATGGGAGCAAGAAGCAGGTTAGAAAGGAGATAGGAGGTAAGGTCTGTTGTACAGTGTATAGAAAGGGAAAGACATGGGCTAATTTTCCAGCTTTCAGAGCTGGATAAGAAGTTTTCTACTTAATTCTGATGATGTCAAATAATTTTCAACTTGGCAAGTATCATCACTATATAGAAGGATCACTCTTTCCTTGGATATATAGACCACTCTTCTTTAAATGCATTCACATTTTTAATTTTTCACCTAATATATTTTTATCACCTTCCCTATTATCACATACTACCACATACTAATAAAATGCTTAAGGACCCATGGCAGAATACGTTAGCAGCAGCATATTTATCCATGTTGCTATTCCTGTGATAAAACGTTACAACCAAACAATCTGGGAAAAAAGGCTTTCTTTAGCTTACATATCCTAAGTCAACAGTTCATTTAAGGAAGCCAAGGCAGGAATTCAAGCTGGACAGGAACCTGAGACAGACACAGTGATGCAGATCCCAGGGATGTGTGTTGCTTACTGGCTAGAACCACATGGATTGTGGAGTCTGCTTTCTTAGAGCATTTAAAAGTGCCATAGACCCAGAGGTGATACCACCCACAATGGTGCCTCCTGTCCACAGGCACACCTCAATCATAAATTAAAAAATGCCCTACAGGCTTGCCTATGGCCCTGTGTTATGGAGGCAATTTCTCAATTGATGTTCGCTCATCTTAGATGACTAACTGGAGCTCCTGTAAAGTTAACACAAAAACTAGCTGATACATGCAGTGTTGGCTTTGAAGCCATTGTGCAAATAGTGACACTATCCAATATTCATTTAGGCTCTGGTGGCTGCACTACTCAGAGAAGTGGCAGGGTTTGCCTTTGTCTGATATATCTGACTATCTGAAAGTGATTCAGTGACTATTGTTGATGGAGTACCTGTGTTTTACCCAGTCCCGTGAAAATATCTTTATACAAATACATTTTTTCATTCTGTGGTAGGAACTCTAATGCTTCTTTTACTGATATGTAAAATAAAAAATTTAAAGATACATTATTTATTCAAAGGCTCAATTAGGCTAATGAAGAAAATAACTGAACTTCTGTTGAAATCCAGAACTAGTATGATGTTTATGAACCGTGTTATTAATTTTCAAGGTTAGGGAACCATTTACTATATGCTTGAGTGTCTATGAAACTAACATCATACTTTGTGCAATATACTGTCTCTTAAAGTCAGGTTAGTCTCACTAGCATTTCAGAGCTCAATCTGGGGTTTTCCACCTGATCTTCTCTTCGTCTTTGTATCTAAAAATAAATAAACCAATGTTTACCAGCCTTCTGTTCTAACACTCCACCAGCAAATATTCTCTTTGCCTCCATGACTTTGAACTTATTTTATTCATTTTATGAAAAGAAATTAAAAATAATAAACTTCTACATATCATATTTTAATGAAACATTCTAGAGTAATTATAGATACCAATGTGATACAGAAAGATGCTGTATATCCTGAAGTTCTGCAAGAAAACTGTCAATAGGATGTATAGATAGATCAAAGGTAGATGAATACATATAGACAGTATATATATATATATACATATATATATATATATATACACATATACACACATTCATCTATGTATACACACACATCTGTATATATGAGTACACATACATATATGTATGCATGCATATATATATATATATATATAGAGAGAGAGAGAGAGAGAGAGAGAGACAGACAGACAGACAGACACACAGACAGACAGACAAATAGAGATACAGATAGATAGATAGATAGATAGATAGATAGATAGATAGATAGATAGATAAATGATAGCTTGTTGTGGGAATTAGCATGTATGATTATGGAGACAAAGACAGACTACAAAATCTAGAGACTTGAGGTCTCTCAGAGCCATGAGTAATACAGTTCATCTCTGATGACCTAATAAGCAGCTACTCCAACATATAAAGTCAGAAGACAGTTGTTCTGGATAAAAACAGGAGAGATTTTCTACTCTCTTTCTGCAGTGTTCCCTGTGCCTTAGGTGCAGGTGTCCTTTGTAGATGTATCCAATGGCATTGTATTTCATAACTGCATTTTCATTGATTGTAGTCTATTGTAGAGGTGTGGTACTCAACCTTCCTAATACTGTGACTGGTTAGTACAGTTCCTAGTGGTGACCCCCAACCACAAATTATTTTTATTGCTACTTCATAACTGTAATTGTTTTACTGATATAAATCCTAATGTAAATGTCCGACATGCAGGATATATGATAAATGACTCCTATGCAAAAGCCATTTGACCCTGAAAGTGCCCATGATACACACTTGGAGAACCATTGTTCTTTTTTTTCTGTCTGTTTGTTTTGTTTTGTTTTTAAAAACCAAAAGTTCAGGAAATATGCTGTGAAACTGCTTCTCTTAGGAATGAGCAAGGGTAGTAATTACCAAAAATAAAAGGAATTCTAACTAAAATTAGGTGACAGAATTCTTGATAAAGCCAACTAATATGGGTGGGTAAAGAGAAACACGGAGAAGTAGGGTTTAGAGAAGCCCTGGAATTGGCCCTCTGATGGAGTGCTTTTCACTGCAGTCAATGTCTTAGGTGTGAGGAGGTCTTTCCCTGGACTGATGGTCTTCTTGCTCTGCCCCCAGACTGACAGTTCTCATATATCACAATGTAAGCAGCAGCTCTCCTATTGAAAACCTTTGTTCGGTTTTTGTAAACATACTTACTAGAAGTATTTATACCAAAATGTCCTTTAAATTCAGGGAAAAAATCATGAACAATATCAAATCCATACTATCTCATGCTGAATAAAGAATTTTAAAAAATTATAAGCTCTCTCATCTTCGTTTTCCAAATGTATGTTTTTTTTTTCACTAGTGACTTGATGCTGGCTGAGTGTTACTTTTGTTCCACTTTCAGGCTTGAGCTGAAATACCTTTGAAAATTCACTATTACACACAACCAGATGACTGTTTAATTTTGTGGGAGGGGAGTTTGTGTTTTCCATGTCCGATTTGTCAGGACCTTTTGTTTATCCTGTGTACTGTTGTATTTATCCATGTAATGCTAAAAACATTCCATTTCAACAACAAATTCTGTTTCTTGTCCCCTAATGTCTTGTTTCCTTCCTATCTGACCTTATGGCTCCATTAGGAAATTAACATACTAAAATGTGCTTTCAGTTTTCTATATTTTCATTTCATTGAATTTTTATCCAGGGAAGAAAAAGTATTGACTATAATGGACTGCACATCACTGGAATATTTATGGCGAGCATAGATTTGGGGATATTTCAAACATCTGAGGATCCCACCTGGCTTTGCCTTTAATGTTACTCCCTAAAAACAAATTCTTTGAAATGTAAATTTGAAGTCATTTTGCATTGTGGCTGTGGAATATCTATCTAAAACAAAGTCCAAAGCTGTACACAAATTTGTAAGCAGTGTCTGACTTGGTCAGTTAAACAGGGCCTCCTGTGAATGACAAACGTTTTTTAAAAAACTGCAGAAACCTAAAATGCTGTCTTCCTTGATGTTTGTGTGAATTTCTGTCCTTTCTTCCTCCCTCCCTCCCTTCCTTCCTTCCTTCCTTCCTTCCTTCCTTCCTTCCTTCCTTCCTTTCTTCCTTCCTTCCTGCCTTCTGTGTGTGGTTTTTACTATGGCATAGCTTGGTCTGTCTTGTTTAGAAGTGAGTATTCTGCCAGCATGTATGTCTTAGACTTGTTAGGCTTGCAACTATAAATACTCACTTTTGGAGCTTCTCAATGAACAATTCCCTGATTTGTAGTTATTTAATCCCCGATTCCACTGGGTGCTCTAGTACATTTCCCTGTAGGTTTGGGCTTGCCTTTCCACTCGTCTACCTTCCACATGAACTAATCAGAGTATGTTCTTTGCTTGCTTGCATTGCTATATCTGGAATTTATTTTTAATCTAGTTGTCATAAATGGACAGTTACTTATGTTGACCTTTATGTTTTTGGATAAGATTATTTAGTAGTATTGTTGCTAGAATTTAGTATCTAGAAAACCTAGAGCAAATTAAAATAAATAATTGTGTTATTTATTAACTACCTATGCAATATTTTGAATATATAGTAAGTAATCAATGCCTATTACCTAAATAATTTCCTATTATGATATTAACCACAAAGACTACCCCAGCATACAGATACATCCCTATGTATCCATATTGATTCGTTACAGGAGCCAAAGGCTACCTACTCTACAGCTGCCTTTGTCTTTATATAAATTTCTATAAAACCTATGTACATCCCTTCTAATACTATAGGTTATCTTTAGATTTAACGAGAAGTTAATATTCTGTAAACAGTGTACATACTTGGTGTACTGTATTGTTTGTGAAACAAATCAAAAACTACCGATGCATATTTTATATACAAATCTTACAATTAAAAATACATAATATATTTTGATCATATCGTTTTTCTCCCCACAACTTTACCCAGAACCTTCCCACCCAACTTCATGGTTTTCCCTTTCTATCAATCTCTATAAAAAAATAACAGAAAAACAAAATGAAAATCAAGCAAACAGCAACAAAAGCCATTAAGCAAAAGCATATATGTTTTGACCATTAGTGGTTCTATAAGCATAAAACTTAAGGAACAGAAGACCAGCTATTGTAACTACTTCGTAAACATTCCAGAACATGAGCAGTAAATAAAAATAAGAGTAAAAAATAAAAGTGATGAAGACAGCCAGGATTTGTGATCCTGCCCAAGGAATTGTTTTCCTAACAAAGTGGAATTTGCCTAAATTCTCTAGATAAATGCCTCAATTTTTCAATATATTTTGACCATAAACATACAACCCAAGAACCATTTCTTTTAATCCAGCAATACTCAAGATACAATGCAGACAACTTGAACAAATTTAAAATTCTGAACAAGAAATTGGCCCTGATTTTTTTTTATGTATTTTGGAGTATAGTTACTGGTGACTTTTAAATGTCACCTTCGGAAGCAACTATCAACCCTCTGTGTGCTCAGTCCTTCTTACACATGCTTGAGTATCTGTCAGCCTTAACCTCTGTTCTCAAAAACCAGCCATAAACAAATTAACATTTATTTTTAAAAATGCGTTTTCAAGAGTTGAGATCCTGCAATTTCCTTGACTATGAGACTTTGCATTTTGCTAACTCACCACCAAGTTCATGGGGAAAGTGTCAACTTCTAGTCTGTAATGCAGTGATATGGGGATGGTTTGTCTGGGAGAAGACTACAGGGAGCTCTGTGCTATAAAATTCCCCAGGCAAACCGAGGCCCTTTTACCTAAGTCTTGTCACATACAAGATGACAGACAATAGCTCTAGCTCCGTATCTTATAGTTACTTATAGTACTGACTAGTTGCTCAGTCTATGTGTGTTCTCTCCTCTCTCTGTTCTCATATTGTAGTGATTATTTCACAGACTTTTAAGTCCATTGTGAACTCAACAACTGCGTACAAAAGTGTATTAGGCTCAGATGCATAGTGGCAATGTATTTTTTTAATGAACAACTGTCAAGTAGAAAATTAAGAGGCCTCATTATTGGTGTGCTATTTTTGTTAAGTTAAAGTCATAAAATTTACTTTTAATAAATATATATAACACCTCCCAAAAGGCAAAGGACTGACAAACACAAAAGATACAGAATAGTAATTATATGGGTAGTGATAAGGAATGAGCTGTTAAATTTAGGCTAATAGTAAGTCTCTGCCTCCATGTAAATAGAGGCCCTGATTGCTGTTTTATTATTAAAAATTCACTGGTAGATATACATTGAAGGAAATAAATATAGTCCTGTTTCCCTGTCACCATATCTACAAATTAAAAATAAAACCTCATTTTGTTTCAAAGTACCTTGTGCACATGCACAACTCTTCCTTATTATTAGGAGTAATTCACAAGATAGAATTTAGAGAACCATGAATATAACAATTAAAATAATTATAAGAAGATTCACCATTATTATTGTTATTGCTCCTCTGAGCATCACTCAATTTTTGCCTCTTTATTTTGAGTCAGCGCCATTTCAGTGATATTTGCTAATACCACTCTATTCTCCTCAGCATTCAATAGATCTCTGACACAGATTAACTGCTCAGGTTGGACACAGAATGTACTTTATATCTTCAGTTGTATTGAAAAGTCATTTGAAAATGTCACTCATTACTTTCACATCTCCTTTAAAATAATGGATTTGAACAGTAGAACAGAGCAAATTGATTTAGAAATCGTGATTTATGAGCCAATACCATCACCGTTTAAAGGATATGTTATAATAAAATTCAAATATGATTTATTTTTCTGATATGACTATTATTCATTAATCTTGGATTAATTAATTACAGTGGGGAATGCATAGTAGGAATTTAGTATGTAAAAGTCAGGGAACAAATGGATTTATGTATTTGGATTTGGCCTCTAATTGATCTTTATAAATTGATTTAAACCACAAAACTTTATGGTAATCAGGAGGAGTTGTGCATGTGCTAAAATATTTAAGAAACCTATATATAAATACCTGCATGCACATGCCCAAAGTACCCTGTGATATTTCTATGTTCTTCTTTCAAAATTTTATCTTAAATAGGTGTTAGTGAAGAAAGGATGAAGAAATAAGTACTCAAAACCAGTGTGTTATGTATGTTGGACTTTCGTGTTCATTTCTTAATCTATTTTGAGTGAGGATTTGACATAGTTCTAAACATCAAAGACATATTTGTTAGCAGAACCTCCAAAAATTCTTAGATACACAGCTTGCAGGATCAAACATGTTGTACAAATTAAAGGGAAGAGATTATACAATTCCTTAAAATATCAATCTATGGATATCAACTTAAAGCCCCTAGTAAGTTGATTAACGTTATAAAAATGATCTCTCATTATGAATAATTCCCAGGTTTCAAATGACATATGAACAATTTAAAAATTCCCCAGAGTGTTTTAAATATTATAAAGTGTATAGTTTATCACTATATCTCATATCTCCTACTCAATGAGACTTTAAGTTTAAACTAGACCAAGTCAAAAAATAGTCTTTCAAAAGCAACAACTACAAAATGTCATCTTCCTCTCTGGTTTCTTTGCTCTTACATAACAAGTTTAGGACATTCAAATTCTACCTACAGATTCTAGTTACATCTGTGTCTTAGTGTTTTATTGATGTGAAAAGACAACATGACCACAGCAATTCATTCATATATATATATTCCACTAGGGCTTGCTTACAGTTTCAGAGTCATCATTATAACAGGGAGCATATCAGTACACAGGCAGACATGGTGCTAGAGAAGAAGTTAAGAGCTCTACATCCAGATCTTCAGAAAGGAGGAAGAGAAAGACTCTGGGCTTGGCATGGGCTTTTAAAACCCGAAATCTTACAGGAATGACATACTTCCTACAAAATGACAACACTTTGTAATTTTTTCAAATAGTGCAGGCATTTCAATCTAGAAGCCTATCAGGTCTATTCCCATTCAAACCATCACAATCAGCCATGCCTTAGTAAAGCTCTAATACTTGCATACAGTTGAACTTTACAAGATGTTTTAAAAATTATTTTCCTGATATACATCCACAAGTAACACATCTACCTTCTTACTCTGTGTTTCTATGTAAGCTTGATTGTTCCTAGCAATGTCTCTTGTCCAAAGACTAGGCTCTCCAAGAATCAGCAATCTCTGACCCTTCAAACTCCTCCATCTCATAACTAGTCCACAGAAGAGTACACATTATATTTTTCCTATCACACACTGAATCTCAGAGTGATTGGCTTAAGGCTATACTTCCTAGCAGAATAGTGGTTGTGTTCAAACCTTGGCCTCTAAGTCTGAGTAGGAATAACTTTGCATGCTGGCTAAGAAAGGAATGTTGACTTCATGGATACACATTGTAGGTACAATGGGTCTGTCAATGTTGCCTTTCTTTGCTAAAATTAGCTAAACTTTAATTGTTGCACTTGAAAATTGTATATCAAAGGTTAAAAACGTAATGTGAGCACAGCAGTATACTGAAGTTAGTTTTGGCCAAATTCTGTATGGATGTTTGATAGTTTTGTGACCTTGGATGGAGATTCAGTCACTTAGAGCTTGTCAGTGAGAGCAATGAATGAGATAATTTCATGACTTAAGTACAGTTATTGAACCTCAGTTGTTAGTATTGCTATAAAATTAAGTAAGACGATCGGATTGTTTTTGAGGCACTATGTGACTTATGTGACTCGGTACCTCATAGGAACTACAGCTACAGGACCCCTTCCAAATTTTGTCTCTGTATATTGTTTTCCTGGTCTACTAAATGAGCACATATACCCATATGTTAGAACCTATATCAGATAATAATGCATATAGAAATATTTAATCCTGGGACAGATGGCAAGATATGGTGGGACTCACTTAGAGACTGCATGGAGAGAAAGGAAGCTTAGGGACTTTTATCTTATATACAACATAGAAAGAAGCAAAGAAGGAAAGAAGGAAAAGAAAGAAAGAAAGAAAGAAAGAAAGAAAGAAAGAAAGAAAGAAGGAAAGAAAGAAAGAAAGGAGAAAGTATTCTAAGGATGATTAGGAGACTTTTGTCATGAAATTCATGTATGTGTGTATATATATATATATATATATATATATCACTCATATATATATGTATATATATATGTATGTATATGTATATATATAATATATATAACGTGTTAAGAATGATGTTCCCTTGATGAATTATTTTGATTAGTATGATCAATTTAATATCAATTTTTTGAAAACAGAACAGAGATATTCACTTATTTCCTGGTTCCATTTGTTTGCTTCATCTTTTCAGTGGAAGTTACTTAATTTTATGTAGAAAACACATCCATGGATCTAGAAAATATTTTTAAATCCAATGTGTGATAACACGAGTTTTTTGATTAGAAATTTGAGACCATTAACATTCAATGTTGTTAAAAGATGTGTAGTAATTACCATCATTTTGTTGATTTCATGGTGATTATTTTCTCTTTTTCCCATCTGTCTTTGGTGCATATGCATATCTTTGTGTTGCCACATGTGGGGGAGCATGTGAGTGTGTATATGAGTGCATACATACATGTATATGTGTGCATATAGAGACCTGAGAGAGATGTTGAAGTCTTCCTTGCTTGCTCATATTAATTGCTATCATATTAATTGAGGTGTAATCTCTCAGCTGAATCCAGAGCGTACATGTATGTCTACTCCAGCTTGTTAGCTTGCTCTGGGTACTTTTTCTGCTTTCAAAGAACTAGAATGGTAGGGCACACAACTCTTCAGCATTTCCCTGTGTTCTGGAGATAGACTTAAATCAGCATGTTTCTGGGGCTAGCACTCTATGCAGTGAGCCTTTTATCTCTGGGAACAAATAGGTCCTCCACACTGATCAAGGGATTGTTGCATGAGAATACCAGAGAACAATGATATTATGGCCTTTACCTGTGACATAAGCAAGATACTCTACACATATCTTGAAAAGGAGGGTGGAACCTGGAAAGGAGGTAGTACATGAACTCTACCTGTGGATGGTGTAGTTGTATTGTAAATGTCCACATATGACAGGGACCCTTCATTGTTTCTAGTTGATAAGTTTTGACTGTGAAACTTCTTTGCTGCAGTTCAAAAGAGAGCCGTGTGCAAGCTAGGTAAATGATCTCTTGCTGTGCTGAGATTCCCAGCACTGAGTTTGGACTTCAGTATTAACCCAGTGAAAATGCAGAATTGAAATACTTTTAGATGATGGCAATTGAAATAGAAGGCATATGAGCCGTATTTCACTTAAATTTGATTTTGACTCTGTATGACATCCATTTATCCTATCATTTCACTTCTTAGAAGAATTAATAGATAAAATATGTAAAATGATTTCTGTTCCATGGAAGGAAAGTATACACTGGCATTGACATCTTATAATTCAATAGTATAATTTTTAAAGCCCTTTCACATACGTTGTTTTACCTTATATTTATAACAATCATGAAAGTTGGTTTGGCAGATAGTCCTTTGTTCCTCTTATAGACTACCAATGTAAGAATAAGCACATTTAAATCATTTTTTAAGGACAGGGTTTCTTTAGAAATTTTAATGACCATTTGTAGCTTTGAGTGCTATTTTGTTTTGGCCATTCATTTCCATTGTTCTACTACCCGAAAAAGACTTTGGTACAAAACTAATTCAGTGTCTGGAAGGGGTGTAAACTGCTGGCTGAGCAAACATAAGGAATGATGTGAGTTTGTGACATGTCACCACTGCAAAAATCCTGGACATTGCGGTGCTTACTTGTTATTGTAGTGCTTGGGAGAAGGAGGAGAAAACCTCATGACTCAGTGACCAGCCAATGACACCACTATGGGAGCTCCAGGCTCAATGAGAGACCCCTTCTCAAAAACTAAAGTGGAGAGTGCTGGAGAAAGACACTCACTGTTGACCTATGCTCTCCACATGCACAAGGATGCCAGTCTACACCTACATATGCACATACATACATTCAACACACTACATATTTTTAAAAGTTGATTCACAAGAAAGAATGAAAATTTCAAACAACAGTCAATAATGGTTTCTCAAATCCTTTATATTATTGCACACACAGCTACTTAAGGCTGCTCTGGAATGGACATGGTGGATGCCATGGGGTGAACAGTTCAATACCTGTAACTACAGCAACACTGCATCCTGATTTGGAGCAACTGCTAGGAGGCTCTGATGCCCATGAAAAGATTTGATTGATTTAAGCCAAGATTATTTTGAAGTTCTATGGCTTTCATTTCATAGGTTGGTTTATTTTTATACTGCCCATTATTTCTGTCCTTTATTTAACATAAAATTTGAACAGACATTCAACTCCAATTCTCTACTTCAGTATCTGAGTTAACCTGTCTTCAAAGAGAATGAAACCATATTTGCTGGTAGTAAATTGGCTTCATAATGAGATTTTATTTTTCTCTATTAATAAAGGTCATGTCATGAATACTTAATTTTTGCTCATTTTAATTCATCTTTATCTCTTATTCAACTAATTCAGTGGTTTGTGAGAGAAGCTTTCAAATTTCTTAGACTGGCCTGAAACTCCCTATGAAGCCAGTGGTGACCTTGAACTCTTTCTCTTAGTGCTTCTCACTCCTACTGCTGTGGTTTGGGGTTTGTGCATGTAACTTGTTTTAGTGAGGTCTTGGACTGAGCCTCAGGGCTTTGGAGATGATAGGTGTGCTCTCCACTGTTGGAGCAGCATCCCTTTGCCTGTACCTACTCCCAGCTTTAAGAATCAAAATACATGATTTATTAGAACTGTTGCTATTTGCCACAGAGCAAATTTTTTCTTTCAAAAGAGGAGGGGAGAAAGCATTTTTTTCTGAATTCTTCTTACAAACCTAATACCTTTCTTTGTGGTATAGCACTTGTTTGATGCAGTCTACTCTTTTTGCTAGTTCCAACAGCCACTCCTACTTTGATTCTAGATTCTGAAGAGAGCTTACACTCACAATTTTGTCCATAGCATTCTATGCCGACGTCCACTGTCCGTTTTCTAAACACTGAATTATGCTATAGTAAAGAACTCTGTTATTTCCAAAGTCTGTTAAATTTTTAAATTAGATATATAGATGCATGGGTGGATAATAGATAGGGAGATAAATTATAGATAGCTAGATGGTCTGTAGATAGGTAGATAGATAGAAAGATAGATAGATAGATAGATAGATAGATAGATAGATGATAGATGGATGGATAGATGGATGGATGAATGGTTAGATAGATGGATGGATGGGTAGCTAGAAAGAAAGAAAGAAAGAAAGAAAGAAAGAAAGAAAGAAAGAAAGATGTTGGATAGATGAAGCTTAACTGTGTTCCAGGATTTGAACTTAAGTCTTCTGGAAAAACAATAGACACTCATAATTTTGAGTCATCTCTCTAGCCCTAAAGTAGGTATTTTTGAAGAGTATATAGCTTTCCAATAGGAAGTAATGCTATAGTATGATTTCATTACTAAGTTTCAGTTTAATGCTTTTAATTAATTAAGTATTTGACAATTTCATACATGTGTGTAGTGCTTTTATAACTATATATAGGATATATATTATAGTTATATATAGGAGATATATATATATATCACCAGAATTAATTTTTAAATTACTATTTATTTACTTGTAGAGAAAAGAAAATTTCAAAAAGCAGCTCCATTGCTAGTCATTCTTCAAGGTGTCTTAGCTGCTCAGGGTGTACATCTGGGCTGAGTTGAGGGACAAGAAGGAGGTTTCTACTGTTTGTTTTCCTGGATGTCTAAAATGCCTAGGAAATTCTGAGCATTTGTGGAAGATCTGGAACACAGGTGTTACTTAAAAGTAGGATTTGAAGTAGAGGTGTTATAGTTTTGTTATTCCCACTAAAAACAGTGGTATGGATTTTCTCTTTGCGTCTCTGACTTTTGTAGATTACAAATTCCTGTGTGAGGACTGTCTGCCATTCCCCTGATGATGTGGCAAATTGTCCTGTGTTCTTTCTTTACTCTCCGTTGTATTAAAACACAATATCTGCTAGTGCCCAGAGCCGCCTGGCAACAAGACATAGAGGAAAAAAATCATAAAGATAGTATTTATTTATTTATTTATTTATTTATTTATTTATTTTTAATATACACTAGCATATCTATGGCTCATTAAAATAGCCAAGTAACACATAGTAATATTTTGATCAGTAGTGACTTCTAAAAGTTTTATGAATGGAGGGAAATTCTTATTGCCTACTGAACTCTGTAGCCACAAAATATATTAATTATAATTTGTGTGTTGCTGCTGTGAACAAAATTGTACAATGCATATTTTTTGATAATAATGAACTACTGTTTTGTTGGCATGTGTGTTTATTTTATCATGGTATTACCATTATTTTAGAGTTTACTCTTCCTTATAAAAAGGAAAGCTTACTAAAAGACAGTATGCCTTGTGATGATGCCAGTAGCCACACAGCTCATGTTTGCTCTGTCTTTTCATCACATTTGAGGATGTAGTGAGCAGTGAACTATGCTGAGGCATCAAGATACTTTTTAATGATGACACAAGATGACATCAGAGGCATGCAATTCTCTTACCACCTAGCAGCCATTAATGATTGCATTACAAAATAATGGGTTCCATTGCTAAAGACTAGGGAAATATAGTATGTATAGTAGATAAAAGACCAAACCTTCAGTTTATAAATTGAGAAGTGGTACACCATTAAGACATTTGTTCTTTCTATTTTATTAATACTTTGAGGATTTCCTGCAATGTATTTTGAACAAAATTACCCTTGATTCTCAGGCCCACCACCCTTTCCTTTCTACTCAACTTTTTGTACTCCCTTCTTAAGCCACAAAGTATGGTTTGTGCTGTCTATAAACTCTTTAATGTGTAAATATACACTGGAGCTTGTTCAAACCATCAGGGACTGCATCCTTAAATAAAGCTGACCCTCCCTCTACTACATTCCAAGAGTTCATTAGCTGGGGGTTGGACATCAAGCCCACCTCCATTTTCCATGTGGACTTCAAGCCCACCTCCATTCTCCATGTGAGGATATTGTCTGGCCTGAGTTTTCACAGGACTAATACATACTATCCCAACTGCTTTGGATTCATATATAAATGTAATTGACCCTCTCTTTATGGAAAGCACTATTTCTGTATAATGATCCTCCACATCTGGGTCTTACATCTCATGTTTACTGTGTATTTCCATTGCATTCATCTTTCTGTCCCCTCTTCCACAAGGATTCCTGAGCACTGGGAGGGGAGGGTGTTGTGTATGTGTGTAGTTTAGTACTAAGCATTCCACCATCTATAATTCTCTGCTACTTTCCCTACTGTACTTTCTATATGTAATTCAAAAAGTAAATGTTTCATGATAAATATAGTGCCTACTCTGTATCTTATTTTTTACATTAATATGAAGTCACGGACCATTGTACCTCCTTCAGCATACATGTTTTCCTCAAGCTTTCACTACTTCAGAGTATGCTGAGTATTGGATTCACTATGGTTTACTTTCAAATCCCACTTAAGTAAAAAAAAAAGTACACAAAATGAGCTTAATGGCCTCAGTTTATATAAATGTTTGGAAGTTCTGCAATATATCTAATGATTTCAAGGACTCTGGTGATGGTTTTGTCAGTAAATCAGCTTCAGATCCTGGGTTTATTCCCAGGATGACTGCAGAATTATGGTATAATTTACTTATAATTTACTCTGGGTAATAGTAGTGAGATATTTTTTGCCAGTGAGTATTCTGAGAATACTTGATTTGGACTTACTCTAGAATTTTCTAGATCAGAAATCTGTCTGTTTCCTATGAAACACTAGTGAACATCAGATGGTATTTGACCCAAAGCAGTAAATTTCTCAGATAGTGTAGATCTGCACCATTTTCCTGTTGGCTACTTGGTTCACTGAAGTAAATGTGAGTTTCTGTAGTAAAAATTTATATTAACTTCAGTTTCCCTAACATTTCCTTCTACTAGTCTTAAGCAACCCGGAAGCTGAGTTAGTTAATTCTCTTATTGGTGCGATAAAATCAGCTTCAGGAAGGAGTGTTTTTTTTTTTTTTTTTTTTTTTCCTGGCTAATAGCTTGAGCATACATTCCTGGATGGTACAGAAATTATTGTAGTAGGAATGTGAAGCCTCTGGTCTCATTTCATCCTCAGTTAAGAAGCAGAGAGAGATGAATGATGCTATTCAGCTCACTGTCTTTTTTCCTTTGTGTCTGGAGTTCCAGTCTACAGGATGGTCACCCATGTTGGGGGTTTGCTTCCCATTTTAATTAACGCAACCTAGACAATTTTTCAAAAATATATGCAGATACTTGTTGGCATGGTAATTCCAAGTCCCATCAAGTTGGCAATAGACATGAAACATTTTAATTGTAATAACAGTAGCTCTAAGGCCTGAAATGTCACTGTTTACTTTTTGAAAACCACCATGTAATGTAAAGGTAAAAACCAAATGACAACAACATTATTAGCTTTATGCCTGAATTGTAACTATTTATGGTTTGAAAACCGCTAATGTAAGTGCTTACTTTAGAAGCTGTCCATTAATATTAAAATAATATTGCCCATTCAATTCAGCTATCATGAAATAGCTGAGCCAATAATATCATGCTTAAGTGAGAGATTATCTTATGGATTTTATGAAATGATAATAGGATGTAATGATAGACTTAGCACATAGCAAGTGCTCAGCAAACACTGTCATTTTAATGCCTTCACATGCTTGATTATTTCTAGGATGCATTTGCATTTCAAATTTTTAAAATGACTTCTCTGTGACCTTTCTAAAGAGTTTGCACATTATCTGTTAACATTAGAAAACACATAATTTAAAGAAATAAATGACATGGTAGCGCTTGTTATATAAAATATTTTTCTTTCTTTAAGAAGTGTGGAGGTTGGATTACATAAGAAAATTTAACCCATCAAATGGTTGAGTTTCACATTTAGAAAAGATAACTTTGGGGACCAAAATATTGTAAGTGAAGCCATTAAATCCAAGATTCAAAACAGGAACTATTTGACCATAACCTTGACATTTCAGTCTATAATTTTGTGAGATCTGTTTCTGACTTTTAGCAATTTAAGTCCAAAAGTGCATATGCCTTTCAATATATCCAAATCTGCATAGTAAGGAGTGCTGTTATTTTACTGGTTTCAGTAAACTAACAGTCTAGTCTGCAGCTTTCAATTCACTCCAATTTATGTACTGAGAATTACCGTGGAGCCAGAGAACTTCAAGTCCAATGTGAATGATATCTAGAGAGTCAACTGAGTAGCCTTGCATGTGACCTACATTTGGTAAAACATCAAGAGTTCAGGCCAAACCTACATGCTCATTATTTCTGCTGCATTGGCACAGTGACTAGTGACAGCATTGGAAAGAACAAAAGCTGTGAGTTCTCACTGAGAGCCACTTGACCCTTTCAACTCTACTTGACCCCCACTCTGTCCACAGGTCCTAAATGAAATGGATTTGCCTGAGAGTGCCATTGTTGGCAGCTCCATTTTATTTTGAGATCACCATGAAGACACATTGCCAAGCAGTGGGGTGACCTGTGCTTTGTGTGAGAGGGCTGTGTGCAGCACACAGGGCAGCTCTGCTCCATGACTCTACATTTGTATTCTGGACAAGTTGGCAAGGGTATGGAATTAGCTAATGTAGTCACTGATTTGGGACCTGAGCCTCAAATGGCCAGAGAAAATAATTCTAAGGTAGATGACCAGCACAAACAGAGAAAAAAGAAATACTGCTTTCTAACCATCTAGTATAGTTATGAAAATGTTCACCCTGCATATGCAAGCCTGCTGTTCTTAAATACTAAGTTTTCATCAGTTCAAATCAAACATGAAAAACTGTTTTTACCCTCAAATCCCCATACCTCTCAGAGTCTCACAATGAGAGGTATCTTTTTATGTATTAAAGCTTCCGTCATTTACGATAATGTTAAGGATTTTACAGGGACAAACTTACAAACTAGAGCATAACAGAACATATGTTCTTCATTTCGTTGACTCAGTAGGGCTGAACCCACATGAGCATATAAAAATGAGATGCTGAACTCACTCTTCTCATACTTGCCATTGCTTGCCTCACATCCAGCAGACACCTCTGCCTCAAATTTTCACCCACATGCTCCTACATCTATTCTTTTATCCTACTTCATATGGGTGAGGGGAAAAGTGTCTCATCTTTCAACTGTAAAGATTTCTCTGCCTTTGCTTTGGAGTACTTGGACTGCCTGTGAGCTGCCTTGAAATGTATGAATTAAGAATTAAGGAGAATTAAGGAAAGATGGGAATTGGCAACATTTAATTAAACAAGTTTTCCAAGAAACTCATTCACTCTGTCCAGTCTCAGTGTCTATAAGAGCACTGTAAATTGTTTAATGCTATTTGTACCTAATTATTTTTTACTTTTTAGGGGATAGCCTTCCTATGTGAAAAGTATTTTTGTAAATTGTTTAGTGCTATTTGTACCTAATTATTTTTTACCTTTTAGGAGATAGCCTTCCTATGGGAAAAGTATTTTTGCACTTAAAGTTGTAACCCATTTTAAAGACTGAATATTCTCTAAGAAGCTTTCTAACCACAGCACAAAAATAATAGAGTCAGGAAAGCAGAAGAGGACCTTGCTGTGTCCTTTCTTGCTTTGAATGAAAGTCAGGTTATACACTGAGAGAGCTGGAAACCTCCTGAAATCCGTTAGTCCTTTATTATCTTCTTCCCAGAGGGGGGAGAGCCTTTTTCCCACCTCTCTGATGACATTTTCAAAATAATTCTCATTTCATAATAAGCTCTTCAGAGAGAGGGACAGGATGCAATTTGTGCCATCCCCATGACTATCATGTGGCAAATTTGCCCTTCAGATCTGACAATGACATTGTGCTTGAAGCTAAAGCCATGGACTAGGGGTGGACCTCCCAAAGTGCAGATCATTGTTCACTGGGTTCTCCAACATGGAAAATTAGTCCTGGAATTGGTCACTTTCATAGCTTGTAAATATCAGAGAGAATAGAGAGGCTTAGATATTTCCTTGCCTGTGTAACTCAGTGTGTTTATATTAAATGTACAAACATAGTTTGTTTCAGTGTGCTAAAGTTTGTTTGTGTTAGAGATTGTTTATTTGTTTGTGTGTGTTTGTGTATATTTTTTTTTGCTTAATTTTTTAAAAATAGAATGTGCCTCAAAGCCAGATCCCCAGTATATTTTAGGAGAGCACTCTGTCAGTCACCTACACTTTACTTTCAACCCATGAAAGCTCTCACAGATGGCGAGCATATATGAAATATGCACTGATATTTGGGCGTGATTTGGAACCATCCAGAATGGCAGTACCAAATGTCACCAGCTGTGCTTTTAGGTAAAAGGCAAACAAAATGTTCATTGCTTAGTTTAATGTAAATTTGCCTAAGAGGAGGCTCTCTGGAATATACTCCAACTTGGAAGGTTTTGGGATGTGAACTCCAAAAACAAGAAAGAGGAAATGAAAGCCAGTGTTTAGTAGGCAGAATATTGAGACCTCTTACTAGGAGACTGCCTAGTAATAGATAATCAGTGACAGATAATCAGGCCTATGGAGGAGTCAAAAGTTTTTCTTTAGAGTGAATTGAAGCTAAGGTTTTCCCCAAAGTTCTGTCTGCTGTTTTTGTTTGTTTGTTTGTTTGTTTGTTTTTGTTTTTTAAATTTTGCCTTTTATATGTCTATAGCTTTGCCTTGGAAATTAACAGTTTAAATGCAGTTATCTTCACACCTACAGACATTCTTTTCATGTTTTATCATTTTCTTACTTCATACACTCCTAATGCTCCATTTCTTTAATACATTCTTAAGTATGCATTGTTTTTAACTTTAGATTTCTCCTGGAATGGCTCTAACTTATGTACTCACACTGCTATACTGAATCTCTTGCTTCTATGCCTCATGTGTAAGTAGATATGACCAAGACCTGTCTGATGTAATCTGTCTATAACTGCTGCAAGAACTTTTCTAAGCAAAGTACTGGTTCAAGAATCAAGAGTCTGCACTGACTTAAGGCTCAGTGCAACAAGATATGCTTCTCTTCGTCTTCTAGAACATTCTACTAATAACTCCTGTGTACTTCAGAGCCTCTCCCACCTCACTCTGTGCTCAGGACATATCATCCTTCCATTCCCAACACTGTGTACTTGTAAAAAACAAAGTGTCTAATCAAAACTATAATTCTAAGTTACTGTCTCTGGAGACAAGATCACTAGAAGGTAAATAAAATTAGTCCTAAGAGGACCCTCTATCAAACAGCTCCTTTTTTATATAAATAAACTTTATAAATTATATTATAAAAATATTAAGCACTTTATAAATAGTAGAAAAAAGAATCAATCCTTGTCTCAGTCTGTTGTTTCTGTCTCCCTCTCTCTGTCTCTCTCTCTCTCTCTCTCTGTGTGTGTGTGCATGTGTATGTCTGTGTCTGTGTGTATGCGCACATACATGTATCAGTTAAGTGGTAACTATAATTGTGCTAACTGCTAAGTTGTAGATACACAAGTTCTCTGAGGAAATTTAAATCAAACTGGAGTTTGATTACACCTCATAATATAACAGTTAGAAGGACCTAATCAGGAAAGAGGCCAGGAGGTTTTAGAAATGGGCAAAGGCTTCTAGCTGTCAGCACCCAGTACTTCAGAGCATCCTTGAGAAGAAAGTAGTGAGAAACATAAACTTTGATTATAATGTAGCAGTAGTGTGGGGAGGAGGGTTCCTGGATAAGGGAATTGCTATGAGAACCTGATGACCTAAGTCTGGATCCCCAGAACACATGGAAAGCTGGATATTGATGCAGGTGTCAGTAATCCCAGTTGCTCTAGAATAAAATAGGAGATAGTCATAGGGAACATCCTGGAAGGTCATGGTCCAGTTTCCAAAGGAAGTCTAAGCGTTAAAGGGACTCATTATGAAGGGTGGGACAATCCTGGATTCATACCCATGTACCACGCTATGCACAGAGCCCTGGACTTTCTTCTTTTTTTGTGATTTATATCCACATGACTTTTTCTTCCCCTGAATTGATCTTGTAAGTGCTTCTATTTTCTCTTTTGTTTGTTTGCGTGTTAAAAAGATCAAAGCCACAGAAGTAGATTTTCTTTGTTCTCATACAACCCATCATTCTTATATTTGTGAGTTTAGTGAGAGAAGGCATCAGAATATTGTGGAAAAAAAGAGACTCTACAAGTGATAGATGAAAAACCAGGAAGTCTCTAAATGTCGAGCAGAGTGGCATACGTATGTCCCAATTACTTAGTGGATGGGGATTATATTCTTCAGTTCATCCCTTTCCATCCAGAACAATACAGAAAATAATATTAAATAACTACTATAGGACTTAATTCCTTACATTCTATAAGTGATAATACATTCTTTATGAGCTAATTGTTCTTATCATAATTGGTAACGTAGTTTGGGAGTCACCCTACAGCATACAATACAGTCTTACCTTTGCCTTGGGACTGTGAGTAGAAAATTAGAGGCTCTAACTTTGTGCAAATGCCACACTGAAAACTTAGACCCCTCAAAACCATGAAGCCCTGGAGGAGAAGTGCTGGGATTTCTCTAAACTGCCTTTTGCATTGTTCCTAATCTAACACCAGCCATGGTATTTACAATGTGCTTATAAAAATAAAGTAAATTTGATGTTGATGAGAAGGAGATTTCTTGGTCTCCAAAGACTTAAGAAGTTTTCTTTCTAAAACTAACAAATGTCATGTACACCCCCACCAAATGCTAACATTCATCGTGACTCCTACTTTAAACTGCCTGTGTATTACATTTAGTGAACGGAAGTTATGCACAGGCTTGCCCTAGTTAGGGGTTCTATTGCTTGATAAAACAAGACCAAAGGACAAGTTGGAGGAGGAAAGGGTTTACTTGCTTAAACTTCCACATTGATGTTCATCATCAATGGAAGTTAGGAAAGGAGTTAAAACAGGGCAGGAACCTGGAGGCAGGAGCTGATGCAGAGGCCATGCAGGGGTGCTGCTTATTGGCTTGCTCCTCATAACTTGCTCAGTCTACTGTCTTATAAAACGCAGGACCACTATTCCAGAATGGCACAATCCACAATGCGCTGGAACCTCCCCAATTAATAACTAATTGAGAAAATTCCTCACAGCTGAATCTCATGGACATTCCCTCAATTAAGGTTCCTTTCTCTGTGATGAATGTAGCTTGTGTCAGGTTGACACATAAAACCAACCAGTACAGTGCTAAACATGTATTCCTTAACATTGTTTCCAAAAATGTTATGGGAACAAGATGATATTAAAAGTTATGTTTGACACAAGAAGCAAAAATAGTTCCTATAAAAAAGCTAAACCTTAATAATATTTCTTATCTTTATAACTCATCAAAGTTAGCATATCAAAATTCTGCCTGAATTATCTATCTTATCTAAGTAGTTTAGCCAATACAAAAATATGTAAAAATTTGTTGAAATCAAATAATGCAGACATTTAAAAACTTTCAAATTGTCTGTCCTGCCATTTTAGAAGCTTGCTAATTATACAGTCTAAGTTTATAATTATTTTTGTTTAATTTATATATTATAAGCACATGGTAATTTTAAAAACACTTGACTCTATCCCTCTGTTCTGAAGAAAGTCATTGCTAAAATAGCTAATTTTTTGAACATGGTGTGATGGGAACTCCTATGTGTAGAGCAAGGGTAGAAAATAGAAATGATGATATCGTCCCCTTTCCTATGTTTTTGATAAACCAATAGTTTCACCAGTTCTCAAACATGACAGTTTTATTCCCTTTCTGATATGGCACGTGTTCCATATATGACTCTGTGGCAGTCACTCTCATCAGGGTCAGGGTCATAGCATCAGAGAAGGCACACAGTGAGATACTCAGTAGACTTGACTATGATAGCAAGCAGTGGTTCTATGCCCCCATTTCATATTCCACATAATGTATTGTGATAAATTGACTATGTTTGAAATATCTATCTAGAACCTGAGAGAATATGTGAAAATGAGAAATGTATTCCAGGAATTTCAAATACAATTGTTTATATGTATGTGACAGGCAAACACAAGGCATAAGAGCTAGGCATGGTGACTCAAACATGCAATCCTAGCAGTGGGGAGAATAGGGCAAAGGACTAGGAACCATCAGGTCAAGGACAGCCTGAGCTACATAGCTTTTGACCTTGTCAAAAGAAAAGTCCGTAAGAAAAGAAAAAAGTAGACTATGTGGTCAGGTGTGATGCAGAGGTGGTGGAAGCACTGATAAACTAGATTGTAACCCCTGTTATGAAATAGCCCCTTCTTTTTATAGCTATATTTTTTATAGATTTTCTTCTCATATCATTTAAAAAGCTCCCTGCATTATATTTAATTAGTTATTTAGTTAATTAATTAATGTTAGCTGAGAGAACATTACTACCAAGCCTACTAACATTTAATAAGAAAACAAAATACAAACTTTGTTTAACATACTATGAGTTTTAATTTTGATATTTCATTCATTTCAGCAAAAAGTCTGGCCTGGGTACCAGCCACTTTCTATTTGTTTTATGTTCATTTTCCCAGTAGGCAATAAACTTTAATTTCTAATATTTTGTAGATGATAATGAAACTTATTTTTAGATTCAATTTGGCTAGATTTGTGGAAAATGGTAAACTGATACCAGCAACAATAAAGTCCAAGATAGGTAGGAATTATAGTACACATTTAGTTCATACTCACACACTGTCCGTACAAGAATCTTACAGAAGGCTGTTCTCACCCCATCTCACTGCCTCTGGATCATCTAGCCTTCCCCCACAGTTCTGATCGAATGTCTATTAGTTGTTGACCTGCTTAAAAAGCAGCTCCAAGTTATGCGACTCTCTTCTTTGTACATTCAGTCAACCCAACTGACTTCAGAGAGCGCACAGTGCAGCACTTTTGCCTGCTCAGCTTGTGGCTTGTAACTTGTCCATTTTGGGACCAGCTATTTCAGTGGCCTTCATAAAAGAGTCACCTGTCTGAACACTGTTGAAAACTGGGCATTTTTGATACAGTACTGTCTGAGGCATACTGAAAAGTCAACATAAAGCATATCCAAAGGGCCTTTCCCTCCATCTGAACTAGAAAAGAGTGTCTGCTTGCCAAATACAGCAGTCCTGGGAAATCAAAACAGAAATGGCTGAGAGATCAGGTAGGGGACAATAGGAGAGAAACTCCAGCTTACAGTGTGCCCGTGTTTTTCTCCATTGCCTAGATGATGTGGGTTTTGTTAGAGGATGTCTGAATGTATATACTTAGAGTATTGTTCTGTTAGGGAGATGGGTCACCTAAACCAACAGGGAAGGGTCATACAAACACTGCTTTCTTGCCTGTTTAGACTGAAATTTAATTTGGTTTTGGGAGCCTCTGACACTTGGTGGGATTTTACTATCCTCTACTGTGAAGGTGTGGGAGTGTTGTGGCTCAGAGTGTCTACTGTTTGCTTCACAATTTCAATTAGCAGAAAGCTAAGTACATGACTGGATTTGAGAAATAACTGCGTTTCATATTGTTTTAATCGTCACCAAATATAAAACACAGCTATGTACACATGGAGAGACAAAACAGAGACAGACACACACACACACACACACACACACACACACACACACACACACCATACATACATGCATGCACACACACATTCATTCATTTATTCTATTGCATGGAGAATCAAGAGGGACTGAACATGCCATGTCCTCCATCTGCATTTAGCTTTTAGGAAAATCTGACAATTTAACCACAAATTTAACCCACAAAGGCAAATGTGAGTACAGAAGACATTTGAGTCAAGCTTTTGAGACACTTGGAAGACCAATTCAGGATTTCATTGACCCAGCTTCAGCTAGGTTGCTAAGTAGGATACCTCAGTCAGCAAATTATGTAGCTTTAATTTAAACCCAGAACTTAGAGTTAATTTCTTGCCATTGTATACAATAATATCTTTGTAAAGGCATGCATACAGGAAGTTGTTGGTGTGCGTTATGAAATAACATGCAGCAAAGTGATTGTATCAAGTACATCGGTTTTGGTATCTGTTAAACACATTAGTAAGCACAAGTTTCTAGTAATGTTTGTAGGTAAATTTCTGTTAGGATAATGTTCTTTCCTGGATTCACTCTTCTCTTAGGACCACTAGCCTCCACAGAAGTTAGTCTGTTTCCAGACTGTAGAATGCTGGTCCCATTTACATCTGAGAAGAGACATAATGTAACAACAGAAAGCAATCAGTGTCATTCTTAGATGGGATCATTGCCTTGCACTCTGACTTGCATGATTCTAATGTCTCTTCTAGTTGCTGAAACAATTTCTACTTGCCTAGAAGCCAGGAACTTTGGGAAATCTAAGTGGACCAAGTAACATATAATGCTGCAGAATGGATAAATAGGTGTATGTTTGTGAGTATGTACCTGCCTTGATGGTCATTTGTTAGAGGCTAAATGAATAATGTAAGTGAGAAGGTATTCAAAAGTTTATATTTTTTCAAAATTAAAATGAGCAATATTGAAGGTGACTCCAGCCCCCTGTTCCTCCCCATCATCAGAAGAATATTACAGAGCTGCCCTTTTCACATAAAGACATTAGCAAGCATCTAACATAAAAAGGCAGTTCATGAAACCAAGCTGTAACATGATTATGTTTATGTCAATGTATGTAAACACAGTAAAATATCCAGTAGAATACCAAAGATTGTCTCTAGAAGGTGTATTTAGGGTTGGTCCCTACTTTTTCTATGCACATTTACATGCTTTAGCTGATAGCCTATATACCTTTAACTCCCAGGAAAATGAGCCAAAAATCTATTTCTACTTCACATCATACAACTGGAAAATATGCTGTCAGATGCTAAGCTGAAAAAACTCACTTGAGAGACCAAGTCACATGCTCCCATTTTCAGAAGAGCTGTGTTTTAATGACTAAGGAATTCCTCTTTAGTTTTCTTAGTTTCTGTGTATTCCCTATGGGAACAAGTGTGGAAATGCCTTGCACTAGAAAAATGAAGCCATGCTTTCCATTTTTTAGAGGCAGCTCTTGGTCTTTCTAATTGACATGCTGTTTAAGGGATACTTTTAGCTTGTTATTACTCAAAATCACTGGAGTTAACTGTTCATGTTAATCTCATGTATTTTGAAGAGTTAATTTTTTTTTTATATTATCACGATGAACTGGATTTGAGAAAAGGTCAGAGAGTGTTAAAGATGAATCGATCTTCAGGCAATGGGTTGTTTTGTGAAATCAGATTAAACAGTGAGCTAAAGAGAAGGAGTCAGACCCAAGCACACCATGGGTCAGTTGGCTGACCTCACCAGATTAGAATGAGCAACAAGGTTTCTTGCATTTCTGGCTGATACATGTGTTCAAGGTGAACCAAGGGCATTCCTGGCTGAAGAACCCTGAAAGAGCAATGGACCTATTTAGTATACATTGAGAGATATTGTCTACAACCCTTCTCCATTTAGTTTGCTTTAGGAAAATGATACCTCGGGGAATGGAGGGGACAGACAATGGGCCCTAGTTAAAGTCATGAAGGGAGAAAGGCTAACTGTAGGGGTGTGACCACATTGTATGGCTCTCCAGATCAGCCAGACATATATGATCTTACAAACCAAGTGTGAAGCTATATTAGTATTACATTATATATTAGATATTAATTCATTATAAATTGTGAAAACATTGTGTCAGGCACTATGGGTCACAACAAATAAAGAGCATCACAATAGACTATGTAATCTATTTATTCACATATGTATCCCTTAGAAAGTATTTAAAGGCTCACATTTCTGTCTTTTTTTTTTAATACTCATCAGAAATCTTCAAAAGAATTCCAAAGCACAGGCTTTCTAATTTGATTTGGTTTTCCTCTTGTGTTTCTTAGGTGATCATGTAACTTGTGTTTACATAGAAAGAAGTACCAAGTAATCACCAACAAAGTATTTGTTCAGAAATGGACAATAAATACTGAATCTATAATGCTACAGTTGAGGACAAAATTGTACAATTGATAAGTCACTGTTTCTACTCGGAAAAGGTCTATTTTTTCCTCTGTCCTAAAAACCAGAGCAATTGTAAATGTTCCTTATATTACTCTACAGGTTACTTGTTCATTACAAATAGTTGAGACATCTTAACTAGGAGATATAATTCAATGTCTCAAAGGTGAAACAGCCTGATATTCTGTTTTATTTCTGAATTAATAGAAAGGAAAATAGAAAGAATTGTTTATGTAGACTGTCCAGGAAGAACGTTTAATTTTCATTGTATTCAGGACTTTGGACTTAAGTTCTAAGTATAGGACATAGAAGGACAGAAAAAAACAGGTTAATAACAACAGGCAGGAAATACTCAGGGAAATTCAGACTGAGAGTCGTTCTACCACATAGTTGACCTGATCTCTACAAAAAAAGCCAGGCAATATGGTGAACTGTAAGGGCTTTTGCTCCAGATAGAACAAAGTTATATGGAAACTCCGTTTTGGTATGAAAAAAATAACAAAAATATTTTATAGACAGTTGAGAATATTTGAACATGAATTAAATACTAAATCTTAGACAATTTTTTTATAACTGCTAAGAATCAAATCCAATTATACTTTGGAAGAATTTTGATATCAAGCCACCAGTGCCTCACCCTGCAGTCTGTTCATGTTCAGATAACTGTCTGCTAATTTGTTAGTGTGATAACAGTATTCTGTGGCACAATAGAACATTGTGTTTATACGTAGGACATAAGTGTCAAAGTGCTTTTTATAACAACATGAAAACTTTCTTCTTTTGGATATTTTATTTTATTTTTGAGATCTTTTATTTTATTATTTTATTTTATTTTATTTTGAGTATAATTACATCATGTCTCTCCTCCCTTCCCTTCAAACCAACTCATACATCCGTGTGTGTTTCTTTCACATTAGTGGCCTCCTTTTACATCAATTATAAATACAACCATACACACACAAACACACATATTTCTAAATATAACTTTATATGTGTGTTTCTACACTGATCATCTGGCATCAGATAACAAATTGGTGTGCTCTTCTAACTCTCTGCCCTTCTTAGTTGTCTGTAGTTTTTTGTGTCTCATTAAGGCCTCATGTTCTCCTTGTCCCCTTTAGCATGTCTAGCCAGATATCAGAAAGTGTGATCCAAATAAAGCTAGAAGCTACACCCACAGACTCCCATCCACATGACTGCCTAGACAGGGGCCGAACAAGTGGAACACTCCTTTATTTTCAAATACCTCATTCAAAATGGGAGCGTGTGCTTGATAGTTTTATGTTAGCTTGACGCAAGTGAATGTCATCTGAGAGAAGGGAACCTCAAGTGAGCAAATCCTTCCATAAGATCAGGCTACAGATAAGCTTGTAGAGCATTTTCTTAGTTAGTGATTAATGGTGTAGACCCCAGCCCATTGTGGATTGTGCCATCCCTGGCCAAGTGATCCAAAGTTCTATATGAAAGCGAGAGATTTTGGGGGCAGGGGTTTCTGATTGGTTGATATTGTTGTTCTTCCTATGGGATTGTAAACCCCTGCAGCTCCTTCAATCCTTGTCCTAACTCCTCCATTTGGATCCCTGTGCTCGGTCCCATGTTTGACTGTGTGCATCTGCATCTGTATTAGTCAAGCTCTGGCAGAGCCTCTCAGAAGACAGTTATACCAAGCTCCTTCATAGCAAGTACTTCTTGGCATCAGCAATAGTGTCTGACTTTTTGTCTGCACATGGGATCTATCTCTAAGTGGTGCAGTTTCAGAATGAAATCACCAACCAAAAAGTACACATGGGAGACTCTTGGCTCCAGCTGGATGTGTTGCAGAGGCTTGCCTTATTGGGCATCACTGGAAGGAGAGCCCCTTCATCCTGTGGAGGTTCAATGACCCAGGGTAGGGGAATACTAGGGCACTGAGGCAGAGTGAGTGGGTGGGTGGTGGAGCACCCTCATAGAGTCAGGGGATGAGTTAGGGAGTTTGTGGAGGAGAAATGGGGAAGGGGGATAACATTTGAAATGTCAGTAAATAAAGTAACCAATAAAAAAAATGACAAAAAAGAAAGCAGGATGAGCAAGCCATGTGAAGCAAGCAAGGAAGCAGCACCCCTCCATAGCCTCTACATCACATCCTGTCTCTCCTGCCTCCATGATCCTTCCCTGCTTGAGTTCCTTCCCTGACTTCCTTTGCTGATGAACATCAATATAAAAGTGTAAGTCAGGTAAACCCTTTCCTCCTTCAGTTGCTTTGGTCATGGTGTTCCATCATAGCACTAGAAACTCAAACTAAGACAGAGAATTATGAATTATTCTTGAATTTAATAGGAATAACTATGTGCTCTAGTTTTTATGATTTTCTAGCTGTTTTCTTACTTGAACTTGTTTCTGAGAAAAAGAAAGAAATGAGAAGTTAAATCCCAAACAGGCAGGTTTGTTCTGTGGCTGCTCAGCATTCTGACTGCATGGGTCAACTCCCATCGTAATGACAGGCTATCCAGAGTTTCCTCTTCATGGGTCTTTTCTTTTAAAACTGCTTCAGACAAAGCAGTTAAACTACTCCTATAAGTCGGGCCTTGTCTGGAGGGATTTATGGATTTTTTTCAGTCTGTTTATAACCTCCTGTAAAGCTTCAGGAACCTTTTGGATTAATCATCAATAAACATTTACTAAGCACTTCCCAGAGTTCAAGGTGCTCCAGCAGTCACAGTGGGCTTAACAGTGCTCAGGCTCCCCTGAACGTAGCTGCCTGGGGTGTCAGCAAAATGATTCTGTTCTTTATCCAGTAATGAGATTATTTTATGTGATCTCAACAAGGAAATTCAATCCAAGGAGTGATTGAATACATCCCAGGGACAAGGCTGTTCTGCAAAGACTGAGAGAACTGCAGTCAGCCACTGAGGTGGGAGTGCCACAGAAGTACTTGTTAAAGGTGTCACCTGAGGGCCTGGTCCTATCACTCCACTCTTTAGCCATTGATTAACCATATTCGACTCCTGTCCCTGATGCTATGGGAGAATACCATTACCATCCTTAAGTATGCTGAAACTTCTAGGTGTCATAGATTCTCGCTGTCACCTCCCACTCTTCTCATGCAAACATGCATTAACAGCATCAGCTTGTTGACCTGGTTACCTTTGTTCTTGACCTGTTTGCATCAGGCTTGTCTTTTCCCTTGACCTTCCCATGAAGACACAGAACTCTTGTGTGTTCACTATTTCCAAGGAATCTTATGGCCAGTAGCAGTAAGAAGTGTATGAAGGAGAGAAATGTAAAACCAAAGCCACCAGGCAGTTAAAATCTGCACAGGTTATTCATTTGCAGACTCCACCAAGCTTTCCCCTCTCTAGTTTAACTTCTCTTGAAAAACATTCCTTTAGAAATGTTAGCTTTTCAGGCATTTAACCTCCCTTTCAGAGTCCACCACTTGGTTTCATTTTGTTATTGTTTGTTTTGCTTCTGTTTGTATTTTCCTGTTTATTTTTGTTGGTACTGAAAACAGAGTCTAGAGTAGGGTATTGCATATTTTGTGTAAGGCCTCTTCTACTGAGCTATGTCCCCAGCCTTCTTTTCTCTCTTTACTTATTTGAGACAAAATCTCTGTAAGGTTGCTCAGGTGGACCCTGAACTCACTTTGTTCCGCAGGAAGGCCTCACACCTTCAATCCTGTTTCAGCCGCACCAGGCCTGGCTCCAACTTCCTTTCCTAACAGTGTAAGTCCTGTGTGTATGAGGTTTAGTATTAAGTAATGCACAAGTTATTTGATCATTTCAGCAGACACAGACTTGGCTTATCTTAGGAAGACAGTTGGAAATATGGTTCCATCTGTGAGTGATAAGCAATGACCGAAGAAGTTTTCATTCTCAGATCTGGCACAGTCGCCCATGTACACAGGACAGCCCAGTCTAGTGTCTGTCAATATTTTCTTTCTAATGGGAGTGGTAGATCTCAATTTTTTTCTCTGATGGTGCGAACAAACTCAATCATATTCAAAATGCAATCACTTTGTGGTCTTTTCAAAGGAATGAACATAAACTGTCCACTATTGTGCAAATGAAAACTTTTTTATACAGCTTACATAATTTGCAGGTCTGTCTTCCTAACAGTGAAGTATATGTAGTTAATTCTGATTTTCCATAAGCTCCCCATGCATGTGCTTATGGGACTGAATTCTAAAAATATTCCAAAAATTTATACTTTATTAAATACATCTAAAAATTAAAGTTGTTATTGTTCACTAAATAATTCAATGACTCACATAACATTTATATTATAGGTAATATGAAAAGGTTCAAAAGTATGCAGAACCCTTTGCATAGTTTATATGTAAGTATTGTGATACTTTATATAATGGCTTGGATATTGGCAGATGTTGTATCCATAAGGGTCTGTTACCAAAGTATCCATAGATATTGAAAGATAAACTCATTTTCTCTTGAGACGGAAACCAGTGATGTGTTTTGTTTTGTTTTGTTTCCCACTAGATTTTCTCAACAAATTTTTGTGAGGAACTTCTTGAAGAAGTAACGTTAACTATATATTATTAACTCTACCACAAGACCAAGCTTTGGAGCTGTGGCTAATTAATTAATTAATTAATTCTCTTAAGTTTTTAGTCAGAGGCTTTGTCCTCTACTGTTTTGATCTTGAAGATAAAGAAGGAGAATGAATTATGCATTATTTTAGCCAGAAGACCAAAATATAGTGATGACAAATGCTCAGAAGCAGGGGCTTAGGCTAAGTAACCATAGCAAAAAGAGCACTAAAAGGATCATTCTAGAAAAATGTGAATGTGGAAGTCAATTTGGAAAACAATGAATGAGCAAGTTATCAGTAGTGGTGCAGAACTCAGCAGGTGAAATGGAAAGAAATTGGAAGAGCAACATGGATTTATCCATGAGATTCAGTCAGCATTGTTATGTATATGAAGTAGTTTAGCAAAAATAAAAACATGAAAACGTCTTCTAGCAAGCTACATAATGTAAATGGAATGGAAACCGTGAAGAGGATTCCTATATTCCCTTATGTGCCTGTGAGTACACATTGTCCAGTCACTGACCTCATTTGATTTCAAGGCTGAGAAACTTTCCCTCTAATGGACATCCAACTTGACACACATACAAGATGGAGGTATGTGAAGTAGTAAAAGATGTTTGATTTCTCTGACTAGTCCCACATAACTTGAAAAAGAGCCCTACATTTTCTAAATAAATGGCATGAGGCTGGATTGTGTGGGTGATAGCAATTTTTCAGAAATGATGAGGAGACTGACTCATAGGAAAAGCAGTGAAACACATCACAATTGGGGCAGCCACAAGGAAGGGCTGAATCAACTCGAAGACCCATGTGGCTTCATACATGCAAAGTAACTTGTCAAACTGTGTAAATGGTCATTCCCCATCGCATATCCCATGGAGGGAGAAGCTCTTCCTAATGCTTCAGCGGTTTTTGCAAAAATAATTGAAGCTACTTCTGATGTAGAAAAGGCAATTTAATGTTCTACCAAAGTTTGAGATTATTAAAACCATTTCCCTAATGTCGTTATTATAATAGCTATCATTCTGACCGTCCCACACGTAGCATTATTGTTTCTTAAGATTTCTAATACATCTTAATCAGACATTTGGTTTCCTAAGCCAATAAGTTCCTGAGGAGAGTTCACAAAGATGATCTTTCTCAGAATATTTATCTTAAAATATTTTATTAGTTAAATGTCTGAAAATACTGCAAACTGCAAAAGTAAAACTGTTTCTATATTTTTTAATGAAATTTTGAGTTAATGGAGCCTTTGACAGAATTAAGCTTAGTAAATCTTAATGGCAGGCAGAGGACATGAGACTCCTTTCATGTAATAAATCCAAGAGTTAATAGGAAAAGATGCACACTCAAACAAATATTTTTCAAACTCTCTGAAGGTTTTAAAGAGTCGTGTGTGTGTGTGTGTGTGTGTGTGTGTGTGTGTGTGGTATGTGTTGTATGTATATGGTGTGTATGTGTGACATATTTGATGTAGTATATGTGTGCAGTGTGTTTTAAGTGTGTGATGTATGTTAATGTGTGTGTTTGCAATGTGATGTCTGCGGTATGCTATGGGGTATGGGTGAGTAATTTGGTTTTTGTGTGTGATGTGTGGGGGTTTATGTTTGATGTTTGAGTCTGTGTGTGTGCATGGTGTGGTATATGGTGTGTGTGTACAGTGTGTGATGTAGGGTGAGTATATAATTGTATGATGTATGGTGTAGGGTTTCATATGTCTGGTGTATAGTATGTGTGTTGTGTTGTGTGTGTATGTATATGTGTAATGGTGTATATGTGTATGGTGTATGTGTGTGTGGTATGTGTTGTTATGGTGGGGTAGTATAGTATGTGATGTGGGTAAATGTCTGTATGTGTGTGTGTTTGTGTGATATGAGAAGATGGATCTTTGTGGGGCAAGAATTATCCTAGCCACATTCTTTTCAATGCTAGGATCTAACCAGCCCTTTCACAACCTGGGCAAAAGTGATACCATAAGCTGTCCTCTTAGCTGCTAGAACAGACACATGGTATGAATATGGTCTGTGTAGAGTCCATGGCTAAACATTGTGGTACTCTCTGCATTTGATATTTAGAGCTGCTTGCAGCAATCTCTGTGTATGAGAAAAACTTTATGGCTGGGATCAGTATATTAGAGGAACAGCTTCATGAGGGAAAGATTTATTTTAGATCAGGCTTTCTGAGATCACCTGGCTCCATCTCTGAGAGGTGGAGATGAGGCTGAATATTGTGGTGGGGAGAGTTTGTGGTAGAACATTGCAGCTTGACTGTATTTGGCAGGAAGCTGAGATAGCAAGAGGATCAGTGCCCTGACACCCTTCAAAGGAATACTCCTAGCAACCACTTTCCTCCTCCTCCTCCTTCCCCTCCTCCCCCTCCTCCTCCCTCTCTTCCTTCTCCTCCTCCTCCTCCTCTTCCTCCTCTCCTTCCTTCTCCTGAAGCAACACTGTCAGCTGGGGAATCTCATCCTTAATCCAGAAGATCTTGTAGTCAAACCACAACACTGAGAATGGAGCATAAACTTTAGAAATTAGAACTGTTTTGACTGATTAATTTCTAATTATTTTAGTGGAGTAGCTCATAGGAAAGCCATTTCTGAGATTCAGACCTGGATCTGGGAAGATGCAGAAATGGAAATTAGAAATGTATCATCACAAGTCACAATTCAGCAACACAGAAAGCTTCTGATATGAGCAGAGAACCCCTTTTACATTTTTAAACTCGATCTTTTCCATTTCTTTCTGAAACCTGGCTGTCTTTCTATTCTGGTATGTCTAAAGATGTGCACACATGTGGAAGCCTTTGATCTTTGCTTCATAGGGAAATCATTTTAAAACTGCAAGACTGAAACCATTCTTAGTAACTGAACAGTCTGCACTCTGAGGACACAGCAGATGTCTGTATGCTCCAAAAATATATGTCATTGAGATATTAGGGATTTTCACATTGTTACACAGAGCAGAAAGCAAGACACATAGATACTATATTTGTGGGTTTTGTTACATCTAATCCAGAAACTTCAAGAATGAGTCAGTTCTAAGTACATCCTCCAGTTTTTCCTCATAAACACTGATTCTAAACTTATGTGTCTCAATATTTTCAAACGTTTACATCTACAGTTGGATGGTGAGGCTGCTGCACCACACCCAAAAGTGGAAGGATCCACTATACATTGATTCATTCCATTTTTGCTATAAATGTCCCATGACTCAGCTGTCAGTCAAGTTTTAGGCACTGTTTGGTACAGGAATTTCAGTCTCTGTCTTCATGGACACTCTCTCCTTTAGTCTTAAATCTTACTAAAGATCTTGGACCACTGTTCTCAATGCTTAAAATCTGTGTACAATTTATCACAATGGTGTTCTTCATTCTATCCACTGGTTTTGTCTTAGTTAAGGCATGCGTGCATGCATATGTGCATGCATGTGTGCAGGCATGTTCATGTATGTGTGTGTGAGAGAGAGTATGTGTATGCATGCATGCATGTGTGCATACACACTCCTATGTATGTATTTTTCTATGTGTCTATGGGTGTGGGTGGGTGGGTATCTGTGTGTAGTTTACGTATTCACACAGAGACATGTGAGTCTCGTTTATCTTCTCAGTGGTGGGAAAAGTTTATCTGTGTTTGGGAAAGGAAAGTAAATGCTGATTGTTGAGCACTGTCTCCCATTCTCTCAAAGAACAGGATGGGTTTTCTTTCTCTTCAGAGAGAGTGACCTCACAGTCTGGGACCTCCCATATTTTTGCTTCATCATTTATTGACTGGGTCTAAGAAAATTGCTGTAAACTGGTCATGCATTATTTTTGTACATAACAAAAATAGCAATTCCCTCGTGGCATTTGAAAATAGTTGTGAGCATCTAAAACTGGCTTCTAAGTGTTCAGTAGTTCTTAATTATCAAGAGATAAAAGAATGTATAAAACACAGTCCCGCCCCTCCATGTATAGAAAAGTATGATAATATAACTATCAAAATTAGAAAAGTTGATCTCTATCTGAAAAAAATATCATTTAACCTGTAGTAAACATCCTACTGCACTTTCTTCAATGTAATTCAAACCATTCCAAGGTTAATTATATACTAACTCTTTGCATGATACAGAGCAGATAAGAGAGAGGACTGTGTGGCAGAATGCAAGAGTCTCACTGCAAGGCTTACTGAGTACTAGCCATTCAGAAGCTCTAAAATGGGTACAGTGTAGTAGGCATATAAAGTCTCTTCAAAGTCTCATATTGAAAGCTCCATAGTCAGCAACAGTATGGAGAGGTGATTGGACCTATTGGGGAGAAAGTGTAAAATCAAATAAATAATAAAGAATTACTAAGGAAGAAGCCATGAATTTGAGAGGAAGTAAGCGTCTTGAGCGTTGGGGCACAAGGAAGCAGTTAAGAGAGTTGAGAGGGACGATTGCACATGATGTAAAACCAGTACTCATATACAATTCTCAATTTATACTGAAATGTTATTTTTAAAAAGCACCTGGTATTGTAAGATTTTATTTTTAATTTAAAAGATGTATAGGTCTGTCAGTATATGTGTACATGAGTGCAGCTACTCACTGAGGCCACAAGAGGGCATCATATCTCCTGAAATGGAGTTACCTATGATTGTTCCCCACTTGATATGGTGCTGTGAACTGAACTCAGTGCCTGCCAAGAGCAGTGAATGAAAGCCCTTAAGTTCTAAGTTTTCTCTCTAACCCTGTAACTGGTGTTTCAATATCAGTTTTATGGCAAGGATGGTAAACTCATTAAAAAATACAGCCATTTACACATTCAGAACTGAATGGCCCATTACAAGGGGACTCCTAGTTGGGAGGAGTTAGATCAGTGGGGTCATGTCTTTGAAAGATATGTCTTGTTCCTGGTCCTTTGATCATCCACTCCTTACCGCCAATGTGAGATAAATCAAGTAGTGGGGTTTTTGTTGGTCTGTTTGTTCATTTCATTTTGTTTTACCATGTTCTACCCATCACAATGTTCTACCTTACCATTGTCTCCAAAACTCTGAAGCCAAGGGATTAGGACTGAGCCCCCTGAAACTGACTTAAAATGACATAAAACCACTTTTTAAAAATCATTTATTTTGTTTTTGGCAAAGGATGTTCATACCGATAGAAAGCAGACTAACAGCCAGTTCCCACATGTATTTGACCTTGGAATCATTTTTTGTTGTTGTTCTTGAATACATATTCATTTATTTTTCACAATTCATGTTTGCACTGCATACAGTTTGGCAAGCCTTGTCAAAATTTCTACTTTTTTGAATAACACTTCATGCGTTATTTTGTATATGGTTTTATCTAATAGAAAATGAAGTATACCAGCAAAAATCCAAAAAAAGGTTATAAATAATTTTCTCTCATCTTCACAATTTTATGAGATTGCTAGAAATGTAAATGTCAAATTATAATGTATTGTATCATTTTTTAGTTTAGAAGTCTTTTAATATAGAATTTACCTACTGGTACACACACAAACTTTGAGAAGCAATTGACATTCCCAAGATTTTTCACTTGCTTTAAAGAATGTTTTAAATGTATGTGTATCTTTGTTTGTGTGTGTGTGTGTGTGTGTGTGTGTGTGTGTGTGTGTGCAGCTGTGTGTATGATTATTTATTATTTATAATAATAAATTAAATATTTATTATTTAATTATACACTCTTCCCCTGTAAGTCCATTGATAGTGCTCACATATACACATTTTTTTTTTAGGGCTGATTTAAGGGAGTTTGTCCCAGGAGAAAACTGAGTCCCTGACTCTCAGCAGTCATTGATGCCAGTCACTTAATACCAAGAGACTTTTAAAAACAGTAATGAGGCAGGCATGGTGACTCAGGTCTTTACTCAGAGTGTGTGGGAAGAAGATGCAGAGAGATCTATTTGAGCTTGAGGCTAATCACCTCTATGTAGTCAGTTCCGGGCCAGCTGGGGCCACATAGTGAGAATCTCTCAAAAAAAAAAAAATGAAATGACAAACAGTTTTTGGAGAAGTTTTGTTCGTAAAAGGGAAACATAAAGTAAGTGAGTTTCTTATAGCTTTCAGCTTACATCTTGACATATTGGCTCACTTTTACAGTGAACGGCCATGGACTCATCATTATCTGCAGAAGTCCAAGAATTCTTTGGAGTTTTTTTTTTTTTTTTTTTTTTTTTTTTTTTTTTTTTTTTTTTTTTTTGGTGCACAGTCTATCAATTTCAACAAATATATAGTCATACACATAAGTGTCGTAAGCATCCATTGCATTTGTGTGTTCCTTCCCCTTAGTCCCCACTGCCCCTGGCTGTTTTACCGTGGTCTTTAGTCTGACTTTTCAGGGATTGTACACTGTGTAGCATCTTCAGGGCAGATCCTTTCCCTTAGCAAAAAGCTCTTAACCTACCTCCACGACTTTTCATGGTTTGATAGTTCTTTTTACTGAGAACAAACTAATGCTATCTTGTCTAGAGATACCGTACATCCTTTCACCAGCTGAAGGACATCTTGATTGCCTCCAAGTATCAGCAGTTATGAATAAAGTGAAGTAAATAAATTTGTAGAGAATTTCTGCATTGAACTAACGTAAGTCTCTATCTCCTCGGGTATGTACCAGGGATGTGATTGGCAGCTCATACTGCAAGAGTACTTTGGTTTGGTAATAAACTACCAAAATGTCTTGTAAAGCGACTGAACTATTTGACATTCCCACCAGTGCTGAAATGTTTTTGCTATCTTGAGCATAAATAACTTAGTGATGTTACTGTGATAGATTTTTAACACCCTAATGATGCCCCAACCTTATTTTTCTACTCTTCACATGCATACTAACCCACTACAGGTCTTCCTTTCATACAAACTTATCAGTTCTTTTATTTTTCTGCCTATAAATAATGTTTTTTATTGATGGAATCTGAGTTCTGCTTTCATTAGAGATAACAGTCCTCATTCAGATAAGGCATTTTCTACTCCTGCTTCCCCATCTCTGGCTTACCTTTCCTTCTCATAAATACTTGTTTTCTGTTAGAATTAGAGGTAAACACAAGGTACCATGCTATACTTTATTTACTTTGAGCGTGTTTAAAGACATGTGTGATTTTTGACAACAGAAATTTTATCATTCCTTAATTGATGCACTTAATTTTTTTTGTTAGTAATGTGCTTCATAGACGTTTTTCTTTCTTTATTTTTTATTGGATATTTTATTTACACTTCAGATGCCATCCCCTTTCCACATTTCCCCTCCCTAGAAAACCCCTATCCTCTCCCCTTCTCCTTTTTTGCTTTTATATAATTTTTACATGTTAATCAAAGGCTTTATAAGTTTGGTAATGCTCAATAACAAGATGCCCATACAATCAGAAGTGTAACCCAATACCCAACCTAGATATATCAACTATCTTTGATTTGGGGAGACACTCGAACATCCGCCTCCATGTTCCTCTCTCTTTCTCTCCCTCTCTCCTGCTATCTATCTATCTATCTATCTATCTATCTATCTATCTATCTATCTATCATCTCATCACCTAGCTCCTCCTCTCCTTCTCCTCCTCCTCTCCTTACTCCTCCTCTCCTCTCCTTATTCCTCCCACCTTAGCTCCTCCTACATATCACTCTTCCTGTTAAAATTAAACTTTTATCTCAAAATACAATTAGAGCATAACTATACCAATTTATGTCAGTAAGGTACAAGATAGACCTAATACCCAGTCCATCATTTTGTTGACTAACCAGAACCTCTGTCATCTCTCCTAACTAAAAGACTTAGATCTAACTAAGTCTTTTTCTAGGCTTAAGAATGTATATCAGCTGAAAAACATCCTCTGAAATCTTTTCTCTCGAAGAATAGCTGGGATTGGCTATGAGACTATAAGTTTTCAATACCGTCAGAAATCCAGAATGACTGAGTTAACTGAAATTATGGGAAACACAAAGCATAGCTTCTAAAAGTTAGCCAATTTATAGAAACTTCCGAACACCTGGACAGTCCCTATACTACAAAGCATTGGAGAATCTGATTTTCAGCCTTCTGGCCCAGGATCATCTGACAGACTTAATGATGCAGAATTATTAAGGACTGATTACTCTGTTTTGGCAGATATAATCAGTTGACTATTCCACAAATGTGTCCTTTTCTGGACAGTAATTTGTCTGTAGATGAAAAGAGGCAATTCTTGCCTAGTGACTATCTCGCCACAACTGGAGTAACTCCAAAGATGCTCAATTTTTTCTTAGAATCTAAGACAGGAAGCTGTCAGGAGCAGACAGATCTCTAATCAAAATGAACGTTAATACAGAAATGTTTGTAATGTCAATTCTGTGGACTTCTGACATTTTGAGAACCAACTATCCATGTAAGGCAATCTGGACTGTTGTCTGTTATCTCCTCTCAGCTATTTTTAAATACAATATACAAAACACTCTAACAATAAACTCAGAGCCATGAATTTGCTATAGGCCCTTAACTCACAGGCTAACCATCTCAAACCAGTTAAAAAAGTTAAAGAAAGACTGGGTCTAAGCCTTGTATTCCTAAAAGTGTTATATAGGCACAATGCCTATGAGAGTAACAATAGTAATCTCACTTTTATATCAATAAGAAGCTCGTACCAATGAAAACCTTAAATTTGAAATCAAAGTAAATTTTGTACCATTTAAAAAATTATAACTTCATCTTAATAACAATTATACATATTTCTACCAATAGGTGATGGCTATGCAATCAATTCTGGCTAATCCTTCATGTTCCAACAAAACAACTACTTTTCCCTAGAAAGACAGCCCAATATTAACCACCTCAGTCCCCAAGCTCAGGGAATAGGTGTGCTGACTCTACATTAACTTCTTCAAGTTAATTATGGGCATTGAGATATTAGAAGAGGGGCAGGGGGAAGAGTAAATTGATAAGCCTCTGATGCTGTGTCTTCACTGCATCCAGCTGGAGTTCCAGGACATCAGAGGTTCGAGCAGGTCTGCTCAACTTGCTCGATGAGTAGATATACCAAGGCTGTGTATTCTTCAATATACAATTCTCAAAACAATTTTTAGTATCAAGATAATTTTTGTTTGAATTCTGGAATCTAGTCTTCTGGCGGCCTGCCTCTGTCATGTCTAATGCATATAATTCTGGGAGTTTCTATGAAGGTGTTCTTCCAACATCCTCCCATTCCCACCTCCCTGCTCTCGAATTCCCCCAAACTAGGGAATCCAAACTTTCAGGCTCCAAGGACCTCCACTTCCACTGATGCCTAACCCCTTACCCCATCACCCTTTCTCCAATTACTATGAGGGTGGGCTCCCACCATCCTCTCATTCCCACCTCCCTACTCTTGAAATTCCCCAACACTAGGGAATCCAAACTTTCAGGCATCAAGGCCCTCTACTTCCACTGATGCCAGGCAAGGCCACCTTCAACTACCTATACAGGTGGAGCCATGAGTCCCTTTCTTTGTGTTTTCAGGCTGAAGGTTTCAGAATGGCTACTCCAGCTTGTTTCTTAGGACAATTTGCTTGAAAATTTGTTTTCCAGCCTTTTACTCTAAGGTAGAGTCTATCTTTGTCACTGAGGTTGGTTTCCTGTATGCGACAAAATGCTGGGTCCTGTTTATGTCTCCAGTCCATTAGTCTATATCTTTTAATTGGGGAATTGAGTCCATTGATGTTAAGAGATATTAAGGAGCAGTGATTGTTGCTTCCTGTTATTTTTGTTATTAGAGGTGAAATTATCTTTGCGTGGCTATCTTCTTTTGGATTTGTTGGAAGAGGATTACTTTCTTGCTCTTTCTAGGGTATAATTTCCCTCCTTGTATTGAAGCTTTCCTGCTATTATCCTTTGTAATGCTGGGTTTGTAGAACGATATTGTGTAAATCTGATTTTGTCGTGGAATATCTTGGTTTCTCTATCTATGGTAATTGAGAGTATTGCTGGGTATAGTAGCCTGGGCTGGCATTTGTGTTCTCTTAGGGTGTGTATGACATTTGTCTAGCTTCTTCTAGCTTTTATAGTATCTGGTGAGAAGTCCGGTGTAATTCTGATAGGTCTGTCTTTATATGTTACTTGGCCTTTTTCCCTTACTGCATTTAATTTAGTCTCTTTGTTTTGTGTACTTGGTGTTTTGATTATTATGTGACAGGAGGTATTTCTTTTCTGGTCTAGTCTACTTGGCATTCTATAGGCTTCTTGTATGTTTATGGGCATCTCTTTCTTTAGATTAAGGAAGTTTTCTTCTATAATTTTGTTGAAGATATTTATTGACCCATTAAGTTGGGAATCATCACTCTTATCTATACCTATTATCCTTAGGTTTGGTCTTCTTATTGTGTCCTGTATTTCCTAGGTATTTTGTGTTAAGAACTTTTTGCATTTTGCATTTTCTTTGACAGTTGTGTCAATATTTTTTATGCTATTTTCTGTACCTGAGATTCTCTCTTATATCTCTTGTATTCTGTTGGTGATGCTTGCTTGTGTCTATGACTCCGGATTTCTTTCCTAGATTTTCTATCTCCAGGTTAGTCTCCCTTTGTGATTTCTTTATTGTTTCTACTCCCACTTTTATGTCCTGAATGGTTTTGTTGAATTTCTTCACCTGTTTGGTTGTGTTCTCTTGTAATTCTTTAAGGGATTTTTGTGTTTCCTCTTTAAGGGCTTCTACTTGTTTACCTGTGTTCTCCTCAAATTCTTTGAGAGTGTTATTTATATCCTTCTTAAAGTCCTCTATCATCATCATTATAAGTGATTTTATATCTGAATCTTGCTTTCCTAGTGATATGGGGAATTCAGGACTTTCTTGTGTGGTAGAACTAGCTTCTAATGATGCCAAGTACCCTGAGTTGCTGATGCTTATGTTCTTGAGCTTGCCTTTCGCCATCTGGATCTCCTTAGTGCTACCTGCCCTGTCTCTGACTGGAGCCTGTCTTTTCTAAGATTGACCAGGGACCACAAAGAAAAGTGTACTTACTCACCCAGCCCTGACCCACAGCCCCTGCTTATGGTTCAGGGCCTTTTTCATAAGATTTATAAGGAAGAGGAGCTTGTTAACTAAAGCATTTAGTCCTATATTTTGACTGACAGATTAGTTCAGATATTTATTTTTTCTATGTCATACATCAACTGATTATAAACATGTACCAATCCAATTATGCATAGGCATAACGTGGAAAATAGTGGGTTTTCCTAACAATGTACTAAAGGATACAGTTTTGCCTTACTGGACTTGTACCCAGAACTAGTGTAGGCCAAATGTGTCTTCTCTTGTTGATGCCTGGATATACTGAGAGTAGGTTTGATCAAAAACTGTTTAAATTTCACTTTAGAAGGTAGAGAAAATCTTTTTTCTTTTCTTTCTTCTTCTTCTTCTTCTTCTTCTTCTTCTTCTTCTTCTTCTTCTTCTTCTTTTTGTTTGTTTTTGTTTAGACATGGGAGTGCATGCAGTGTGATAGATGTTGAGTTTCAAGAAATTCTGAGGTTGCTCAGCTGTGTAGAAGGAAGCATGTATGTGTGCAGATTATGAGGTATATGTTGGTGAATGAATTGAGTTATTAAATGATATATTACATGGTGAGCTTATGTAGAGCCCCAGTAGAGTCTCAGGGTGTTGAAATATCTCCCATATTTGCCTGTCTCAGTCATTATTTGTCACAAGTAAGATTTAAATAAATAATATAGCAAACTTCATATTTTAGGCAAATAAAAATAAATTTTACTAGGTAATAAATTATAACCTGGATATATATCTAATAATTTTATAGAAACGATTTCTGTTGCTTTTGAAATTCACGTCAGATTATGAATATAATTGTTATACCCATTATCGATGAAAAAATGAGACAAAGAGAAATTAAGTTATTAAATTTACACAGTTGGCAGAAGGTCATTTCCCACAGGGTAGCTCTGGGGTTGGTTGTGACGGCAAATAATTGAGAGCAAATGATTGATTCTCAGATACCAATGCTCTTGGATTATTCTTAGTTGACTACCTGTCTTTCAGAGTGTTCCAACCCCCACTCACAGCTTTTAAAATGAAAATTTTCATTACAATTTATAAATTTAAGAAATAAATTGAAGAAAGGCATAACCTTTAAATTAACTTTTTCTCTTCTCCCTAGTTGTTCATGTTGTTCATTTAGAAGCTAAATAATTTTTTAGTGATTTGTGATCATATATACATATATATATATATATATATATATATATACATATATATGTACATTATGTACATATATATATATATATATATATGGAATATTATTAAGAATTTATTTTTAATCTCTGCTCACAAACCTCATTGTTTGTTATTCTTAAAGTAATTAAAATGAGATAAACTTGAGTGAAAACAAGATTTTAAAATACTGCCGTTAAGTGTTGTTTAATAGTGTCTCGGCCCATTTTATAATTGTTGCTCCAGTTCATTTCATTTTTCTAGCCTTCCTCTAGATTAAGCACTCTCAGATTTTGCATGCTATTTAAGTAATAGTTTTTACACTCTTTTTCATTAAGAAATTAACAAGGAAAAGTGATTCTTTTAATACAGGCAAATTATTTTTTAGGCAGTTAACAGGGATAAGATTATATCCTTCAGGAGGCGTAATTTTCCTATTCAGTGATATGAGTAGTTGAGAGGAGTAACTCTTGTGCTTTCTAATCTTTTATCCTGTCATGTGAGGAAGACTCAGTAACTCTCAAAACTCAAATTGCCTCCTGTAAAGAAATGGAGCCCAAAAAGTCAGTGGTTGGCTTTACGAGGAGAAGTTGTGGGTTCACATACAAATAAAGCTGATGAGAAAAGCGATTAATTCTCTGAAAATATCACTCCAAGCAAATATATCTCAACTCTGTGACCCTTAATAGAAATATGTTTGTACCATATGACCACCTTCTACTACTATGTTTATATATTTTATATGGTTTACTAAGACAGCTAATAAATATACCCATTACCTACTATTAGATAGGCAGGCAGACTCTGTTCCTGAGCAAGGCGCTAAGGAGATTAGATTCTAGCATGATGAAACTGATGGGGATGCAGGGAATGATGAGCAGTCAATGACCAACTGAAACTGAATAATGGAACTTCAGTTCATGGGTTACATAAAAATAGATGAAAGACCAAAACACAAGGACCAGTCCTTCGCTTCAGTTTTATAAATTAAACATGAAGCACGCGAAAACGTGTGTGACTTACTACTATCATTTATCTTATTTATAGCATGTGTATAAAACATACACAAAACTGAAACACAGATTCTATAAATCTAGCTTAAGAAGCAAAACCATATAGAGTCCTCTGGGCCCTTCTCTCTTACCCCCCTCGGGACATTGTTATAATTTTCAATTATGTGTTCATTTCTTGCTTAATTTCCCAGTGATCTTACAGCATGTATCTGTTCCTAAACATGCAGTTCGGTTTTCTATGTTTCATAGAACCCTCATGAATTAAATGGTTTTTAACCATATACGTATTAACCACTTTATGTGGTTTTTTTAGGGCCTACTTGTTTGCCTTTTTTTCTGACAGGCATCTGTGTTCATGAATTTTCATTTTTACTTTTAGTGCTTCCAATAATATTTCTGTGTGAAATGGAATGTGGATGTCAACAAGCCAAGTCTCCACCAGCTGAAGGTGTGTTTACACAAAAATACAACTGCTTTATCTGCTGAGGCTTGGCTTTCTCAGCTGCCCTTGGGATTGGATAGGGATGAAGCCCTTCAGAGTATCGTACTCAACACAAACACTGAAATACAATCTTACTATAAAACTACAGCCAGTTATTCCAGCCACTGATGTATTTGTTCCCCCTAAATCAGACTTAAGTTTAGAATTTATTAAGAAATTCTTTCTGGCTGAGGTTACCTAGTGACTAGACACTGGCCACCAAAGCAATGACAACTGATTCATTAGGATGGCTACTTTGTATGCATAGAAAGAAATAGGGTGCTAAGATAAAGTAAGCAATACAAAAACACATTAAAGAAATTGTGCTTTGTGTTGACTTTGTAAGTAAGTCATCAGTCTTGGCCCTGACATGGCTCCTCCACTTTCCAACAGATTTGACAATATTCCAGTAAAAGGACCTTTTTGAGATGACTACACATTGCCCTAAATGTCTAAGATGAGGTATAGCCCTTGATTTAAAGTTGTAATGCATTTTAGTAAATGTTTCTGCCCTTACAAAAATGATGGACTTAAAATGATGGCTAAATTTGAAATTCATTTCTTCTTAAAATATCCACAGAATTGTACTAAAATCAGTAACAGAAAGAAACAACACAACATACATAACACAAGTGTCTTAAACTTTGAGCAAATTTAATAAGAAAACCACTTTGATCTAAGTATGGCTATGCACGTCTTGGATCTCAACTCTCATGAAGCAGAGGCTTATAGATCTCTGAATTAGAGACCATGCTGGTCCACAAAGTAAGTTCCAGGACAGCTGGGGGACACAGAAAAACCCTGTCTGAAAACAGTTTGAAAGAAAGAAAGAAAGAGAGAAAGAAAGAAAGAAAGAAAGAAAGAAGGAAAGAAAGAAAGAAAGAAAGCAATACACCTGTTTATGTTTACACACACATACACATATACATACTCACACATGTATGTATCTACAAATGTAGATGGCTCAGTAATGACGAACATGCTATTCCAGAAGTCTCTAGTTCAGCCCCCAACAACCATGTCTGGGTGAATCATAACTTCCTGTATCTGCAGCCCAAGTGTATCCAGCTTTCTCTCCTAGCATCCATGGGTACTTGCACTGATGTGCACATGTTCCTCATAGATATATCTATATTATTCTAGTTTGGTCTATATTGCTGTAATCAACCACCCTCACTAAAAGCAATATACAATTCAACTCACAGGTTGCTCATCAAGGGAAGCCAGGGCAGGACCTCAAGGCAAGAAAAAAAAGTGAAGCAGAGAGCCGGGAGGGAAGCTGCTTACTAACTTATTGACCAACCATTTGTGATATACCTTTCTTACACAACTCAGGTTCATTTGCCTAGGGAAGGTGCCACCAGTGAGCTCAGACCTTAGGCATGGATTTGCAATCAAGGAGATGCACAAATACACCTTCTGATATTCTGAAGAGAGATTTTTCCTCAACTGAGATTTTGCTGTTAGGTTTTTTTTTTTTTCTTCAGATTTGGATTAAGTTGACAAAAGCTAACCAATGCACATATACAAGAGTAAAAAAAAAAAAAACCCAAATGATTCTTTTTAAAAGGGAGAAGAATCAAAATGTACCATTAACATATGAATGTGACTGAACTGTTAGTAGATTCTGTTCTGTTCTGTTATCCTTTGACCTACAACCCACTCACACTTTTTTTTTTTTTTGCCCACACAGCTGAAATGATAAGGATCAGGACTCTGGCACGTACTTTCTCGGAATAAATCACATTATATAGCTAACAGATATGCAATTATCATCAAGTAAACCTTTAAAGCATTTAAAAAGCAACCTGGCATGATCATGACATTTAATCTCTATAAATAGACTTGGGAAAGCAACAGTACAGAATTCACATGGTTTAGGGAAGACAAAATAGATAGCAACCTCCCCCCTTTTTTTCCCATCATGCTCCTTTACACTGATGGCTTTACCCACAGACTGAAATGGAAAAAAAAAATGTTTTCAAGTGCAGCCTCATTTGGTTGCAATTCTACTCTCTCCTGAAGGAGATAGGATTCATCTCCTTGTTTGGTATGTCCTTGTTGAACATGATCATGGGCGATATAACGTTGGGAAAGAAAGATTTACTTTGGCTCCTTGATTAAAGATATTTAGTCTATGGTTGTTTTGTCACGGTTTGTTTAGGCTGGGCATAATCCAGAATCTATGGTTTATGGCATCTGGCAAATAAAACGTGCCCATATCACGGTAGCCAAGGAGCAAAGGGAGAAAGGGAAGGGGCTGAGGACAAAATATATCCTTTAAAGATAAACACCCTCTACTTTCTCCAGCTAGGCTCCACCTCCAACAGTTTCCACCAATCCCCAGTAACAGTTATGAATATGTAAATGAGCCATCACAATCCAGGCTTCTCCCAACTCTACAGCATAGGAAGCCACGCCTTTAACATCTAACCTTTGGACAGACATTAAGCTTAAACAATGGTGGCTGATATTGACTGCCACCTTGACAGAATCTAGAATCACACATGACACAAACCTCTGCGCATGCCTGTGAGTGATTGTCTAGATTAAGTTAGCGAAGGTGGAAAAGCTTACCTTTAACCACAGACAGTGCAACTTTACAGGGTGGCAACTGGGTTTAGATAAAAAGGGAAAGCAAGATGAGCACCAGCGCGCATGGTTCTCTGCTCCATGACTATGCACTCAGTGTGACCAGCCGCCTCTCCTTGCTGCCGTTCCTTCTTCACCGTGGTAGACTGCATCTTTGATTGTGAGTCAAAATGAACCCTTCTTGTCTGAATCTGCTTCTGCCAGGCATTTTGTCCCAGCAACACAAATATTAGTTGATTTTAAAACTGTAACAGTAGCTGTCAGTATTTTAACATCAATTGTCTATATTGCTGGTATTCAAATTTTACTTTATAATTATCTCAAATTACACTAGTCCTGATGCTGGTAGATCAGAGCTTATTAACCATATTATGTGCATGTGTAGGAAAGCAAAACATAACATAAGCTCACTGGATATTAATTCATTAAAGCAGAGGGGACTATTATATAAACCAGTCACTCAGCATAATTTTATAGTCAGTAATAACTGCATATAAACTGCTTATTAGTATATTGATTTTTGTAAGGTATAGTCACTATATGTATATATTCACTATATATATGAATATGTGCATATATTCACTATATATAAAAAGATATACATTATATAAATATATATGTATATATGTTCACTATATATAAAAGATTACATATATAAATATGTAGAAACTATATATAATGTGTGTTATAACACCGGTAAAGAAAAAACAGTGGTTTTATAGTTATAAGCAAATACTTTTAATGTGTAAAACTCATCCACATGGTTATAAAATAGAATAGCTAATTTTAACTCAAATTACAACTACAAATAATCCCTAATGAAGCAATGTATTATTTTTTTCTTTTGAAATGTTTGTGTAAAGCAAGTTTGTGAGAGTAAAACATTGCAGTTTGTGAAAACTCTGCTTTAAATGGGGTAGGAGGGTTAAAACTGAGTTGGAACCTTTGACATCAAGGTGGGTTATGGACAGGATACCTAGTCGTCCAGATTAACCTCCCCTTCATCTTTTAAGAACTATCATTCCTGATTTGGCCAGTACTTTTTAGTTATGCCAACGCCAACTACAGCTAAATCTGACGTTATCAAGTTGAACTGGGATTTGTGTCAGAATACCATGGGTAGCGCCAGGTGTCCCTGGAATTCCTTTTTAGACCAATGGAACAAGAGTCATTGTGTTGGGGACTGGGTAAAATCAGGGATCATCTGCGCCCCCTGCAGGTCTGCCTGGCTATAGCCAGTTATTACCACTCCACCCTCAGGCTCATAGTTGCTAGCTCTTCTGAAAAAAAAAAAAAAGACTGAAAATCCTGATTGTTTTTTAGCACTAGCTGTCTATTTTCAATTTCTGAAAAATACATTTTTTTTAAATTAAACATTGTGTGGGCCAAACAAAATGCATCACTAGCTGGATCTTGTCCATGAGATGCTTGTTGAGAACCTGAGACACCATCCACTCAAAACTTCACAGTTGCTCAAAGCAGAAAAGGGAGGGTGTGAGAACTAATTGCGTTGTTGTGAATCGGAGTTTCTTAACATATTTGGAAAGGCCTTCACTTCAAACACTGCATATGAATAATACATGATAATGATATGTATATTATTGTACTTTAAACGTAAATGTACTGCTACACTAAAATAACTTCTAAATCCTCCTCTTGTTCTTAGTTGCAGAACAAATTTGCATGCCCCAATTACCAACACTCTGGTATGCAGTTAGCAAAAAACATGCTTTGACAAAAGACTGTGCTTGCAAAAAAAGAATGTGCGTGCCATTCAATGAAGAACGTGACACGACACGGTTTCCAGTCGCTAAACTGAACAAAGAATGTTACATTCTATCCGTGACAGGCATTAGCCATCCTTCCATTTGATTGGAAGTATAGATGTTTGCCTATTTGTAGATTTTGGACCATTTAAAGAAAAGTCTTAGAAAAATGTGTCGCTTTTGGGTGTGTTAGTTTTTCATGCGGTGTCAGCATGTTAGATTATGTTCAGAAGCAGGCACAGTATGTCCAGTGCACTCTTACAGGAGTCTAATTTTGATATAGATGAGGCGGAGTTCACATCCCTTATCTAAATGGTAGATTCTTCTCCATTACTACAGGCACATACATAAGTATAAATTGCAACGTGTAATCTGCTCATTTGGCAATGTATGACCATTCAACACCATCCCATGGCTGTACTTAATAGCGTTCTCTCCTTCTAGCTCTCTTGTCTAGCTTTCTTTAAATCTACTTCTCATAACATATGATTAATATCCAAACATCGTCACTAAATTTACTAGCATTTCAATAGCTAAATTTACTTCCACATAAATATACAAATGTGTTTGGTGCATGCAAAATTAAAAAAAAAAAAAGATTTGCAATTTCCTTGAAGTTAAGGGATTGCTAAGTCAAATGCTGATGGTGTTCACAGCAATGGGTCAGTTCATTCCTCAATATTTTCAGCAAATATTCACCTAGCTCTTACTATGTGACTTGCCACCGTATAAAGGTGGATGGCATAACAGTAAAAGAAAATATTATCTTTTATGCTACATAGCTGCTAACTTACACAATTGTATCATGCTAATATAAAACATAGAACAAGCTATAGATTATTGCGATTTTGAACCCAATGCAGGAAAAAATTACCTACTTCAAACATGATTCCACACTTGTGTGCATATTAATTCTCTATTTAGATCTGACTGTCTTGTCAGTAAAATGGGTTTTTTTTTTTCTGGTTGTTTTTTGTATAAGGATATGATGAAGAAGTAAGTTCTTAGTAGGAGATCAAGAACGTTCCTATAATATCATTCATCAGGTGTGATCTCATCTGTTTATCATTTTTCCTTTTAATAAGGAGACAAAACTTTCAGTGTTGTATTAGAGCACTCCCCACATTCCCCGGATTTTACTAATCAGAATTGAATCACATAGCTCCTAACCTGGTGTAAAATGTTAAAGAAGGTGCCAGTAATGGCTGACCTCAAATACTAAGTGTAACCTGAATTTAGTTACTGCTGGTTAATTCTGCTCTTTCTTCACCCTACTCCTTTGGGATATCTCTGTCTTCTGATAGTAGCCAACTTTATCCCAAACTCTTTGTGATTCTCTGTTACACAAAGAGGAGTCGGGTATACGAGGATTATTTTTATGTTCCTGTCCTTTGTAATTGTTCTTTGTTTAGCATTGCTTAGCATACTTTTGTCGATTTTCATGTAAAATTGCAGCTATCTTCACATGCAATGTCAGTTAAGTTTATATTTTATGGTCTTTCAGTCTGTTGTCTCTGTGTAGAAAAATGATATAGTCACTGTACATATCTTTTTTTGTTTGTTTTTTTTTTGTTTTGTTTTGTTTTTTTGTTTTTCGAGACAGGGTTTCTCTGTGTAGTCCTGGCTGTCCTGGAACTCACTCTGTAGCCTCGAACTCAGAAATCAGCCTGCCTCTGCCTCCCAAGTGCTGGGATTAAAGGCGTGCACCACCACCGCCCGGCATAACAAATCTTAACAAAATAAAAACAATTTCAAATATGTCAACCATCTCTAAGAAAATTTGAAGTGACTTAGAAGTAAATATTAAGGCAAAATATAATTGATAATTAGACAGAAAGTAACTAAGGAGATTAGTTGTCATAAATACAGATAAGAATACCACTGAAGATGATTATTAAATTAGAATATTACATTTATTTAAGAGCCTTTATGTATACAGGAAGGAAGAATATAATACTGAACTATACAGGAAATGCATGTTTTTAGAGATGACTTGTTAATTCATCTATTTTTCCTGTAAAGATTCTCAAGATCTGATTCTTCACTGAAGAGATTGATTATTTTTCAATCAATGAATAGTTTCTAATTCTTTATCTTCTAAAATACCCACTTATAAACAATTGTCCTGGTATTCTTATACCCTGTATTTAAAAATATCAAAATAGTCAATATGTAGTCATTTCTGTAGAGAGAACCAATGTGGTCAAGTTGATCCCACACTCAGTTTAAAAGTCATCAAAAAAAATGTGATTTCTTCAAATATCCCAAAGCAACAATTCAAAGTAAACACCGTTCTTCTGTTAAGCATAACTACATGATGACATTTGTAAAATGAATCCTGACCTCTGCTTTATATTGAGGTTAATGAGTTTCAGTGAAGTTGATTAGAAACAAATGCCTGTCATCTATGGACTCTCAATCTCAGCACTTAGGAGACTCTGTGCTTTCTCCTGGGCTGTAGAGAGCTGTTGTGTGGATTGGATAGTGTCTGACAGTTTTGCTGACCTCCACAACTTTTGTGATACAGTAAACAAATGGGTCTTGGGACATTGATCAGTGTGTCCTGCAAAATAAAAATTCCCTCATTGAGTACCACTATTTTAGGGTCAGTTCTGTTTCTGGGGCTTGGTTGGCAGAAGAATTGTTAAGTGGACCAGCACCGGGTAAGTCACACTGCATCATTCTATGACCCTATATTAATCATGAGGTCCTTTACCACGGATGGGATTAATAGGGAGGATGTGACTAAGATCTAGCAGTGATTCAAGAAGTGCACTTTAAAAAGAAGAGGCAAGAGGTAGGAGATACAGCTCAGTTAGTAAAGTACTTGCCATATGATGTTAGGCTATGTATTTTCAGCATTTATGAGAATAGACAGATTTAGCAGTGCATGCACATCTGTAATGCCATCCCTGAGATCCATCAGACAGGGAGATCTAGGAGGGTTGCTGGCCATCCAGTCTTGCCAATGTGGTGTGCTCCGAATTCAGTGGGAGGAAGAGCTTGTGTCAAAAAAATAAGACAATTTGGAATAGATGAAAACACTCAGCATTGACCTATGTTTCTACATGTGGAGGCATACACATCTCTGAATTCCTGTACAAATATGTGGATGAACACAAACATATGTACATACATACATCATATACATAAGTGACAGAGATGTATGACTAGTTTTATAGTAACAGAATACAGAAAAGAATCAGAAGTCCTAATGTTGGTAAATATAGAGACCTAAGTACAGATCAATCAATGATTAAGTTCTTGCTACTATAAATTTTCAAGCAGAGTTACCTCTAGCACACTAGCCATTGTATAAAATGGCGGTGTACCTGATATAATGCTCTCTCATCCAAATACTAACCAATGCTGACTCCACTTAACCTCTGAGTTCATCAAGAGATCAGGAATGCTCATCAGTATATCCATGGACTACCTCTCTCAAATAGCATGGTTGGAATAGAGGGACAACAGCCTCAATATCAGAGTTTACTGTTAAACACATAAAGTGCCTTAGAAACCTAGATACTTCTCACCCATCCAGAAGCAGCTCCAATGCCTGCATATGTGTCTCTCATGCCTTCTACACAAGTGAAACTTCTCCTAGAGAATCCCTGTAGCATCATTACAGTCAAGTGATGGAAATGAACACAGTTTTCCTTCACTGTGAAATTCTGCGTTTTGTTACAGTGATATGGCTCAGAGCATAAAGCACTTGTCACAAGAAGGCTAGCCACGTGTTCAATCCCAGAGTCTGCACAAAGCCAAAGAAGAGGATTGATCCCCAGAGTTGTCCTCTGACCACCACATGATATGACATGCACACTCCCACTCCAATAATAATAATATTGAAATATATATTTTTAAAAGAAAGACTGACTTCTGTGAAAGAAGTTGAATTCTAGCTGATTTTGATTTAAACAAGCTTTTACATCTTTATATTTCAGCCTGGAAAAGATGTCTCAGTGACTGAAAGTCCTAGTCATACAAGTGTGAGTCTGGAAGCTCAGAGACCCAAATAAAAGCCAAATATGGTACCAGAAGCATCTTCAATCCATCACTTCTACCATGAGATGGGAGAGGAATAGAGACAGGATTATCCCTCAGTGTTTGCAGGCCAGATTGCCTGGAGTAAGCAAAGGACAAACACCAAGGAGACCTAGTCTCCAGCCAGGTGATAGGTAAGCATTGCCAGCCAGTGTTCTCCTCAGACTTTTATATGTATTCCATGGCAAAGGCACACTCATATCCACACACATGACTGCGCACCCAAGTTCACACATACAAATGTGCATACAAGCATATTTTACACATATATACAAAAGATAAAAATTTAAAATTGTTTTCCTACTACAATAAGAAAAATAGCAATAAGATAGCTCTCTTGAAACATCAATCAATTTGTGATTTGCACTTATTTTATTCTTAAACTGTGCCCTCTACAAAATTACCATTGAGTTTATTTTGTGTTGGCCACCTACTTGTAGTGATATCAGTTGGAGATTGCTTCTTGGTTAGGAATGGGAGCTCATATTCACTTCCTCCTCTCTGTGAAGGGGCCCACCCTAGCTGGAACCTGTGCAGGCCATGTGTGTTTCTGGGTTTTCATAGGTGCATCTAGCCGCTGTGTCTGGGAGATGCTTTCTTTGCTGCCAAACCTCTTACACTCTTTCTGCTTCCTCTTCTGCTTGGCTCCCTGAACCCTGGGGGTCGGGGATGTTGATGAAGACATCTCTTAAGTTATTTCTTTTCTAAACAAAGTGGGAAAGGGTTTAGAGTTAGGCAGTAGATAAGATTTGAGAGAAGTTGGAAAAGGATGAACCATGATCAGAATATATTATATGACTTTTTTCAATTAAAAAATCTTCCCTTCTTTCTCTTTGCATCCTGTTTGTTTCTGTGGACTTGGACATGGCTATTTTTGTGTCAAACCTACTGACTGTCCTTACAGTTGTAAAAGTTTTTCTTAACCTCTCTACTCGAGTCTCAGTTTGCATTTCTCTGGACTATTGATTTGCTCAATGTCTAAGTTCGAATACAATTAAATTTTCAGATAAATTATGTATGATCTAAGCACAGACTAGCTAAGTTCCATGACTCTAAAATAATGCTTCTTCGTCATCCTTTACAGTGCCTTCAGATAACATCCATTATGCAGTGTAGACATGTTTGTACCTTTGTGTCATGTTGATGGACATCCTCGGTGAGCTTTGTACGACAAAGGTATCTGACCCTGAGAGCTGCATGGTTGATTTAAACCAAATTGCAGTCGGAACTGGAGACATATAGTTCCCAGAGCACTCAGAGGTCCTCTTCAACATAAAGAGCTTCCATGGTACCTGTGGAAAGAAAGGTGACTTTAGAGCCATAAAATTGTATTAAAGCTTAGGTGAGAAAATCATATCACGAGCATTTATTTCACAGTTTTTAGGTCTTAAAATGTAAATAGGAAAGAAAAATGAATGCTAGAGAAAGAATACCTGAAACAGAACCTTGTTTAAACCCTACTTTTCTGACAACCTGTAAAAACTATCAACCGAAAGTTTTCTTTTTCAAGTTTTCTGAATTGATCAATACAGCAAATAGAAGTAAAACTACTTAAAATTTTTACAGAATTTGGAGACAATTTCTCATCTAAAATTATTATGTGTAGCTTTTCACACAACTTTGCACAGGATATAATTTAATGTGATTGTATCTGTACATTCAACAACAAGTGTAAATTAGTCTGAATGATGCCTCATGAACTTGAGATTCTTCATGAGCATAACAGTGTGTTGGAATTCCACAGACCATCAAGTATTTAAAGATGAATGTTTGTTGGCCTATCAAATACTTTAGTTTCTGAGTTTTCTAACCCTTGTGTGGGTGCACATGCACAAAGGTATGTGCTGTGGATGTGCATGTGCATGTGTGCATGCATGCATGCATAGCGTGTGTGTGTGTGTGTGTGTGTGTGTGTGTATGTGTGTTTGTTTGTAAGAGACTGAGTCAGAGAGTGTTAGGGAGAGAGGTTGATATTGGATATCTTTCTCAATCATTCTTCAAGTATTTATTAGTTTAAGACAAGCTTTCTTACAGTTTGTCTAGAATGTCTATCTAGCCAGCCCTGGGCAGGGATTTGGCTGTCTCCACCTTTCTAGACTAGGGACATATGCTCATACTCTTTATATTAGTGCTAGACATTAAAATCTAGATTTTCATCCTGGCAAAGGAAGCATTTTACCCTCTGAATCCTCTCTCATGTCCCAAGTTTCTTAGATTTTAAAATGACTTACCATGTATGCCCATACATAACATTTACAAGCATCAAACATCATGGAGTTTCGCTGCCTATAGGAGTCTTTCACTTCATTTGCAATTAAGGACACAAAACTTTTAATAAGACAATACTAAACCATCTATGTCTGAGTGAAATTGTATCCAAGCCAATATGATATTTTTAAGTTTATATAATCACTTAACTTACGGCATGGAGGGTAAATAATACTGGAAATATTGTAGACTCTTGCTTGACGTCCCAGGAACTGTTTTTTCTCTCTTTGACATTAACTATAATGATAACATTCATATTTACTCTTAACTTTCTAAGAGTATTTTAAAAGGAAATATTTGTGAAAATTGCATTAAGTTTGAATTGTATTAAAAACTGTCATAAAGATAACAGACTCAAGTATGTTACATGACTTTTTATGTGCATGTATTTTTGGTATTCATGTATGCGTGGGTATCCATTTGTGGAGGTACAAGCTGAAGTGGGGTATCTTTCTGATCACTTTCTACCATATTTATGGAAGCATGATGTCTGTAGTTATTGGTTTGATTGTGGATTTGACACAATGTTAAGTCACTTAAGAGGTAGTTTTAATTGTCCTGCAGGCATACATGTGATAGACAAAGATGTGCACACATGCAATGGACAAAGATGTACATGCATGTGATGGACAAAGATGTGAGGATTTTCTCAATGGGTTTTACTGATGAGGAGAGATATACCCTGAATGTGGGCAGCACCATTCATGATCTAGGTGGGCTTGAAGAAAATGGAGAGGAGGAACATGAGCCCAGGATAGCATGGGTTCTCTTTCACTTTCAGCTGCTTTGAGTCTCTGCCACAAGACCTTGTAATCTTCACCATGACAGATGAAAACCTAAAATTACAAGGCAAACAAATTCATTTCTCCTTAAATTACTTTATTGTAGCAATAAGGAAACAAAACAAGACACTCTGTAAATTAGACACAAAGTTTACAAACAAGGCTAGTGTAACTCGAGATCATTCCAACTATTCCCAGTAGATGCCTCAGCAAGTGCAGTGCCCACCATGCCTGCCTGCCTTTATATGGGTTCTGGAAGTTCTCCTGCTTCCGTGGAGGTTGTAGCAATGGAACCTTTTCACCAGGCCTATACCATTATTTTTTTTTCTGAGACAAGGTTTCTCTGTGTAGCCCTGGCTATCCTGGAACTCACTCTGTAGACCAGGCTGACCTCGAACTCAGAAATCCGCCCGCCTCTGCCTCCCAAGTGCTGGGATTAAAGGCATGCGCCACCACTGCCCGGCCCCATTTTTTTTTTTAAGTAAGTTGACACTTGAACTTCAGAACCTTTAAACCTTTAATTAAAGTTGTTTTATAATATATCACACTTGAATTTTCAAATGTTAACTTGGAAGATTCTTTAAACGTGCATAGTACTGATAGCTTATTGTGTTTGAATGCAGTCGAGTCATCAAAATAATTTGGAAAAAATAATGCCTAAATTTATAAAGGCAGATGAGGCCATTTCATTCACTTGAAACCTTTGTTCTTAGTCACAGTAAAGGTGTGGTTCTGATGTTTACCAGAATGAACCACAATAGAATGACCACCTGTGGTTTATTTCGCACATGATCAGTGAAAGGACAAAACAAAGTTTTGAAAGAAACATGTCTTCACAGAGTTATACTACTAGAATATACTCCTAAAGTAACTACTAGAAGACCAGATGGAGTTTAGAACATTCATTCTTGAAAGAGGCCATGTTTCCTTCTCTAAGCACATGTCGGCAAAAGGCATCCTGAACAGGATAATGCTCTCCAAAACAGGAGAGATGTTGCTTTTTAAAAGCATCAATACTAAATTGATTTTAAATGGCTTATAGTATGAAGTGATAGTATAATTCCACTTTAAGAAGCTGTGATGGACAACAATGAGATTGCATTTTTTTGGAAGAAAGTGGTGACCTCGTCTGCTTAATCCGAAGTCTTTGTCCACAGACAGACATGAGGTAAGGGACTCAGTCCTTTCTCTCTGAGATTTCCCAGGTCACAGTCTTTGAAGGGATATTATTACTAGGGATTTTGCTGGACCAGAAAGTACAAATGAACGATGGTTGATGAAATGTGGGGTGAGGAGAATGCTCAGCGCTGTAGAGCTAAAATGAACTATGTTTCCTCTCCAGGCTGTCCATCACTTAATGTAGTGCAGCCATGAACACAATAAATCAAGAATCTTCAGAGAACTCAGTGGTTAAAGAGAAACTACCCCATGCCTAGAGGAGGTTATGAGTACTTATATATGCTTGTGAACACATGCTTTTTCTTATATGATTACACATACATGCTTATGTATGCATATTATATGTATACATTGTATGTATAAAGATTTTTTTTTATAAATGTACTTTAGTTCTTTGGAATATTTTTGATACACAAGTATTATGAGATTAAAAATCTATCATTTTAACTTCAGCTAGCACAACTTGATTTTTTTTTCCTCTGTTAAAAATACCTACCCGCGCTTTGTGCTTTGTCTGTTCTCAGTGATGACTAGGTAAAGGCTGTTTATGTTTCTTTCTTTTAAGAAAGTCTTGACAGCTGCTCCCTGGGGAGGAGCTCTCTCTCGCTCTTTAAATTTTTATTAGGCTACAGTATTTGAAATTTGGAGAACAGACATTAGCCTTTGAGGTGCAGTATTTGATGGCATGAATCTTTTAAGCCGTAGTACTGCGAGAGAAGATTTTAGAGATTTTCTACAGACCATTTGTCAGGGGATGATGAAGCATTTGTGAACAATGCATAGTTAAAATTTGCTTGCAAACTTTTCATTAGATGATACAGAGAAAAATCATACTGGTGTGGGGTTTTTTTGGGGGGGGAGGGGCTTTCAGTGACATGTCAACTCACACAGCTCCTAAGGGCACAATGGATTTTTTTTTTCAGCTTAGCACTCATTTTCATACAAAAGAATTTTCTTCCTAGCTAGAGTTGCCTTATATTATATAAGCTGTATGCAGCATGAATTGCCATGGAAATAAGAAAGAGCTTGAGAAGTGAAGAAAGGAGTATTAAAATGAATAAAGAAATAAGGAAGGTAAAGTTTGTGTTCACTTTTTAAATGTAAAGAACGCCTGCAATGTTTTCTGAGATCAAAGCAGGCCTTAGAGAAATCCCTTTACAAGCTGGACCTCAGGGAAACTACGCTTCTTTTCACCTAAGTATCTTTATCTTAATTTGTAACTTAGTTACAGCCTTTTAAACACAGCACCTTTCCATAATAACAGGGATTGGGAGGAGACTAAACCTGAGGCATGCCTTTGATATTTTAAGTAGCACAGTAGACAGAGTGTGACAAGAAAACCCCAGCCTTAACTAACTGACCATGATCTGCGGTGGTAGAAAGATGGTGGGAGCCCCTGACATGCTTGCTGGGAACTGAACTCAGGTCCTTTGGGAAACCAGCAAAAGTTCTTTACTCCTGAATCATCTTTCAAGCCTCTAACTTAACTATACAACAGATCTAACTGAAAGAATAGAGAAAGATTTATATCACAAAAATTCAGCTTTAAGATATATGTATTTCTGATATAAAGAAAAATATACTGTATTCTCTGTGTCTCTAGCACTGAAATCTCTGACTCTATCTGTGTCTTTGTCCTTCCCCCGACCCCCATCTCTATCTCTCTATCTCTATCACCTACAAGGTTTCATGTAGCATGTAGCCCAGGTTGGCCTCTAACTAGCAAAGTAACTAAGGCTGACCTTGAACTCCTGGTCTTTCTGTGCTAGGATGGGTGGCATGTGCTGCCATTGCAAGCTAAGAATTCTGAACATTTATTCCATATTAAATCAACACAATAATTTCTGAAGCTCTTTGGTGAATAGTTCACCTGAGGATATATAATATGCGGCACAGAGCATGGGTGTTTTACTGAAAAGCCAATTCAACCGAAGTGCTCTGAATAAGATTTTTAGAGAATTTATATCCACAGATGTTTCTTAACAACATGCTTATCCAATCAAGAAAAAAAGGTATAAATACCAGTATAATTAAAACATTTAAAGCATTTTTTCTTTCACAGTGTGCACAGTAAATTCATTGAGGAAAAAGAGTATATATCATGATAACATATTTTATACTTCAGCTTAGTATACATTTCAATTAATATCCCTTAATATAATATTTTTAATTGGTACTAATTCTACCTTGTCTATTATAAACAGAAATATTTGAATATCAATGTTCAAATCTGCTTGAAACTTTCTTACAGGCGATTGCTGTTGCTGCAACCTTTTCCTCACCCCATAAAAGCTAAAATGAGACAAAATAACTGATAGTCATGGTCTGTAGATGTATGCATATTTGTTGCTAGAGAGGTTCTGGCAGCATAGTTACAAATGTCTCTTAATTCTGAATACTTCTAGAAACTTTTATTTGCATCCTGAATCCTTTCCAGCTTAAGTTTCCCACAGGGAAGAAGCAAGGTAACTGATAGAGAATCAGAAGAGTGCAGCTCTACCAGGTGTCATGGTGAGGCATTTGTTAATGTGACACAAGCTAGAGTCATTTGAAAAAGGAAAAGGAAAGTGGGAAATGCCACCAGCAGACTGACCTCTGTGAATTCCTGTGGAGCGTTCTCTTAATTAAAATTGTGTTGGTAGAGCCAAATTTACTAAGTATGGTGCTATCTCTAGGCTGGTGATTCTGGATGATATAGGAAAGCAGGCTGAGCAAGTTAGGAGGAGAAAGCTAGGTAGGCAGCACTCCTCCTCGGCCTCTGCTTCAGTTTAGATTGCCAGTTCCGGTTCTGATTTTCTGCAGTGGTGGACTGTTGCCGCCAATAAGCTGAAATGAATCCTTCCCTCTCCAAGTGGTTAAATTATGGTGTTTTCATCATAACAATAGAACCCTAAGTAACATGTGAGGCTCTAGAGAAAATATCAAGCAAGATCTACAAGACAGTCTCTTGGGTCCCTTCCTTTCTTTTCTTCCCCTTTGAGAGTGTCTCTTTGCTACATCACAGCCTTGCACTGATCTTTGTAGTAACAATCAAATATTATAAAACTTACCAAAGTTGCCCCTCGATTTGAAGTAGAAAGCACATTGTTCATCCCAATAGTCCCCTGTCCTGTATGGTTCTTGTGGGTTCTACGTGGGGAAGATAATGTTTACAGATGAAGCATGATATGCAAATGTCCTCAAAGACTGGCAGAGGCTCAATCTTATCTCTGGCATGTGCTTGCCTTCCCAAGTGTGTGTTCTCTCCACAAATAATCTTTTTCTGCTTTTATTTTGAGGTATAAACCAACAAAATTTCACAACTGACTTTCTCCTATGTACTCAACATAGGAGAGAGAAAGTGCCTGTTTAAATGTTCAAACATTACCTAAAATAATATAGTTTAGAGTAAAATTTGGTTTTTAAATGTTTTATATTACATGTTTGTGTCTCCGTGTTCTTACTTTTTGTATCTCCTTTTGTATCTCTGTATTTCTTGTTTTTTGTATCTGTTTTTCTTTCTGTCCCTGTCTTTGACTCTGGGTCTGTCTGTCTGTCTTGGTCTCTCTCTCTCTCTCTCTCTCTCTCTCTCTCTCTCTCTCTCTTCTTCTCTCTCTCTCTCTCTCTGTGTGTGTGTGTGTGCACGTGTGTGTGCATGGGTGTGGGTGTGTGCACTTGTGTGTGTGTGTGTGTACATGTGTGTGTACTTTGTCTTTGTCTTTGTATGTGTGTGTGCATGCGAGCACACGTGCTCGTGTGTGTACATGTGTTTTATATGGCATATCTGTGTAGGCATGGATAAAGTAGACAGGTCAGGATACACACACTGAAGCAGGTACCTCACAAAGTCATACTGTCTCAGAGTTCAGCCCTGTCCAGACTTTCTGTGTTAGTTCAGACCTCCTCATATCTACTGGAGGGAATCTCATTTATTTTTAGTTTTTTGTCTAAACTTATATGTCTGAAGTCTTCAGAGAGCATGTGAAGAGATATAAAAATTTCCCCTCTGTAAAATAAAGAGGAGATTTTCCCTGAATAACAACTGGGTCAAGTCAGAAACAGCCCATCTGCCGTTCATCTTCATGCCCTGGATAGCATAGAATCTACTGTAAAATCTCCTCACTTGCTCCCTGGAGAATGCCCACCACCATCTAAGTGAAACGACTTGCTCTTTGTTCATATTTGTCTGAGTTCAGGGCACTCCAAAGACCAAGCAGGAGATAGATATTCATGAAAATCTTCACTTTACCATAGTTTATTTACCTAGGTACCTGCTGTTAAATTTTGATCTGTTTTAAGCTGCTGTGTGTCAGTCAATTGCAAACAGTTCTCTAAAATGCCCACATTCCAGAAAACAAATTCGAAGCTAGTTTTTAATTGCTGGGATCGTTTTAGACATTCAGCTCTAGGGCTTGGTATACGGGTCAGTGGGTAACAACACTAACCCAATAAGTCTGGTGACCCAGAGTCTACATCAAAAAGGCCAAATGCAAAAACATGCATTTGTGATCCCAGCATTCCTTCCACATCTTGGAAAGTGCAAGGCGAGTAACAGAAACAGCAAGAGAAACCTTGCCTAGGAGGTAAAGAGAGAGGATGCCCTGAAGACTGTATTTTGACTTCATATGTACTCAGTGGATACAAACACACACACACAACACACCAGCTCTAAGTATAATATCATAATGTTGGCTGTGCAGTCACTAAATGCAACAACTTTATTTCCGATTAATAAAATTCAAGGACTAGATAAACAGTTATGTGAAATGTGCATATATGGGAGACAGAAAAAATAAAAAGGGGGACATTTTTCTTTTGTTAAGCGAATGACGAGGGAAAGAAAGATCTGTGAAGAAGAGTCTAGGTAGAAAAAAAATACAGAGAGGCAGAAAGAGGGGAGCCCCAGGCTATGGGGCTTCTGTGTTCATCAAGTCAGGCAGAGGTTCTGGTCCTATAGCTCATTTGTACAGGAGTCATCAAAGTGAGTCATCCCCTCCCCCAACCCCATGCTGTGACATTCCAATGAGGTTTCCAGCTATGATCTAATAACCACTGCTCTCTAACTGCTCTTCTGATGCTAACCTTTGGTGGTATTTAACAAGCACCTTGACAGCCCCCAGGGAAACTGGTTACGCTCTCTTAGATTACAGTCACCAGGGCACTGTTCCATGAGTTCTTGTCATCTGCAACGTGAAATCAATTTCATGTGGGGTCTTTCTATTTCACCAAGAACCTACATTGAGCATGCTTGTTGAGTTTTAGTGGGGATAATTTTCTTCTTGCCTGGCGCAAATCCCCCAAATTCACATTTTTGCCTGCTGTTCCCATAAAGGAACTCCTTACTTGTCTCTTGTAGCTTGTAGTTTCAGACACTTTCACACTTGCAAAGGAGTTATAAATTATGCAGAGAACTTTGCAATGTTTCTAATGTTAATATTTTGCATTAGTATTCTGCCTTTTTCCCCCTCAGCAGTATGTGAAGAACTTGTCCACCCTTCAGCCTAGAGGGTTTCTGTCTCTGAAGTACATCAGTAGTCCCCTCTCTCAAAACCTAACTCAAACTAAACAAACAAAGAGCAGTAACAACAAAAATTGTTTATTTGATATAAGTGTGTTTATTTGATATAAGTGACCACTCTGTTGTTTTGACATCATTTCTTATGTTGAAGCCTGAGCCTGACAGTCATATTTATCATTTGGTCAATGTCCTGGCTCCAGACTCTCTCAGATTTCTGCTGCCTCATTCTTCATATTCCTCTTTATTTTGCTGAGAAAGACTCTGGGGAGATGTGGCCCCCCAAGAACTCTGAGGAGGAGCAGTCTGCCTCCTTACTAAATGTTCACCCCCATCTCTTTCCTCAGTACCAATAGCAGCATCAAAGTTGACTCGAAGTTGGTTAACTGACTTGAACATTTATTACAAAAAGGGTTTGTGCAGGTTAAGTGTGCTAACAAATATACAGCACCTTTAAGAACAGCGTACAGCAGCAGATGAACGGAGCAGGTACTATTATAACTCAAACAAAACAGTTTTCAGCGATCATCTTTCCTTTCTGTTATTTTCTACCTGCCCTATGGTAACATCATAATCTTAAAAGTGACCGTCATCTTTGTATGTTCCTGGCTACCTGATTCATAAGCAGACAAATCTGAATTTTCTTTTGTATTTATATTTGAGTATTTATACACGTGCACATGTATGAGGATTTTCTATACATGCATGTGTTAACGGACATGAAGGGTGGAGGTTGATGTTAGGCCACCGTCCTCATCTCCCCTGTGTTATTTTGTGAGACAAGCTCTCTTGCTGATATTATGGCTCACCAGTTAGGCTACCCAAGCTGGCCAGCAAGCCCCGTGTACTCGCTACTGCTGTAATTCACGCACATGCAACTGTGTCTAGAATTATCTTACGTTGGTTCTGGGCATTAGATTTGCCTCTTTATGCCTGTGCAGCAACAATTTAAAAACTGAGACATGTCTCGTCACCTTGATGGTGTTTGAATCCAGCCTGTTCTGGTGTAACTGCCACAACTCAGAGATTGAGCTGCTTCAGCTCATTTCTGTACTTAGCTTCAGCCAGCTTCTGCTGTTTCTTCCATTATTTAATCCTCCTAAGCAGACCACAATGGAGCTCACTTTGTCCTGACATCGATTGACACAACAGCATCCTACCTAGCTCAGCGTCTGCCGTGAAGTAGTTCTCCACATTAATACACATGACCTCTTTTCTACTGAGCCTGTCCATCAGATGAGAATATTCACATAAATATTTTGTAATATATAAGGTACTGCCTGGAGTACATTTTGGGTTGTATTTAACTAACTTTAATCCATTATTAGAGAAAATTCTCATCCGTGTTCTCTGTAGTATTATCAAATCGATGTGACAGCATTTAAGATTGATGTCTTTCAAAACACAACTTAATGCAGTGTCAGTTTTTGCAACCTTCACTACCCTAAACATAATCTTTTTATGAAAAAAAAATATGAGTAAATCTTAAACAACTTCACACTTCATATTTTTATTTTGTTTTATGGATCTTTCTACATGTGTATAGTGAATCTTGGTAATTTTCCCTCTTCTCCTCTTTATCATCTCTCATCACCCATCCTGTCCCACTGAAATCCTTCTTCCCTAAGAGTCTTTCTGTGAATTTCATGTCTCCTTGTGTCTGTGTCTCTCTGTCTTTTTCTCTCTGTCTCTCCATAGTTTTGTGTATGTGTGTGTGTTCACACATGTATGTGTGTGTGTGTGTGTGTGTGTGTGTGTGTGTGTATTCTCATGCAAGTGTACCACTCAGTTGAATTATGTTTGATTGCATGAGCGTGAGCAAGCAGCTATACAGCTGAGCAGAGGCAACTTACCCGTAGCTACACCACTAGAGAAAATCACATCTGTCTCCAGCAGCCATTTTTATCCTTTTTTTCTATTCTGTTAAATAAAGCACTATGATAGTAGGTCCAAATCTGCAACAGACAACAGTGTAGTTAATATTTAGCTTAATGAGTTTAGAAATACTTCAACAGAAACCGTTTACCTAAAAGCCAGAATCACTAGGAGAGATTCCACACATGTTGCAGAATTTCCCAAAGGAAGAGTATTTTATGAAGACTCTGTGTAGACCTAAGTAGTGTCTATACAAAGTTTTTTCAAGGAATGAAGGGAACAATCTATGCATGAAGTATTCACCAACTGAACAATGAAAGTGTGGCTTTCTATGTGCTGCTACAAAAAGGTGATTCACTGTAAATTATGGTTTTCATCTTTATGCGCCTCACCATCCTGCACAAAAGCAGGAATTCTAGAGTCCCCTGAGCTTCAATGATTCCTCCAAATCTCTCAAACTAGGACTATCCTCCATTTAGTTAAGCAAATAGTAATAATTGACCCTTTGATATGGGTATATATAAGTAAAGATAAATGTAATTTTGGAAAATTTAGATTCTAAACCAAGCAATAGCTTGACGCCTCAGAACCATGTGCCTTTATGGCACAGACGTATGTTTCTGAGCAGTGTAGATAGGAGTATAGCCATTCCTCACCCACAAGTAAAAATACCAATATTCAAGTTCCTCTTAGGATTTTCCCTCTTTCACTAGGCTAAAATTAATCTTTTATTCCTTATAAATCTTAGATCTTTATCAGACTACAATATCCTTTCTTTTCTTCCTTCCTTCCTTCCTTCCTTCCTTCCTTCCTTCCTTCCTTTATTTATTTATTTTTTACTTATTCACTTTATATCCCTCTCACTCCTCTCCACTCCTGCCTCGCCCAGGTCAGCTCCTCTCACAATACATTTTCCCTCCCCCTTCTCCTTCTCCTCTTAGATAGTGAGGCCTCCTGGTATTCCACCCTAGCATTTCAAGTCTCTTTGAAGTTAGGTGCTTCCTCTTCCACTGAAGCCAGACATGGCAGCCCAGATAGAAGAACATATCCCAAATACAGGCAACAGCTTTGGGATAACCCCATTCTAGTTGCTTGGGACCCACATAAAGACCAAGCTGCACAGCTGCTACATATGTGGGGTGAGGCATAGGTTCAGCCTGTGTGTGTTCTTTGGTTAGTGATTTAATCTCTGACAGCCTCACGGGTCCAGGTTAATTGCTTCTGTTGGTTTTCCTGTGGAGTTTCTATCCATGTCAGGGGCCCCCAATCTTTTCTCCTATTCTTCCATAAGAGTCCCCAAGCCCATCCACTGTTTGGCTGCTGGTGTCTGCATCTATCAGACTAAGCTGGTAGATGGAGTCTCTCAGAGAACAGCCATGCTTGACTCCTGTCTGTATGGTTCAGGCTCAACAGGTCTGATGAAGGTCGGGGGAAAGGTGAGGGAGATTAGAGGGCTGTCCCTGAGGTTGCAGGCTGCTTAGGCAGTAGCTTCTAAATCCATCAAAGGTGTATATGCAAAAGTAAACAGAGACTTGTACGTAGTGACTGAGTTTAGCAATATAACTTCTTACCAGTCAGACACTATTACAATTGGTTTCATCCAAACAACAGTTGTTTCATAGTTTTTCATTCATTAAGAAAATGATCAATAAAGTCATTATCCTTTGTTCTGCTTTCAAATAGCAACTGCTATAACCTAAATCATGTCCAATTCTGTACTGTACGATTAAATTTAATCAAGGTTTTTATATCCCCTCTTCTACATTCAAAGTTGGCATTTTCTGAAGAGGCTATTGGATTGCTGTCAAATACCGAGTGTCTGTAGACTCTGAGCATGAGTGTGCACTGGAAAATCAGACAGTTTTAAATCTTTTCGTGACAGATCCACCTTTGTGAGTATGTGAGTAACTTGCATGAGTTAACCTCTGGTGAATCTATGATAACTATTGATCCAAAGAAGAGTCACCTGGTTAAATGAAACAAGGACAAAGGAAACGAAAACACCACATTTTCTTTAGATGATTGCAAATTCCATTGATCTACAGTTGTTCTCTGTCAGACTCAGGGATGGGTGTCTTTATTATCATATTTCATTGACATTCAACCTCAAAAAAATCTGCTGTCACCAGGCTAGAATTAAAAGTGCAGGACTGAGGCTTACTTTATTCACCATTTGTTAGCAACTCATTCACAACGTTCCATGTGTCTTCACTGTAATTAGTGACCAGATGACAATAAACTGTAGGTATACTTAGTACATTCTTAGTGACATCTAGCATCTGTGTTAAGCTTGTTACCAGCTACAAGGGAACACTGTGTACTTACCTAGGCTATTTACCAGATAGATTTGGGAGGATCAGCCTTGTGATGGTAGCAGGCTTGCACACTGTCTAACCACTTGTCTCAGTGGTGCAACCTCAGTGCTTGACAAGCTTGATCCATGCTTGTGACTAAATAAGGAAATAAAACTATTCATATAAAAACTTCATTCTCCATCGATGGACATTTCTAAATGTAGTCTTTCTCACCAACCTCAGACGGCATCTGTAAGACATAAAATGTATTCATCGGTGAAGCAGAACCTAGACCACTTGGTTCCCCTTTACCTCCTTTAAGTTTTGGTCAACGATTTTCTTAACATTTTTACCCATAGCACTGCTTGATTAGATCTCTAAGAGATAATCCAGATGGACCTTTTCCTGCAATGTTTATTTCATACACATTGTTTTGTTTTATGTCTCTGGGATGGTGCCTTCCAGGGCAGGGAAGTACACTGATGATTCACTGCTGAGATCTTTCACAGGTCACCCTGACTCCAGGGTGGATTGCTGTATTACACCACCAGTTCACAGACTGACAGGAAAGAAAGTGTCTCTAACTGGCCTTGGTCATAAATTGTTTTAGTCCCAGTGAAAAGGAAAAATGATTTGAGAAGGAATAAATGGGCAAGAAGACTCCATATACCTTTTGATTCTTTCTTGAATTACATACACATGATGGCAGGGTACCTGAATGCTCTTGCTCATAGAAATACTTTCCTTGTAAAAGTATCATCCACACTTGAGTGTATCACAGGGACTCCAACCCCTATAGCTCACAAAGGTGTTCCAGGGCAATCTACGTGAAGGAAAATGTTCACAATGTATTATGTACTTTTGTTGCCTATAGTGTGGGCTATTGCTTTTCTAGCTCAAATGCTTAATTAACCACCTGTCATGTAACCTGTTTGGGTAGCAGAATCATCACTGAACTAAAATATAAACATTTACATATTCGTCTAAGTAAAACAAGACATGAAACTTTGCAACTCTATCAAGGGAAACTAAATGAGAGTCTTGCCAGCCACATTTAAATTTAATGTCCAGTAGAGTTCTAGTACATTTGATGAAAGTATATGTAGAATAAAAATAATGACCGAACCTCTAAATTCAAGTTATCATTTCTTTAAAATTTAGTTTAAAATGTCCAGCTGTATCATGTTTCTGAGAGCAATGAATTAGTTGGGTGGTTTCGCATCCACTAACCTGCCCATATCACTAAAGCTAATAGTTTAATTGAATTGTATGAAAAACATGGGCTTAGATAGATTTAAACAGGTATTTTTAATTTGACGAATTCCATCTGGTTTATCTTCAAATTAAATGGTATCATAATAACGTGAGTTTTAGGAGAAAGCCCGTGACTTCTGTCCCAATTTTGCATCCTCTGCATCAATTTTCCATGACAGGCTCTCCTTGTTAAAATAAGTAGTGGCACACTTAATGGCACTGGCAGAGAGAAAGACTGTCTTGAATATGAGCCTGCTAATTTGTTTAACATTGTCTAATAACTAATTGTGTGCCTTAAAAGGTCCTTATGGCTGCAATTTTAAATATTAAAATGTTCAATTCCCTTCTGAGACTGCTAATTAAATTGGGTAAAATGAGTTCACAATCATTTATTTCCAACCTCTCAAAACGCCAGCACTAGAAATCATACCGTATTTGGGATCCAAATTTGCAATATCCCATCACACCCAAACCAGACAGTTTCTGTTTCTTCAAATATCTCCTCTCCAATAGCCTAGAACCCTCTCCTCACTCCAGTCTTTAACCTCATTTGGAATTTTGGGAGCGCAAGAGTATCCTGGACTTGTCAGTTTTATCAGCCCAGGCTATGCAATGACTTTATTCCTGTTTTTCAAATCATTTTTGTTGATATATAATTTTTATTTATTTACCTGTGAAGTGTGAAGTTACAGGTTCTGATATAATCCTTAAAATAGAATTTAAATTACAGCTCTGAAACTTTGAATAATATAGTTTTTGTCAATTGAAAAATATATCCTCTATGGAATTTTCTACTGACATTTATCCACTGTAATTCAGTGTCATGGATATAGCACAGAAATTTATCAATAAATTTCTATTTGTGGAATACTGTGGCACTTTACAGCCCTTAGAGCTGACACATGGTAGAGGATTTGGAAATTTATAAAGATTTCAGTAAATAATATTAAAATAAAATTTTTTATGAAGTCTATAAGACTTCTCCCAAACAACAACAACAACAAAAAAATCAGATTCAGAGTAAAATAAGAGAATCCCAAAAGAAAATAATATTGCCTAAACCCTCCATCAATATACATAGGGTGTTAATGGGGAAAGCATGTGTTTAGTGAAGAGAATGGTTGACATGGGGCTTATCTATTTTTTTGCCCCCCCACAAAGGAGAGAAATAGCACAGGACAATATCAATGGAAATAATGAACCCAGTAATCACAACAGGATTGATTTAAAAGCACTATCATGTCTTTTAGGTCTGACATACATGCCTGCTACAACACAAAGTCTTGGGTCTCTGGAAAAACACTGAAACAGAAGGCTATAAGCTATTGTAAACAGGCAGCTTTTGTGGAAATCTACCTGCCTAAGTAGTCATAGACCTTGTAAATAGGCTGCCTTGGCGGATAGTACCAACTTAGATAAGGACAAGTGAATCATAGGCAGAGTCATAGTGACCTGTCCCCTGAACCTTTACCCAGCTGCTACCCTGTTCTGAAAGATATCTGTACTCCCCCTGAACACCTATGCTCCTATGTCATCCCCTTCCCCACATCCTGCATTTTTGTGTTTATAACCCCTGTGTTAAAAAGTAAAAATTATGATTTGATAATAATAAAAAACAACAAAAAACCCAAAAAACAAAAATAATAATATATTATTTTTAATTTAATTTAATTTTAGTTTAATGTAATTAATAAGAATTGTTGCTACATTGCTCCATGACTGGTTGGTGGAGGTCACTTGTTTCAGAGTATTAAATGTCTTAGGGAATTCAGATTAGAGGGTTGCATCCCTTTTTTGACTGGTGTACCCATTAAAGTATTAGGCCTGTTTTTGCTTGAATGATTTTGATATGATCATATGCCTATATTGTCCCAATTCACTCTACTAAGTGTAAAGGATAGAATTTTTTTCTACATCCTGGAATAAAGCATTTACTAGCTTGGAAAAAAAAACTTCCTCTGAGTGTTCGGTGCCTGTCAGGCTAGGGATATGCCACTTTGGAAAGAGGAATTTTGTACTTAATATTCATGTATTAATTGATTTTCTAACTATGATTGTTTAGTAGAATTAAATATAGTTTAATATGGTGCTTTTCTAAACTACTTGCAAGACATGTTGAGATACTAGACTCTATAATCATATCATCTTTCAGCCCAAATTCCCATGTGGATGGGGATTTATTAAATTCACTCATACAAATTGTAGAAAATGATGTTCATATAAAACTCTCCTTAATCCTGTGGCTTATACCAACATTTGGGATTTTTAAAATAAATATCCTTAGTGTTTAAACTTCACATTACTAATGATTCCTCATTACTGCTACTAATGTTTCACTCTATTTTTACACAGGTATAATAAAATAACTTAGAGATAACATTAAAACCACTACTCTCAGATGTGTAGGGATGGCAGCATTTGTGTTTTTAGAGAGCAGTGCATGCAGGTTGAATCTTCCCTTCTCCATGGCATTTGTTTCTTTCTGGAAAGGGGATACCACAGACGCTCCCTCTGTCCTCTTCTTAGAGAAAGGTTAGAAATGTGCTGTTTGTTCCAGTGAAGAGCCCTGAAGGAACAGTAGCAACTGTTGGATAGAAACTGTTATCCACAAAGCAGGCCAGTCAAATCATTCACATTACACATAAAAACTAAAAGCACACATTTTTAAGTGTCTGCATGCAGCCATATAGACACTAATGTTCAAACATTTTATTCATGGTTACTATACATCACTTGTGGACAGACAAGATAGTTTATAGGAATGTGAATGCCTTGCCACAAATGGAAGGTCAGAGCATTGGGCTGCCTGAGCTCTAATGTGAGTGGGGCTTGTATGGAACACAGCAGTGTGCATCTTGGTCAGGCTCAAAGCAGGTGACTCATACTATAGTAAGTTAAACAGGGCAAATATTCTTTCCCTGTGCTTTATTTTCCCAAATTTTTATATTGTACACATAATTTACCAATTTATAAAATCAATTTCAGAAAGTAAGAAAGTAAGATATATGTACAATTTTTCTATTTACTTAAAAACATTAGGATTCTTATTAGAGTTGTGGTTGCACTGATTGGTAGTGGTTTCTGCTTGAGGTCTTTGTGAATGTTTAAATATATATCATGTCACAAATATGAAAAGATGATTATAAGTCAATATCGTCATCATGAAAAAATCTTAATATGCAATATTAAGAATCTACATGCAATAGATTTTATTCTGTTTTATAAATAATTTGATACCAAACTAAAAATCTGTTTCTTGGTAAGTATGTATCAGTACACAGAAAATTGTGAGACTTTTATATTCAATGAAAATTTCACTTACCAAAATATTACCATTTCCTCATAGTCTTTATTTTACAATTTTCTTTAAAAACTTAATTGCATTCACAATGCAGAAATCTGAACTGTGAGCAGAGCCATAACTAATAACCATTTAACTTGTTCTTGAAGAAGAATTAGTTCTTAGCAACGATGTGAAGACAACTGTGATTATCATTCGATAGAGATGTATTCAGCTCATGATGGGATGTTAGGATGATGACATGATTCCCCAATTCCAGAGGCAAGCCAAGGGTGATATTCTTCACTTGTTTGATGTATTTAGGCAAGGGATTTTTAGTGTGGGGGAAGTATTATTTTATTGTTATTTATGGGGGAGGCAAGGCTTAACTATGCTGTTATGGCTGGTCTGGAACCACTTTGTAGACTAGACTAGACTAGAACTCACAAAGATCTGCCTGCCTCTGTGTTGTAAGTGCTGGGGTTAAAGGTGTGAGTCACTACTCTGGGACAAGGATGAACATGTGGACTGAATGAATGCCTGGTGCTAGTGGAAGCCAGAAAGGAGCATTGAATCTTCTGAAACTTCTCTTACTGCAGATGTGAGCCGCAATGTGGGTGCTAGAATCAAGCCACAGTCCTCTGTAAGAGCAGAGCAGCAAGCCCTCCCAATCAATGAGCCATCTCAGGCCCTTAACTGTTCACTTGTTAAATGTTTTCTACCCTCTCCCTCTCCCTCTCCCTCTCCCTCTCCCTCTCCCTCTCCCTCTCCCTCTCCCTCTCCCTCTCCCTCTCCCTCTCCCTCTCCCTCTCCCTCTCCCTCTCCC